>JAWZYV010013050.1:0-154267 GCA_038373885.1 Cheiracanthium punctorium
AGCCATTTGAAGTTCGCCAATGTTTGAGAAAAGGCAATTTTTACAGATCATACACCGAAATATTGAACTTAGCGAAAAGAAAACGGTGTGCGTTTAATGCGTTTGACACGTAAACATTACGTGCAAAGCCGCTTATCCGTCGGATACATAGATTTGAAGATACAGGGGTGGTCGTAAACCTTCTCATCAGAACGCTGAAGACGCCGAGATGTCTTTATAGGGACGAACCCTATTTTTAAGTATGTTCCAATTGAGCCAACATTATGTTACTTGGTGGGTGTTTAGGAGTTGCCACAAGGTACCTTTTTATATTTGGTTGCACCTTGTCCGCCCAATAGTCCTCGAATTAGAGCCATTTGAAATTCGACCATTTTGGCAACAAAGTATACCTTGTATATACATAAAATTTAAATATAAGAAAAAGCAAATCGTGCCATATGACTTCGTTTGACACCAATAGCACACGTACCAAGCGGCTAAAACGTCGGTATATAGAACTGAAGATTCGGGGTGGTCGTATACGTTACCATTAGAAAGCGGTAGGGGGCGCTGTTTTTTTGTTTTTTTTGACGAAGTCTATTTTTTACTATGTTCCAATTGAGCTAAAATTATGAAACTGGGTGGGTGTTTAGGTCTCCCCACGAGGTATCTTTTGACATTTCGTTGGTCATTGTCGGACCAATAGATCGCGATATATAGCCATTTGAAGTTCGCCAATGTTTGAGAAAAGGCAATTTTTACAGATCATACACAGAAATATTGAACTTAGCGAAAAGAAAACGGTGTGCGTTTAATGCGTTTGACACGTAAACATTACGTGCAAAGCCGCTTATCCGTCGGATACATAGATTTGAAGATACAGGGGTGGTCGTAAACCTTCTCATCAGAACGCTGAAGACGCCGAGATGTCTTTATAGGGACGAACCCTATTTTTAAGTATGTTCCAATTGAGCCAAAATTATGTTACTTGGTGGGTGTTTAGGAGTTGCCACAAGGTACCTTTTTATATTTGTTTGCACCTTGTCCGCCGAATAGTTCTCGACTTAGAGCCATTTGAAATTCGCCCATTTTGGCGACAAAGTATACCTCGTATATACCTAAAATTTAAATATAACAAAAAGCAAATCGTGCCATATGACTTCGTTTGACACCAATAGCACACGTACCAAGCGGCTAAATCGTCGGTATATAGAACTGAATATACGGGGGGGTCGTATACGTTACCATTAGAAAGCGGTAGGGGGCGCTGTTTTTTTGTTTTTTTTTGACGAAGTCTATTTTTTACTATGTTCCAATTGAGCTAAAATTATGAAACTGGGTGGGTGTTTAGGTCTCCCCACGAGGTGTCTTTTGACATTTCGTTGGTCATTGTAGGACCAATAGATCGCGATATATAGCCATTTGAAGTTCGCCAATGTTTGAGAAAAGGCAATTTTTACAGATCATACACCGAAATATTGAACTTAGCGAAAAGAAAACGGTGTCAGTTTAATGCGTTTGACACGTAAACATTACGTGCAAAGCCGCTTATCCGTCGGATACATAGATTTGAAGATACAGGGGTGGTCGTAAACCTTCTCACCAGAACGCTGAAGACGCCGAGATGTCTTTATAGGGACGAACCCTATTTTTAAGTATGTTCCAATTGAGCCAAAATTATGTTACTTGGTGGGTGTTTAGGAGTTGCCACAAGGTACCTTTTTATATTTGTTTTCACCTTGTCCGCCCAATAGTCCTCGAATTAGAGCCATTTGAAATTCGCCCATTTTTACGGCAAAGTATACCCTGTATATACCTAAAATTTAAATATAACAAAAAGCAAATCGTGCCATATGACTTCGTTTGACACGAATAGCCCACGTACCAAGCTGCTCAGTCGTCGGGTATATAGAACTGAAGATACGGGGGGGTCGTATACGTTACCATTAGAAAGCGGTAGGGGGCGCTGTTTTTTTGTTTTTTTTGACGAAGTCTATTTTTTACTATGTTCCAATTGAGCTAAAATTATGAAACTGGGTGGGTGTTTAGGTCTCCCCACGAGGTATCTTTTGACATTTCGTTGGTCATTGTCGGACCAATAGATCGCGATATATAGCCATTTGAAGTTCGCCAATGTTTGAGAAAAGGCAATTTTTACAGATCATACACAGAAATATTGAACTTAGCGAAAAGAAAACGGTGTGCGTTTAATGCGTTTGACACGTAAACATTACGTGCAAAGCCGCTTATCCGTCGGATACATAGATTTGAAGATACAGGGGTGGTCGTAAACCTTCTCATCAGAACGCTGAAGACGCCGAGATGTCTTTATAGGGACGAACTCTATTTTTAAGTATGTTCCAATTGAGCCAAAATTATGTTACTTGGTGGGTGTTTAGGAGTTGCCACAAGGTACCTTTTTATATTTATTTGCGCCTTGTCCGCCGAATAGTTCTCGACTTAGAGCCATTTGAAATTCGACCATTTTGGCAACAAAGTATACCTCGTATATACATAAAATTTAAATATAAGAAAAAGCAAATCGTGCCATATGACTTCGTTTGACACCAATAGCACACGTACCAAGCGGCTAAATCGTCGGTATATAGAACTGAATTTCGGGGTGGTCGTATACGTTACCATTAGAAAGCGGTAGGGGGCGCTGTTTTTTTTTTTTTTTTTTTGACGAAGTCTATGTTTTACTATGTTCCAATTGAGCTAAAATTATGAAACTGGGTGGGTGTTTAGGTCTCCCCACGAGGTATCTTTTGACATTTCGTTGGTCATTATCGGACCAATAGATCGCGATATATAGCCATTTGAAGTTCGCCAATGTTTGCGAAAAGGCATTTTTTACAGATTATACACCTAATTATTAAACTTAGCGAAAAGAAAACGGGGTGCGTTTAATGCGTTTGACACGTAAACATTACGTGCAAAGCCGCTGAGCCGTCGGATACACAGATTTGAAGATACAGAGGAGGTCGTAAACCTTGTCATTAGAACGCTGAAGACGCCGAGATGTCTTTACTGGGACGAACCCTATTTTAAAATATAATCCAATTCAGCCAAAATTATGTTACTTGGTGGGTGTTTAGGAGTTGCCACAAGGTACCTTTTTATATTTGGTTGCACCTTGTCCGCCCAATAGTTCTCGACTTAGAGCCATTTGAAATTCGCCCATTTTGGCGACAAAGTATACCCTGTATATACCTAAAATTTAAATATAATAAAAAGCAAATCGTGCCATATGACTTCGTTTGACACCAATAGCCCACGTACCAAGCGGCTAAGTCGTCGGGTATATAGAACTGATGATACGGGGGGGGGGGTCGTATACGTTATCATTAAAAAGCCGTTGAGGGAGCTGTTTTTTTTTTTTTTTTTTTTTTTTGGCGAAGTCTGTTTTTAACTGTGTTCCATTTGAGCTAAAATTATGAAACTTTGTGGGTGTTTAGGTTTCCCCACGAACGAGGTATCTTTTTATATTTGGTCGTTCATTGTCGGACCAATATTTCGCGAGTTATCGCCATTTGAAGTTCGCCAGTCTTTGCGAAAAGGCATTTTATACAGTGTATACACCTGAATTTTAAACTTAGCGAAAAGAAAACGGGGTGCGTTTAATGCGTTTGACACGTAAACATTACGTGCAAAGCCGCTGAGCCGTCGGATACATAGATTTGAAGATACAGGGGTGGTCGTAAACCTTGACAGTAGAACGCCGGAGACGCCGAGATCTCTTTACTGCGTCGAACCTTGTTTTAAACTATAATCCAATTCAGCCAAAATTATGTTACTTGGTGGGTGTTTAGGTGTTGCCACAAGGTACCTTTTTATATTTGGTTGCACCTTGTCCGCCCCTTAGTTCTCGACTTAGAGCCATTTGAAATTCGCCCATTTTGGCGACAAAGTATACCCTGTATATACCTAAAATTTAAATATAACAAAAGGCAAATCCTGCCATATGACTTCGTTTGACACCAATAGCCCACGTACCAAGCGGCTAAGTCGTCGGGTATATAGAACTGAAGATACGGGTGGGGGTCGTATACGTTATCATTAGAAAGCCGTAGAGGGAGCTGTCTTTTTTTTTTGTTGTTTCTTTTGACGAAGTCTATTTTTAACTATGTTCAAATTGAGCTAAAATTATGAAACTGTGTGGGTGTTTATGTCTTGCAAAGAGGTATCTTTTGATATTTTGTTGGTCATTGTCGGACCAATATTTCGCGAGTTATCGCCATTTGAAGTTCGCCAGTCTTTGCGAAAAGGCATTTTTTATAGTGTATACACCTAATTATTAAACTTAGCGAAAAGAAAACGGGGTGCGCTTAATGCGTTTGACACGTAAACATTACGTGCAAAGCCGCTGAGCCGTCGGATACATAGATTTGAAGATACAGGGGTGGTCGTATACGTTGTCATTAGAACGCCGAAGACGCCGAGATCTCTTTACTGCGACGTACCCTATTTTCAAGTATGTTCCAATTTCAATTAAAAACAGAGAGAGTTTCTCCTTTGACAGTTAGACAGACTGATAGTTTAATATTTCTAAATAAAATGTTTCATGTAAATATTAAAATTGGTAAGATTGTAAAAAATGCTGTTACTAAGTTATTTTTTCCTATTATGACGACATTAAAGGAAACCGCAAGGTCTTTGATTGTCTGATGTTTGAAATAATAAATTTGGTAATTTTTTAAGTGATTTGATTTTTGAGCTAAATAATTAGACGTGTGTTTACATTTTCAAGAATCTTTTTAAAATCTTAATCATTATTAGAGTCTATAATAAAGATGAAAATATTTTGTGTATTGGAATTTTATATTGGTACAAATAATCCAGTTATTGAGTTTGAATTATTATTATGTTTTTTTGGAAGAAGTTGATTATTGCATATCTAATTCGTAACTTACACGCACGCACACCATTCTCTCATGCAAATTTCTATAATTTAATTTCTTAGTGTTATTTGTATTGTTGTTTATGTTTACCTTTTAATAGCTAGTATATTTTGTGTTTTTGATTGCTATGCCAATATTTCAAGATATTGCCTCTAAAAGACAATTGTTTTCTCTTGTAACTTAGCAGGGAAATAGTGATAAATGATAATGTTTGAGGGTTATTTTCAAGAAAAGCCCCCCCCCTCCTTGTCACAGAAAGCGTTTCTCCGGCTATTTAAAGAGTTAATAATGATTTCCTTTCATAATAATGTAAATTACGATAGTATAATTCACCTGATAAATTCAAATTATATCACGAAGAATGGCAATTTTAAAATCTCAGATTCCTATTTATTTAAAAAAAAAAAAAATTATGCCTAACATCACTCCACTTCACATTAGGTGATTAAACATTGCGTTTTGACTATCAATAATATAAAATGAGAAAAATATATATATATAATGTAAAAAAAAACAATGGGATCCCAAATCAAATTTTATGAGTTTAAATAAATAATGAATGACATACTTTGAGTAGAATAATTTAAAAGAGAAATAAACAAACGAAATACATAGAAAAACACTGAGATTTGAGTATGAAAAAAGAAAATTATTTCAGAAATTAGAGAAATAATAATGAAAAAGAGCAGTCGGAAGTTGGAAGTAACTGATTGTAGAATGTAATATTTATTGTATTTTAGGTGATCTGATATTATTGTATTGCATTATATGTGATATTTTTCTAATATGTTGGCCAACATAATATTGAAACTCATAATATTGAAAAATGTGAAGAATGAATAATTTGTGATTTGTTATTATTGATAAAGTTGATGTTTGTTTAGTAAGTGTTAATATTTTTACCTTTTACTGTATTTTAAGTGATATCTTTAGGTCAATGTGTTTATGAAGATGTGCAAAATTAAAATGCTTAGTATGTGAAACATTTTCGTGGCCAACAAAAAACTTATTTTATAGTGTTCTACGCTATACAAATAACAATTTTATTTAGGATTTTTGCGGACATTGAAAAGATTGTGACATTTTTTTTTTTTTTTTAATACAACGAACTTTCCAAGACTATAGAAAACTTTATGTAATTTCTGTGTTTTCAAATGCTAATAGGTAAGCTCTGTTTTAAGACATTAAGAGCAATAGACTGAATGCAAAGACTGGCCAGATTTGCTTAAGGACTCTCATAATGCCACATTTAGCTTAATTTTATTTTGTGTTATTTTTGTAATTTTGTCAGATATTTGTATATTTTGTAATGTTTCTTTTTTTTAGCTCAGTTTTATTTTATAATTATAACTTGAATTTTTCACAGACACGTGTTTTATAAGTACTAAATTTTTTAAACTTTCTTCCAAATTTCTGCCTACGCCCTTTTCCTCACTCTGCTGAGTGAGTCTGCCCTCCAATGCAGGCATTGGTGGTCAGCCTCTTCTGAGACGGGGGGGGGATATTCTGTAACATATAAAATTAAACATCCTCTCAAAATTCCAAATTTCTATTTGCTTGCTTCAAAATTCTTCAGGGCGTAGATACTTTCGCGTTTAACAAAGGATTTGCATCAGGATCTAAATTTAATTCAAACGCAAGTAATATATCTCCCCTCTTCCCACGGTCTTCTGGCACCACACCTCGCAAGAATTTCCTTAGGCTAGCAGGCCCGGGCAGTTTAACAACCAATACATTCATCTCCTTTAGCACATGTGATACTGTACAGAACACGTGATCCGAGGTTATATAAGTTGAAACTCAGCTCGGAGTATAGATGCTTCGTGACTTCACTTGCATGTAAAAAACTATGGGAAATCCAATAAAATTATGTCTTCGTTACCCGCAAGATCTCCTTTTGCTTGGCCCGACTACGAGTACTGGCAGCGGGCGGCCGGAGCTATGCCAGAGTCCCGAGCCGCTTCGCATCTCCTGAACCTGACGAAGTTATGATCCTACGCCCCTACAACCATTACGGCCCCGTTATATTTCATGTATACATATATGTGTGTGCAGGGGTCGCGCTGTCGATCGCCAACGTCGCAAATGGCGATCATAAAATGAGTTTGGCGAAAGAAAATACGATTGGGCGGAAACAGAAGCTAGAACCCACAGAAAGACCTTAAAACAAAGCTCCTCCAACGGAATTAAACATGCGCTTTCTGGAATTAAACTAATGAAAATTTTTCACGATCAGGGCAGGGCACGCTTTAGGAAAAAAATGACTATAGGCGCAATTTGCCATGGAAAACCCCTAACATGTACGTCGACGGGAAATTTCCAAAATATCTCCGCGCACACACACACAGACACACACACAAAAAAAAAAACATGAATATTTGAAAAATTACCACGAATTATCTATTTGAAGTGCAGATGCCTGGAACATTAACAAATAAAAAGTAGTAACACGTTGATTATCTCACATTAGTTTTATTGCGATTAAAAATGTAAAACTAAAAAAAGGAATTAAAAATTTTTCAAAGGAAAATTTTGGAGGTGGGGCCCTCATAATCCGGGGCCACTGGGCTCGAGCCTAATGAAAAATCAGTTCCCGGGAGCTGAAACCCGACCCCCCCCCTCGCTTCATCCTGCTTGACACCCCGCCCTGATAAAAAAGTCTGGCTGCACTACTACAAGGATGAGATAAAAATTCTGAAAGCTCACAATCATCTTGAGATACAGCAGAAAGTATGAAACGTCCGTTTAAAACCAAAAATGTGGTCATAATCGCTGGCAGATGGCTGAGTTTAAAGCTGTGTTTACGCAGTGCATCTTATACACACCTTGCCAACATCGGACCACGTTAGTACTGTGGTCATAATCGCTGGCAGATGGCTGGGTTTATAGCTGTTTTTACTAGTGCATCTTACACACCTTACCAACATCGGACCACGTTAGTACTGTAACAAAATCAGTATTTATAATGACGTTTACTAAATTTAAGTATTTTCTGGTGTTTGATCCATTGATCAATATTCTTAATTTCCCTGCATATTACTGTATCAGTGGAAAACTTTTTTAGAAAAATATCTGATGATATTTTAATAGATAAATTTTAAAAATAAAAATTCTCAACAACCACGTAATATAAGACAAGTAACCTAAGAGAATTGGGATCACACGAGCAAAAAGAAATTCAAGATTTTTTTTATTGGATACTATAGGATACTACCTTCAGGAACGGCCTACCTATTTAAGTTTGCATTTTTTTCAACATGCACTATATTACATGGTGAAAAAGTTCATACTGTAAACTAATGCAAAATCTGCAGAATATCTGCCTTTTGTAATTTCAGTTTTACAATCAATAGTAGTGTTATAGTCCTTTGACTCAACCAGTTTTCTGACATAGCTGGCTGTGCGGCCATGCAGCCGGCTGTGACAGGAAATCTCTTGAGCTCTGTGGCTCCAGATAGGCGATTCGATGGACCGCTGCTATGTTGCTGGCAGCTAAAAGGATCGATGGAAACAGATGCAGCTTTTCAGCGGTGGGTGATCTATCCAGTGGATGTTCTACATTGAAGGGAAACTGCAGTTGAAAGGGTACATGGCAGACGGTTTTCAACAAAATGAAGCGCAAGACTTTGTATGAGAAGCAAGCGGACGCTACATCCGCCCACACAGACAATCACTCCACCTCCGCAGTTATTGTAGAAACAGAAATGTTCGCCGTCTATATTAAATGTTAGCTCAAATTTAAAAAATGAATTTTTTAAACCTTCCCAACATTTTTATGTAATTGTATTCGTTTGGATTAATTTGTGTATTCTTTTTTTAAAAAAACTGATTGATGGCAAGTACAATTTTATGAAAAGCGGCTCTTCCTTTGTAAGAGGGTGGAGTTTGACACATGCCCGAAAAGAGAGTCTAGATTTTTTTTTTCTTACGATCGTTTCTTCTAGATTTGGCATGACAGAAATTTTGATTTTAGGTCTCTTCAACGTTTTTTATGTAACGATGAAGTAACTTCATATGTTTTAAGACTGGTTTTTATTGCGACGACAAATACTGATGACTCGCGTTATTTCAACGTTTGCCTCGCCATACAACAAGTAGAACTTTATCAAATAAAAAGTAATAACACGTTCATTATCCCAGATTAGTTTTATTGCGATTAAAAATGTAAAACTAGAAAAACGAATTAAATTTTTTTTGAAAGGAAAATTTTGGAGGTGGGTCCCCTAGATACCGGGACTGATCTCTTTCCATTAGACACGGTCGGGGGCGGATACAGTTTTCTGAGTGGGAGTGTCTCGTGGGAGCTCTCGTACAGTTTCTGGGAAGGAGTGTCGCAGACGCATTTGTGTAAACTAAACTAAACGTAATATTAAAAATGAATCTATCATTCATACAAAAAGATACCTCTAAAGCAGTATCTTTTTAGGGCCGCTGCAACTGCATACACCTTCCCCTTGTATTCGTCCCTGGACACATTCAACATTTCGAAAGGTTTAATTGCTTTTTTTTATATTTTTATATTTCTCTTTGTTCTGTTTACATGTTTTTGTCAGTCCTTGTCAAAGAGCAGTCATCTGCAATTCGCGCGTAGAATATCACGTGGAATACTCTCCAGATTTATCTTTAAATTTAAGTAAACGTATGAATTAACTTTGAAAGGCGATGGGGGTGTATCAAGATAGCTCTGTAAAAATTTATGAAAAGGGTTATTTTCGTGATTTTTTTTTTCCCAGTTTCCCACTCATGATAGAAATGCAACTTCTATTTCAAAAAAATCAAGTCATCTTTCAACTTTATCCGCTCATTTTTTCAAGCCAATATGGATAAAATTTCATTTTTGAAAACATTTTTAGTTGGATGATCCCTATCGGGAGCACTGGCCTGTAAAATGTTAAAAATTGATTTCTTCTCCTCCCATTCCAGGTCCTTTATGTGTTACGTAAGCAAGATTTTGACATTTCATTTACGTAACTCTTATTATTAATTTAGTGGCACGTTTGTAGTATAATTTTAATTTAATTTTTTAATGCTGATGGATGTAGACAAAGACTTGCGATAAATGCAGATACTTTACAAAAATGAATGCTGCTCACTTTATTAATGCGAAAGCAGAGTTTGAGAACTTTAAAAATCGCAAAATTTTTATCATCGATTTTTAAGTTCAACTTTACTTTTCAAATCATTATCGTATTCTGTAAATTTTGGGGGAACGCTCAACTTCTCTAGGGGGGCACTGCTCCCAAATGCAACCCCCCTCCCCGCATACGGACATGCTTAACTATCCACAGAGTAAAATTCGTACTCTTTGACTAAAAATTTCATTTTTCGTAAATTTTTCTCATTCGATCATTTGATTTCTGATTTCGATTAGAGACTTAAGTACGGCCAAAGCTCTCGCAAGGCATTCTCATCGTCTCACTTTCTCACTGACGCGAGTTTAAACTTAAAATGAATAACATTACGGCAAAAAAAAAAAAAAAAAAAACATTCAAAATGAAAAGTCCCTTGCACAGGTGTTGGTTGGGGGAGGGGGGAAAGGATGGACCTACGGAGCACGCACCCATTCCATTTCGTTTCAAAATCTCTTAGTTTGAAACACTTTTTGTTCAAAAGTTAATTCAAAGAAATTTACCTTTTTTCTCTTATTCCATTACTCCTTCCCCCCCTCAAAATAATAATTATTATTATGATTATTATTGTTATTATTGTTATCTGTCACCAGTGACGTAGGGAGAAATATTTCATGATGGAGGGGGTTACCAATACTGCAACTCATATATGTATATATATATGTTATGTGTGGGTATGAAGAAAATAAATTTTCTATGACAAGAAAATTCCTCATGGGGATAACGCCCTAACCCCCCGTAGCTACGCCACTGTCTGTCACGTTCAGTTGCAGATCCAGGGGAGAGGCCAGGAAGCTTTCCCTGTGCCCTCCCCCCCCCAAAAAAAAAATAAGTAGAGCGACAGAGATTGACAAAGGTTAACATTCTACTTTTATTATACACTTTAAATCGGTAAAATGGTATTTTATTATACAACGTAACTTCTCCCACAAAATTTTACTTTGGTTTAGACTAAAATTTTGTTTTATTGTACACTTTGCTCGTGCGTTATACTTTTTTTTTTATTTAGTCCCTCAACCCCCCGACCCCTCAAAAAAAAAAAAAAAAAAAGGATCTTCCACTGGTCAAGGATAGTTACCGTTTTCAGGATTTCTTTCCATTTGTCTCCAAAATGTACGAGGAGCAATCGGAGACAAAATTATAACTACGATAGTTATTTCTTCCCAATTTTTAAAAGAAAAATCAATCCTATTTTGTTCCCCTTACAACCGTCAGCAATTCTTTAGTTGAATAAGTAGATGCTGATTGGAGGAGAGCGATGAATGCATAAAATATCTCCCTCAGCGTTGGGAGACACAACGCTGATTTATTCCTAATTCTTTGCTCAAAAACCTGGCCGTCACTTACTACGGGCAAGGGATACGATTGCCCCCTAAAATTCGAATATATAGCCTATGGGAACCCAAAAATGTGGTCATAATCGCTGGCAGATGGCTGAGGCGAACTCTGTTCTTTCGATGCACTTGGTTATATACACACCTTGCCAACATCGGACCACATCATTACTGCACCCACATAAGTATTTATACAGACATTTTCTAAATTTATGTATTTTCTGGTGGTTGAAATTCATCCAAATTCTTAAACTTCTGCTCTTTTTTTTTTTCTTTCTTTCTTTAAATCTCACTCAGTTTTGGGGAAAGCCATTTATTTCCGTAATGAAAACCCTGAATACTTTTACTCAAGGTGTTTTCTGACGTAGCTGGCTGTGCGGCTACGCAGCCAGCTGTGTGAGGGAACTTCTTGAGCCCTGTGCCACCCGATAGGCGATTCGATGGGCCGCTGCTATGTTGTTGGCAGTTAAATGGATCGATGGTAAAAGCTCCACTTTTTCCAGGCTTGGGCGATCCACCCAGTTGGTCTTCTACATTGAAGGGAAACTGCACTTGAAAGGGGACAGTTTTCAGCAAAATGAAACGTAAGAATTTTTATGAGAAGCGGATGTTGCATCCGCCCACACAGACAACCACTCCACCTCTGCAGCTTCTGTATAAACAGAAATGCGCGCGCCGTCTATATTAAATATTATCCCAAATTTACTGTTTTTAAAAAATTGAATTAATTTGATGAATTTTTTGAGTTGTTTTATTCAATATTGTACGCGGGAATGACAGAGGATTACTCTTTGACAACAACTGACAAAAATAGCTAAGCATAACAAGATCTATATATATATATATATATATATATATATATAAAGCAGTTAAACCTTTCGAAATCTTGAAAGTGTCCAGGATTCGGTGCTTCTAACCATACTGCCTAAGGGCAGGACATTTCATAAAGGGAGGTAGGGGGGATTCTCCCCTCCTAAAACTCGCAAAATTCTATTCCACTCGGCAAAATGAGATACCCAGTTGGCAAAATGAGTTAAAAATTGATTTTAATGGATTGAATTTTTATACACCCGTATTAGTTCGAGTTTATTTACATATCTTTAAAACTGGTTCATGGCGAGTACAATTTTATGAAAAGCGGCTCTTCCTTTGTAAGAGGGTGGAGTTTCTGACACATTCCCGAAAAGAAAGACTATAGATTTTGTTTCTTACGATCGTTTTTTCTAGATTTAGTATTACAGAAATTTTAATTTTAGGTCACTTCAACGTTATTTATGTTCCGCTTTAATTACTTTATATATTTTGAGACTGATTTTTGTCGCGATGGTAAAACTTATTTTGCGCTGTATGATAGGTTGCCTTGTCCGTGCATCTTAGACACGTTCTGGGGCGGATGCAGTTTTCTGGGTGGGAGTGTCTTGTTATAAAAATGTAGACTCCTTCGTGAACTAAACTAAACGTCCTATAAAAAGAGTATGTTACCCTAAGGCAGTATCGTTAAGCAGTATATTGATCGTTAAGTAGTATCGCAGTATAAAAAGCATGTTGATGGTTTGTCATGTGACTCATTCAACTAAGATTTCATATCGTAAAACGAAACCGTCTAACATTTATTTCAAATTCACCTGCGGAAAAGGAAATCTGTTGTTTTATTTATTAAAAACTGAGTATTTTATAAGTTTGTGCCACTTATAATCATCTGTCCACGGCTCTGTAAAATAAATAGTTAATTGTATTCTTTTCTTTTCTTTTTTTCATAAAAGATGGGGGTTTTTTGTACATTATACGAACAGCGTTTTTTCGCGCGATAAAAAGTAGCCTATATGTTAATCCCGGACTTTAACTGTCCTTATCCCAAATTTCATCCAAAATCCGTCGAACCGTTTCGACGTGGAAGAATAATAAACATACATACAAACATTGACATTTATAATATTAGTAGGATATTTCATTTATTATTTAAACTGCCCATAAAAGTATAGTCAAAGTATAGTCAGAAGTTGTTTTTTTTTAAACTTGAAAGCTCACACTATGCCATTAAGTATGAAAAATAATATCGTTCATGTGGTCACCACGACTTGTCTGTACATAACCGCATTCTGTCAACCCAATTTTCCATCACTCTTTCACATAAATTGGGTGTTATATCACGAATAACACGTTCAATGTTGGTTTTGAATGGCTCAATGGGTACTGGTACTCTTGTATCGTGTCAAGAAAATTCACTTTCAAATTTGTTTACAATACGACGAATACGAAGTCGATTCACTGCATAATGCCGTCCATGAATTCTTCTCAAATTTCTCTCAGTATTCCCATAGGAACACTGATTTTGATAAAACAATTCAATAATTTCCAAACGTCGTTCAAGCGTGTATCTTTAAAGGATTCAATAGATATAATGCATACTAAACACAAATGACACAAGAAATGTCAAAAAAGAATAGGCAGTGTTGCCATTCTGACCCTTTAAAATTGTATCATCCCCGTTGGAAGACCCTTTATAACCTATTTGAACCAAAATGTGGTCATAATCGCTGGCAGATGGCTGAGTTCAACTCTTTCTTTAAACCGGCTGTGCTATACACACCTTGCCAACATCGGACCACATGAGTACTGTCACAAAATAAGTATTTATAGTGACATTTTCTAAATTTAAATATTTTCTGGTGTTTGGAATTCATTCGCTATCTTAACTTTTGCTATGTTTTACCCGAGAAAAACATAATTAAAAAAAGGAAACAGATCTGATGATGTATTATTAGATAAATTTCGATAATAAATTCGTAGCAACCCTGCTATAGGTCAGATCCACTCTAAGTAACCTAGAACAATTAGGATCACATGAACAAAAAGAAATTCAAGATTTTTTTAACTATGCAGGAAAGAGTGAAATTTCGATATTGGTTTTAAAAAAACGACCCTTATAAACTGTGTCATTCAAGTTCGATTTTTTTTACATGCATTCTATTTTATAAAGAAAGAACATTTATCCTCCTCCCCACCTGTCTTTATACTATAAATAAACTGCTACAAAAACTTCAGACTATCTCCCTTCTGCAATGCTAGTTTTATTATGGGGAGTTGCGTTATCATTATTACTACTTGAGTCGGGAATTTTTTTTTTTTTTTTCTTTCTAAAACTTTAGCTCTGAGGCACAGATGGGCGATTCGATCGACCAACAATTTCTTTTCAGATTTTATTTTTTTTTTTTTTTTGAGGGGGGGGGGATGGTTGGAGGAAGGAAGGGAATAAATTCCACCGGGCACAAAATATTGCAGCCTAGGTCTTTGGTTTCGCAGCAAAGCCAAAACTGAGGACCAACTTTGGCTCTACTGCAAAGCCGTTTACATCTGTTTTCTTGTTTGGGGAACACACAAACGCCCAAAAGAAAACTTTTTATTAACTAAATTTTACAATTTACGACCAACAATGCCAGAACATTTGTTAACATAAAAACTAGAAACAGCAATATTATTTCAAGAACAATAAACACATTATTATTAAGGAACACCCTTCCTTTTGTACCAAGATTGAAACGGTTCAGATTCACATGCACTTAGGTATTTTTTATTGAATAAAATGGCAGTTGCACATTTAGTAGATCCATTGTTCAATTATAGAGTTCATCGGTCAGGGTTTTCATTATGGGGGAAAAAATGGGTGAGAGTTTCTCACCCTTTTCCCTAAACTGAGTGAGATTTTATTGATTTATAAATGGTTTGATATATAGGGCTATATACAGGGGCACAATACTTAAAAAGTGCCCCGGGCATAAAAATGTTTAATATAATGAATGTTTAATAGAAGTAAATTTTTTAACTAGATAAGTAGGGGAAACTAGGGTGACTTGACCCATGGGGTTTTATTCTATGAAAGGGAATTTGGGGGAAATTGTGGTCCTATTTTTGGTTTACTAATCCCACAACAGAATTTTGTAGGGAACTGTCATTACAGAATTGTCGAAATTGTTCTAGCAATTTTGTGTTGATTGACACTGCACCTTACAAGTAAATTTTGAAGGTCTTGGAATTTTTTTAATTTGAACTTCCAGTTTTGAGTTAAGTCAGTTCCAGAAGTATACTTGATTTAATTACTTTTAGCTACATTTTGGAATATAGTAGTTTTGAATAAGTTCATTGCAAATTGTTCAAAAGTTAGGGTTAACAAATCAAAGAAAATCTGGAGTGACTCCACTCGATTTTCCGAGCACTTACGATTAAGATCATTTCCAAGAATTTAAATAAATTTTCATCGATGAATAATTCAGCAAAAATTCTTAGTTGTTTTCAATTTGAGCTCAATCGAATGTACCGTTTAAACGTAGCGCACTTTCAAGAATTTTCTCCCATAGGCCATAATGTAAAAGAAATCTTTGTGGTAGCCCCGTAAAAATACTATTAAGTCCTATACACACCAAAATCAACAGGTCTTGCGACGGTGGTTTATGACATATATACCAAATTTGAGCTCAATCGAATGCCCCGTTTAGGAGCAAGGATTTCAAGTTTTTAATAATGCACATATGAAAAGGTTTTATAAAATAAGGTTTTAATGTACTGTTTTTCAGTGATTTTTTTATCTTCTAGATTCACTTCCTTCGCCCCCTTTCTTTTAGTTTTGGGGAGATTATTATTGATACTCTACAAAAAAAAATTTTTTTTTCATAAAACGTGTTGTATTTTTCTTAATCAGAATTGGGCTATATTACTTTCTTCTGGGTATATTTCTGGATACATGCTTAAAAGTTCCAATTTTATTTTCAGCTCATTAAAAAAAAAAAAAGATATGCACTGTAGGGTTAAAACAGTTCTTAAAATTAAACTAGCTTAAGCTCTCCATAAATACATCGGAAAAGCTGAAAATCCAGTTCTCAGTCTGATAATAGCAGAAGAATCGGTAGAAAGAGAATACAACTAAACTCCTTTCTGAAGGCGGTGACGAACGAGAAAAATCCGCCTCCTTTGAGAAATTATACTATTACATGAATCAGTTTAAGAAGGTGTAAACTAACTCAAACGAATGCGGTTACATTAAAACGTTCACAAGGTTTAGCAAGCATAACGAACATTTATATTTCTATGGGTGAAGGTATTATGAGTTGAGAGCAAAATGGACGTAGACAGATTTTTTTTTTTTTCCAAAATATGAGATACAGGCCTGCGTGAGTAAATCAAATTTCATTTGTTCTGGTCATTGAAATGTAAAAACTCGTGATAATGAGAAATTTTCGAACGGAAATTAATTATGTATTCCCAATATTTATCAACTGGCTACGACAGGGGCGTAGCCAGAAATTTTACATGGGGGGTGTTACGACTACTGCAACTCACATATATGCATAGATGTGTGTGATGAGGGAGTGAAGAATATACATTTTATATGGCAAAAAATTCCTCATGGGGGGGGTTATGACCCCCCTAACCCCCCCCCCTTGGCTACGCCTCTGGGAGGGGGATATGTAGCACTAAAATTGAAGTTCGGGAAGATATAGGTAGCGCTAAAGTTCTTTCAGTTTTAATGGATCTTCAGAATCAATGCAAATAAAAAACTAATAATGCATTGACAAAATTTTCGGGAGGGGATCCAATCCCCATGATCCACCCCTTGGCTACGGCCTTGGTTAGCAATGATATCTTTTATTATTTTATTTATCGTAATGAGTCTTGCGAAAACCCCTCTTTTCAAAAAACTTAAATGATAACATTTTTCCAAATCACTCTTTAATTTTTTTTAAATAAAAAACTTTATAACTTTTCAAAATTATCTTTTTGTGAGAATTTTTCTTTAAAATAAGTGAAAAAGAAATATTTAACTTTGAACAGTTTTGTTATATATCAACCCGCTTTAAACTGCTGAGGGCGTAGCCGGAGGAGGGCACACAGATATACGCTCCTCCTTCAATAGCGATAAGTACACGTAGCCTTGAGAGTGCACGGGAAAAATAAATCCTACTTCCCGATTTATTTTACATGGAATAAAACATTGTCACTGAGGAACTGCTGAAGTAGCTGGAGAATTATAACTTAATTAAATAAAATCAAAATTTAGATGTTTCCTGAACAGCCCATTGCCACTTATAATTCCCAATTTTTACATTTTTTGAGTTAGCAAAGATATCTTTTATTAACGTTCCACGAAATAATTCTCTCTCTTTTATTTTGTAATGCGTTATTATCTTCGACAAATATCACTTCTTTAAAATGCAGGATCCACTTTGTGCTTCCTATTCAAATATTTAACTAGCACTCTAATGTTTGAGGGCAGAGCGGTTTAAAAATCATCTCCTGCAGCAAGGCCTCCGACAGGCTTTGAGTTACAGATTTCCGTTCTGATTCGTACTATAAGAATGAAACTACAAAGAATTAATGTTTATGTACATTTTCAGAAAACAGTGTGTTCTGTTTAATTCTATTTCCTTTAATAATGTTACATTCAGCTGCAGTTAAACTGTTAATTGAATGTTATAGCTAGAAATTTAAAGGCTTTCTTTTTAAATTGTACCCACAACGATCGTTCTTTAATAAAATAAGTTACACCAAATGCAATCAAACAACTTTCATGTTTTGAGCCTATAGGCGGTTAACCTTAGAAGCAGTGGCGTAGCCAAGGGGGGATAGGGGGGTCACAGCCTCCACGGAGAGTCCATTTGTATTCTTTTATTTTGTTCTTAAACCGTTTGCAGCCAGTGTTTGTTTCTTTGTGGTGTTATAACATTATATATATCATTATAAATATTGCGTTCAAACAAACTACATTCTTCTAAATTAACTAACATTTCTTAAAATATAGCTTTTGGGCAAAATAATAACAGACATGACATACATAATATTTAGGAGTTCAATGGCCTAACGGCCAATGTAACTGGCATTTGATTATGTATATAATTTTTTGAAGTTCTGCTAATTCAACGATCTCCATTTACTTCGCCTCGATGGAAATATAAAGAACCTGCGATGCGCAGAAGCAGAAGATGTGCAGTTACCCAGTGTGCGTAACGCCATCTGTTTGCAACAACGGCGATATCTAACTTTCTAAGAGAAGTGTCCCCTACATTTTACCCACATTAGTGTACCCACATAAATTTACCTGCGTGGGATCGAAGTATGATCCTCCAACAATGTTCTTAAACGAAAATTTCCCTCTGCTGTTTAGGTTCGTTTGCAGCCACTGTCCCTTTAATTGTGGTGTTCCACCACCTTGTTCTGTCTGGAAGTTGGGTTAGAATCCAGGAAAAGAAAGCATTAATTTTACCCTTTATCTACCGCATCAAAAATTGCTTTAAAAAGGAAGCAAAATATACATAGGAAAAAAAATTGAATGCCTCCTGTGAGGTTGGGATTACATGTAAAATATTATGTTGGGTGTACCTTCAAAACGCTTATTGATATATAAATAAAGATTGATGTCTCAAAGATACGGCTCTTGACTGTTTTTATCGCTGTTTCTCTCCCTAACAGATTCCGCGTATTTTTACACGATGAATTCGGGGAACGGCGAAAGCAGGTCGAAAAGGTAGGTTTTTCAATGTTTCTTCTTTTTCGGGGCGCGCCTGGTGTGGAGTATGCCATATACGTCACTTCCTTTACTGAGCGTTACTTCCGTCAGAAAAAAAATCTGAGTTACTCCTTAGTCGCTACTAAAGAAGTTTTACTTCAATAAAGCGCGAGGGAGCGACATGCAGTCAGTAGGATGTTTTTTACACTCATGTCCATAAATTAAGGATAATGAAGTTCAGGCAAAGAAAGAGAAAGAAGCAAAACAAATTTGACTTATTTGTAAAGTCTATTTATTAAACAAAAAGTAAAGAGCAAAAAAGATGCTATATGTTTGACATAATTAATAAAAATTGCAAGTTTTACTCCTTTGACCAAATTTCAAAAAAGAACCTATTTACAAAAAACAGTATAACATGGTTAGTAGGATGGTTAATACGGAGTATGTCTCCCGGACGATGCAATACAGGCCTGACAACGCCTAGGCATGCTGAGTATCAAATGATCAATCTGATCTTGGGGAATTTTACACCATTCATCAAGCAATGCACTTCGAAGTTCCGGTAGACAGGTGGGAGGGGGTTGACGGGCTGCAATTCGTCGGCCAAGCATATCCCACACATGCTCTATTGGATTCAAGTCCGGTGAGTATGCTGGCCAATGCATACGGGTGATATCCTCCGATTGAAGGCATTCGTCTACAATGTTTGCACGGTGAGGACGGGCGTTGTCATCCATAAACACAAATTCAGCACCCATGGCGCCCCGAAACAAACGTACATGTTGTTCCAGAATGACATCCCGATAGATGTGGCCTGTCATCGTTACACTCTGAACATGCAGGTCAGTTCTGGAACCAAGAATAATTCCTCCCCAAACGAGCCATCCTGCACCACCGTAACGGTGTCTTTCAATGGTGTTCTCTTGGTGGTAACGGGTACCTGGCGCTCTCCAGATGAATGTCCGGCGAGAATCAGACTCCAAACTAAACCTGGACTCGTCGGAAAACATCACACAAGACCACTGTTGCGGTGTCCACAATGCATGCTCTCTACTCCAGGTTAATCGCAGGCGACAGTGAGTTGCGGTAAGTGGAACACATCTGACAGGCCTACGAGCATATAGACCAATGTGCCCTAAGCGTCTGTACACGGTCTGCCTTGAAACTGTCGTACCGGTAGCTGAAGAGAGCTGACGAGACAGGTCTGATGCTGTACTCCGTCTGTTTCTTTTGGCAGTAACTGCCAAATAGCGGTCCTCATTCGGCGTTGTAACTCGGGGGCGACCTGTGCTGTAACGTCTACTCACATTACCATCATCTTGGAATCGTTGCCAAAGCCTGGAGATGACACTCTGGGCGATTCCAAGTTCCTCGGATACTTCCAGCTGGGTACGTCCACATTCCAGTCGTCCGATAATTCTGCCACGTAAAACATCATCCAAATGCCTCCTTTGTGCCATAACTATGCGGTTTTTGCACTGAAAGGCTTTCACAGCGCTTGTGAACAATTTTACTTCTTTGCCACCATTCCTTATATACCCCTCTCTTACACTCTCGTCATTGTGACGTACCATCCACGCCATCTGGTGGTTTCCTATAATTTGCATATTCTTCTTCAAGATGTGTGTGATCATTCCACAGGTGAAATTTTTATTTTAGAGATCAATTTCTGTGTGATTCTGAATTATCCTTAATTTATGGACATGAGTGTAAAACTAAAAGTATGACGTTCCTATGACGACTTGTACGGTTGTTATAAGGTTTAGTTCACTGTTTCAAACATACTATTGTTTAAAAGTATACTATTGATACATACTCAAAAGCGTTGATTTACTGCATGTTAACAATTACGTTCCTTTCTAGAATGATATTCTAAATAGGGGTTTAGTTTAAAAATATCACTGACACGTATTCAAAAGCATTGTTGCAATGAACATTTTTTTACTGATACTAACAATTACGTCCCTTTGTTTAAAGTCATTTTAATAAAAGTTTAGTTCGCTGTTTCAAAATATAAATTATTGACACATATTCCCTAAGAGCATTGTTTTACAGCATATTTTTAACTCATTCTAAGTCCGTTTGCTAAAAGACCTTTTAATAAAGGTTTAGTTCACTGCTTCAAAGTATATTATTCTCAAATATTCTCTAAGAGTATTGTTGTACAGCACAATGTGTTCTTTTATTCATTCTAACAATAGCGTCTTTTTATTGAAAATAACTTTTAATAATGCTTTAGTTCACTGTTTGAAAGTATGTTCTTGAAACATAGTCTGAAAAAGCATTCATATACACGATATTTTCACATTCATTCTAACAATTAAGTCCCTTTGTTGAAAGTCACTTTAATAAACGTTTAGTTAACTGTTTTAAAGTATATTTTTGATCATAATCTTAGAGCATTCTTCTACTCCATATTTTTTCATTGATTCTAACAATTACGTCCCTTTGTTTAAAGTACTTTTAATAAAGGTTTAGATCCCTGCTTTCAAGTATATTAATGACACATCTTAATATACTAATCTTAAAGAGCATTGATATCGTGTATTTTTTCATTTATTCTAAAAAACAAGTCCCTTCGTTGACAGTCATTCTGAATAACGGTTTAGTTCAACGTTTAAAAGTATACTACTGACACATATTAAAAAGCAATGCTTTACTGCATATTTTTTCATTGATACTAACAATTACGTCATTCATTGAAAGTCATTTTTAATAAAGGTTAAGTTCACTGTTTCAAATTATTATACACATATTGTGAAAGAGCATGGATACAGCGTGTATTTTTTCATTTATTCTAAGAATCAACTCCATTTGTTAAAGCTATTTTTAATAAATTTTTAGTTCATTGTTTAAAGTATATTATCTACACATATTCTCAAAGTGCATTGTTGTACAGCATATTTTTTCATTGATTCTAACAATTACGTCCTTTGTTGAAAGTCATTTTTATTAAAGGTTTCGTTTACTTTTCGTTTGTTTCAAAGTATATTATGACAAATATTCTCTAAGATAATTGTTGTAACGCTTATTTTTTCTTCGATTCTAACAATTACTTCCACTCCTTCAAAGTTATGTTTAATAAAGGTTTAGTTCACTGTTTCAAAGTATATTATTGACATATATTCTCAAAGAGCCTTGTTGTACAGCATATATATCATTGAATCCAACACTTACGTCTCTTTGTTCAAGTCATTCTGAATAAAGGTTTATTTCACTGTTTAAAAGTATATTACTGAAACATATTAGAGCAGTTTTATATCGTGCACTTTTTTAATGATTCTATTACTGTACGATATATTTTTTCAAACTTTCTAACAATTACGCCCTTTAGTCATTCTACATAAAGGTTTACTTCAATGTTTAAATGTATACTGTTGACACATACTCAAAGGCATTGATTTACTACATGTTAACAATTACGTGCTAACAACTACGTTCTGTCAATTACGTCCCTTTCTAGAATGACATTCTAAAGAGAGGTTTAGTTAACTGTTTAAAAAATTATCATTGACAGATATTCAAAAGCATTGTGTCACTGAATATTTTTTAATTGATACTAACAATTACGTCCCTTTGTCAAAAGTCCTTTTAATAAAGGTTTAGTTCACTGTTTCAAAGTATATTATTCTCACATATTCTCTAAGAGCATTGTTGTACAGCACATTTTTTTATTCGTCCTATTCCCTTTGTTAAAAGCCATTTTTAATAAAGGTTTAGTTAACAGTTTAAAAGAATATTATTGACACACACACATATATATATATATATTAGATCATTGTTGTATTGCATATTTTTTCATTGACACTAATAATCCTTTTATTGAAAGTTATTTTAAAAAAGGTTTCTTTTAATTAATTTTATTAAAGGTTAAGTATTCTTTAAAGTATATGATGGACACATAATCTTAAAGACCAATGTTACATCGTGTGTTTTTTCATTTATTCTGAAAATTATGTCCCCCTGTTGAAAGTCATGCTGAATAAAGGTTTAGTTAAGTTTCTCAAAGAATATTATTGAAACATAATAATAAAGAGTATTGATAAACTTTAAATATTCTCATTTATTAATCAATGATCAATTACACCCTTTTTTTTAAAGTCACAGTTCACAGTTTCAGAGTATATTATTGTTACATAAAATAAACGAGTATTGTTATACCGTGTATTTTTTTCGTTGATTCTAATAATTACGTCCCTTCCTGGAATGTCATTCTAAATAAAGTTTTAGTTAACTGTTTAAAAGAATATTATTGACACATATTTAAAAGCATAGTTGCATTGAATATTTCTTTATTGATACAACATTTACGTCCATTTGTTGAAAGTTTTTTTTTTTTTTAATAATGGTTTAGTTCACTGTTCCATAGTATCTTATTGACACGTATACTCTAAGAGCATTCATGTACAGCATATTTTTATATATATTCTAACTATTAAGTCCCTTTGTTGAAGTCATCTTTAATAAAGGTTTGTTTCTCTGTTTCAAGATAACATATGCATACAATTTGAGATAACAAAAAGGACAAATAACAATACAAATATTTCAAATTATTTGAGTGCAAAGTGAAATCAATAATCTAGAGTTGAAATATAGAAAGTTCAAAAGTTTGTTTAGAAGTTTATAAATTCAGTCTTTGAACAGGTTTTATTTCTCGTCTTGGGCGAGTCACGGGAGCAGTTTCATGAGAGCCATTATTAAGTTCAGGATATTAACTTGCCACTTCCGGAACCTTCAGAGTGTCCGATACGACTTGGTCGCAGTTTGGTGTCAATTCCAAAGGGTATAGTCGTTGGATTGGTCTTAATTTGTTTCCCTTTTTAGTTCGCAGTTTCACAAGTCTGGTGATTCCATCTTTTCCTTGAAAGAGTTCCATAACTCTCCCTAGCAGCCAATGCAGCCTTTTCTTATCATCTGTACTAATTAACACTATATCATAAAGGACTTTCACTAAATCAAAGAACTGCTATGGTAGCGTTTATTGCAATAGAAGGAGGAGCTAGCCTTGACGACTTAAGTAAGAAGAAGCTAGAAAAGCTGGCAATATTCTCCGATCCAAGGGTGCCAGTAACTTTCGAGAAGACTTCAAACCTCCTAAGTACTGTGTGCTGCATTGCTACAGCCTAGTATTAAAAACTCAAAATGTAGAGTTTGACGAATGACTGGCTATTTCAATCTCGGGAATACCGGAGTATATGGTGGGAAAGCTGTTAGGGGTGGCAAATATACCTGATGGAACTGCTAAAGTACAAGCAGAAAGAGTTTTTCAATTGACTGAAGAATGGGGTGTATCAGAAAATATAATTATCCTTTCCTTTGACTTTAACTGCATGAAATAGTGGATGGATAAATAGAACATGTCTAGGGCTAGAAACACTTTTGGAAAAGAAATTATTTTACCTCGCTTGTCGACACCATTTGTTTGAGTTAATTGAGTCTGCAGTGGAAGTCTATTTTCGGACAATCTATGAGTCCAGATAATTTACATTTTAAAGAGTTTCAATCCCAATGGTAAACAATTTCAAACAATTTAGATAATTTCAAAAAGAGTGTAGTTTGTGACAGAAAGCTAAAATCTTTGAACGAGGAAGCCATCACCTTCTTTAAAATTTGTTTTGGGCAAAAAGAAAGAGCTCTTTCTTCGTGCAGACTATGAGGAATGTGCACCTAATATTCTAAGTCTTACTTAGAATATTAGGTGAAATTCCACCTCGAGGAATTCACTGACAAAATCATGGAGCTTTCCATAAAGCCAGATGGATGTCAACAGCAATTTATAAGCAAAAATGTACACATTTAATGAGCAATTGGGTTATGATCCAGAAAAAGTTGAAAAACTGCGTGGAATCTGCCTTTTTCATTCTCTTATTTATATTAAATGCTGTTTGAATGCTCCAAAAGCTGCTGATGCTCCTGTGAATGACATTATGCTTTCGCATAGTTTGAACAGCTACAAAGCTATCGATACCGAGGTTGCTCAGGCTGCTCTGACAGCCTTAAATCGACACTTGTGGTATTTGGCAGAGGAGACAATACCATTTTTTCTCTTTTCAGAAAAGTTATCTGTAACCGAGAAGAAAAAAATCGCCTCTTCATTGTTAAAATTCAAGAATAAATTGATAAAGTTACCAAAGGGCGTTCCTGTATTCCAAAATTTAAATTTACAAACAAATTTATATTAACTAGTAGGGCCCAGGCAAACTCAAACGTTGACCTAGAGACTTCAAATTTCACACCAAAAGGAACCAGAAAAACCCGGGGACCAAACATCTTCAGACATTCGTATTTTCCGAGACACCCTAAAACCTACGCATAGCTTGGATCAAGTCATTGGTACTAAGTGAGGGTATTAGTTCTAGATGGACAGTTCTAAATACGGCGCAAGTAAAAAGTACCATCCACACCTTTTGTTTAGATTTAGTTAACAGTGGTCCAGCTAAGTCTACACCCGATACTTGAAAAACTGCTGCTACATCAGTTCGGTCTTTTGGAAGAGGCGGAAAAGGTACCTCAAGATGTTTCACCTTTTGCTTTTTACATGTTAAGCATTCATTGATAACACTCCGGACAGTCCTTTTCCCTTTCACTATCCAAAATCTTTCACGTAAAATAGTCAGAAGAGTTAAGGTCCCAGCACAGGGGAGTAGCCAAGGGATGGGTTAGGGGGGGGGGGTCATAACCCCCCATGAGGAATTTTTTGCCATACAAAATGTATATTCTTCACTCCCTTATCACACAGTCGTATACATATATGGGAGTTGTAGAAGTGGTAATTCCCCCCCCCCATGAAAAATTTCTGGCTACGCCACTGTCCTAGCATGTTTGTTAGCAAGATGTTCTTGGACTATAAATCTTCTCACTGCCAGGTGTTTCGAAGGTAGAATTATTGGAGAAATAAAATCTTTCGATTCTTCCCCATTCATCAGTCTGGACTTTAATCGTAAAATTCTTTCTTCATCTTCAAAAATTAGACCTTTCAAATTTTTTCGTGTTTCTTCATTAGAGTAACATTCTTTTTGTATTACACGGAAAATAATTTTTTGTGCGTTTAACAATTCTTCAAGTTCCTTACATTTTCTTAAGTCTCTGAACTTTGATTGAAAACGCAGTACCAAGCCATAACCCTAATCATCTTTGAAAATCTAGAAAATCTTCTGGCTAAATGTAATGACTCGAGCTCTGTGTTATTAGCAGAGATGACTGACAAAATTGCATGATTTTATCCCTATCTTTGTGTAGCTGTATTTCGTGGAATACTTATTCGGAACAAACCCGAAGGAATATTCCAAACACGAGAACATTTTTAAAATCTTTCATTCTTATTCGAACCAAGACCCTTTCGTAGATTTAGGAAAGCGTATCTCCCGACAGTTGTCTCTGGAGAACCGTAAGGGAAGAGAAAGTCTTAAAGCAAGTTGAATATCCCTCCGTGTGTCCTACTTACTTGCCTATCCCTTGACTTTTTTTTTTTTTGTACTATTATATTCCTTGACTTCTTATTCGGAACGCACCAGAAGGAATATAACGAATACAGTAACATTTTTAGGATGTTTCATTCTAAGTCGAAGCAAGTCCCATTCGTAGACTGAGGCGAGAGTACCTCCACGAGATTTCTCACTGTGAGAACCGTAAGGGGAAGCATGTCTAAAAGCAAGTTGGAGATCCATCTGTGTGGACCTGTATTTCGTGAAATACTTATTCGGAACACACCTGACAAGTATTCCGAACACGGGAACATTTCTAAAATCTTTCATTCTAATTCGAACCAAGTCCCTTTCGTAGAATGAGGCGAGAGTATCTCCAAGACAATTCTCACAGCAAAACCGTAAGGGAAAGGAATGTCTAAATGCAATTTGCAGAACCATGTGTTTGTAGCCGTACTTTGTGGAATACTTATTCGGGACACACCCGAAGGAACCCGAAGGACGGTAACCCAATGAATAAAATACAAGCGATGTTAGTAAGGAATACTCTTCCCATTAGATTTTATAATTTCGAATATTCTATTTGGCAGTGAATCATACAAAGATTGGATGTCTGTTTGGCAAAAATGATCCCATGAACTATTCAATGCTTCTCGAAGCTCAGTGATGGATTCAAACTGTTTTCCACCAGCATATACACGACGGACAATCATTGCCCAGATGTTTTCTACTATGTTAAGATCAGGTTTTTTAGCTGGCCACGGTAAAACCTGCACATTATTTGAAACGAACCAGTTTTTAACTCCATTAGCAGTGGGAATGGAGGCTCCCTCTTGTTGAAAGATCCACTCTTCTCCTCCTAATTCGGAGCCTTAAGGAAGAAGCTCAGAATTTAGCAGCTGAATATAGTCTGTATGCTTCTATGCCTACCACTCAGAAAGACCAGACTTGTTCTTCCTCTATATCAAACTGCTAACCAGACCATCAAACTTCCTCCCCCCCCCCCATTTGTCGAGTTAAATAAAATTGTTCTTCGTTCTTCAGACAATGCCAGTAGTACTGGTAACCATTTGGACCGTCTAAATTGAATTTCTTCTCATCTGAAAATATCAGAGAAGTCCATGACATTTGTTCCTTAGCCCAAGATAAACGGCTATCAATATGTGTTTGTTTCCACTTTGGATGAAGCTTCCGCTTTTTGAAAATGAATTTTTTGGATCTTTTAATGCATAGTTGTAAACTGTTTGCCTTGACACATATGTAAGTCCTGCTTGAATTCGAGCCTTTGCAGTACTTCCATTGTACTTTTTAAGCTCGTGAGCAACATTTCTTTCATCGCGAAGCATTAACTTTTTAGGTCTGCCAGTCTTCTTTCTCTTTCCGTTTCTGTCTGGATTTCTGATAAAGTTAGAAACTGTATTGGGGCTGACGTGCAGTATACGAGCAATCTCTCGAACACCTTTACCATCATTTTTATATGCAAAAATTTTGCCTTCTTGAAAATCATTTAAGGGTATTCCTCTTGGCATTCTTGGGAGAAACAAATAAGGAAAATCTTGTCCAGTGTAAAGCAAGAAAAAAAACAGAGAAATTACACTAAACGGAGTTTATTGCTGGAAAACTAGAATAATCCTGTCTTCTAAACATCTTGGAATAATAATTAAAATTCTCAATGATGCCATTTAATTAAAATAGAAAACAATAACGCAGTAATTAATAGAAAGCAAAGAATTTCATTAAAATTCTTTTGTTAAATACTACACTTACTTGAATGGTAGTGTACATTGGACGAGTCCGAGGTACACCCAAAATAGATCATTTTTGCCGAAATGGGATCATTTTTGCCAAACAGACATCCAAACTTTGTATGATTCACTGCCAAATAGAATATTTGAAATTATAAAATCTAATCGGAAGAGTATTCCTTACTAACATCGCTTGTATTTTATTCATTTTGTTACTGTCCTACATTTTTTACAGAATTTCAAATGGTAGAAATGATTTCTATTGTCATTAATGTTTTATTTTTGAATATCATTTATGATATTGATATTTTCTTATTAAATGATCTGTAAAATGTTGCTTACAAAAAAGTTCAGTAAAAATAAAAAGTTCCTTATTTTTCTAAAAAAATCAAAATGTCTTCTTTTTTTACGCAGTGTACAAGCGAGTTGCAGATCTCTCCGTGTATCCTACTTACTTGCCTATTCCTTGACTTTATTTTACTATTATATTCTTTGACTACATATTAAGAACACACCCTAAAGAATATTCCGAATACGGGAACATTTTTAGGATCTTTCATTCTAATTTGAATCAAGTCCCTTTTATAGCCCTAGGCGAGTGTATCCCCCAACAGTTGTGACTGGAGAACCGTAAGGGAAGGGAAATTCTAAAAGCGAGTTGCATGCCCGGCAGTTTGTAGCTGAATTTCGCAGAATACTTATTCGACAGTTCTCATCACGTAAGGGACAGGGAAGTCTAAAAGCTAGTGTCAGATCCATCTGTGTATAGCTGTATTTGGATGACTACTTATTCGGAACACACCCAGAAGAATATTCCGAACACGGGAAAATTTTTTAAATCCTTCATTCTAATTCGAATCAAGTCCCATTCAGAGACTGAAGCGAGAGCACCTCTCCGACATTTCACACTGGGAGAACCGTAAGGGAAAGGAAGTCTAAAAGCGAGTTGCAGATCCATCTATACACGTGATCATCGTCGCACATGCTACACGCACACCAAATTGCATTATTTTATCTCAATCTATATGTAACTGTGTTTCGTGGAATACTTATTCGGAACACACCCGAAGGAATATTCCGAAATCGGGAACATTTTAAGATCTGTCATTCTAATTCGAACCAAGTTCCATTCATAGACGAGAGTACCTCCCTGACAGTCCTCACTGGGAGAACCGTAAGGTAAAGGAGAGTCCAAAAGCGAGTTGGAGAGCCAAGTATGCACGTGAAAGTCGTCGCACAAGCTACACGCATACAAAATTGCACGATTTTATCCCTATCTTTGTGTAGCTGTATTTCGTGGAATACTTATTTGGAACACACCCGAAGGAATATTCCGAACACGGGATCCTTTTTAAGATCTTTCATTCTAATTCGAACCAAGTCCCATTCGTAGACTTAGGCGAGAGTACCTCCGCGATAGTTCTCACTGGGAGAACCGTAAAGGAAAGGAAAGTCTAAAAGCGAGATGCAGATCAGTATGCACGTGACGTCGTCGCACAAGTACAGCATACCAATGCATGTTTATCCATCTGTGTGTACTGTATTCGTGCATACTTATTCGGAACACACCCGAAGGAATATTCCGAACACGGGAACATTTTTAAAATCTTTCATTCTAATTCGAACCAAGTCCCATTCGTAGACTTAGGCGAGAGTACCTCAGCGATAGTTCTCACTGGGAGAACCGGAAAGGAAAGGAAGTCTATAAGCGAGTTACAAATCCATCTGTGTGGTTGTATATCGTGGTTGTATATACTCATTCAGAACACACCTGAAGGAATATTCTCAACACAGGAATATTCGCAAGATCCTTTCATTCTAATTCGAACCAAGTCTCTTGCTTAGGCTTAGGTTTAGTGTATCTGCCCGACAGTTCTCACTGCTATAACCGTAAGGGAAAGGAGAGTCCAAAAGCGAGTTGGAGAGCGACGTATGCACGTGAAAGTCGTCGCACAAGCTACACCCATACAAAATTGCATGATTTTATCCCTATCTTTGTGCAGCTGTATTTCGTGGAATACTTATTTGAACACACCCGAAGGAATATTCCGAAGCGGGATCCTTTTTAAGATCTTTTTTTCTAATTCGAACCAAGTCCCATTCGTAAACTTAGGCGAGAGTACCTCTCCAACAGTTCTCACCGGGAGAACCATAAGGGATAGGAAAGTCTAAAAGCGAGTTGTAGATCCATGTATGCACGTGACCGTCGTAGCACAAGCTACACGCATACTAAATTGCATGATTTTATCTCTATCTGTGTGTAGCTGTATTTCGTGGAATACTTATTCGGAATACACCCGAAGGAATATTCCGAACACTGGAACATTTTTAAGATCTTTCATTCTAATTCGAACCAAGTCCCTTTGTTAGGCTTAGGTTTAGTGTATCTCCCCGACAGTTCTCACTGCTAGACCGTAAGGGAAAGGAGAGTCCAAAAGAGAGTTGGAGAGCCACGTATGCACGAGAAAGTCGTCGCACAAGCTACACGCATACAAAATTGCATGATTTTATCCCTGTGTAGCTGTATTTCGTGGAATACTTATTTGGAACACGCCCGAAGGAATATTCCGAACACGGGATCATTTTTAAGATCTTTTATTCTAATTCAAACCAAGTTCCATTCGTAGACTTAGGCGAGAGCACCTCAGCGATAGTTCTCACTGGGAGAACCGAAAAGGAAAGGAAAGTCTAAAAGCGAGTTACAAATCCATCTGTGTGGCTGTATATCGTAGTTTACTTATTCGGAACACACCCGAAGGAATATTCCGAAAACGGGAACATTTTTAAGATCTGTCATTCTAATTCGAACCAAGTCCCATTCGTAGACTTAAGCGAGAGTACCTCTCCGACAGTTCTCACTGCTATAACCGTAAGGTAAAGGAGAGTCCAAAAGCGAGTTGGAGAGCCACGTATGCACGTGAAAGTCGTCGCACAAGCTACACGCATACAAAATTGCATGATTTTATCCCTATCTTTGTGTAGCTGTATTTCGTGGAATACTTATTTGGAACACACCCGAAGGAATATTCCGAACACGGGATCACTTTTAAGATCTTGTATTCTAATTCGAACCAAGTCCCTTTCGCAGACTCAGGCGAGAGTACCTCTCCGACAGTTCTCACTTGAGAACCGCAAGGGAATTGAAATTCTAAAAGCCAGTTGCAGATCCGTCTCTGTGTAGCTGTATTTCGTTGAATATTTATTTGGAACTCACCAGAAGGAATAGTCCGAACACGGGAACATTTCTAAAACCTTTGTTCTAATTCGAACCATGTCCCTTTCGTAGACTGAAGCGAGAGTATCTCCCTGACAGTTCTCACTGGGAGAACCGTCAGGGAAAGGAATGTCTAAAGGCGAGTTGCTGATACATCTGTGTGTAGCTGTATATCATGGTATACTTATTCGGAACACACCTCAAGGAATATTCTTAACTCGGGAGCATTCTTAAGATCTTTCATTCTAATTCGAACCAAGTCTCTTTCATAGACTTAAGCGAATGTGTCTTCCCGACCGTTCTCACTTGAGAACCGTAAGGGAATTGAAACCTGATTTGGACACAGCACACTGTGTCCAAATGAGGTCTAATAGATATTCAAGCTGATCTATAACATCTAGGACATTTAAAGGATGTTTATATGCGGAGGAAAATATATATCTGTAGGACATCTAAATCGCTTCTTCTATAAGATATCCTTTGAGGGCTTAAAGCTATCTAATAGTCTACTGAAACCAGATATCTATTGGAAATGTATTTAAGACATCTATAAGAAATCCATCAGTAGACATCTTTTGCACCTAATGAAATATATGTCCCGCATATATTTAATGGCCATCCAAAGCTACAAATCTATTGGATGTGCGTTAACATCCATTAGAGATTCATTTGTAGACGTCTTATTTACGTAGAAGATTGAATGGCTAATGAAACAAAAATTTACGTAGTTTGAAAGGATTTTGAGAGAAATCGCAAAATTAGTGAGAATTTTTTTTAAATCCGACGCTTGTAGCTTAAGTTGAGTGATCATCTATCATGTCACCAAATTTCATTTAGTCTTTTTACGTGATGTGCGAACAAAAATTTGCGCAGTTTGAAAGAATTTTCGGAAAATCCGAAAATCTAATGAATTTTTTAAAAATTCGCCGCCTGTAGTTTAAGTTGAGTGATCACCTATCTTGTCACCAAATTTTATTACTTTCGCTTTTGTCAGTTTTACGTGATGTGCGAAGAAAAAAATTCGTCACTGACAGAACGACCGACAGACAAACTTTTTTTTTTTTACGGCTGTGTTGGGCTCCCAAATCAAACGGATGGAAATCGCAAAATTTTGTAACACCAAGTAGTGTACGGCAAATACTAATTTTATTTATTAGATACATAAAAGTTTTCATTCCGAAACTGAAACAACAATCACTTCAAACTTTAGTCATATCTATCCGAGTCGAATCTGTTTGGTGGTTAGAGCACTCGCCTACCACGCTTTGGATCCATGGTTCGGAACCAGCCGTGGAAAAAAGGTTTCAGTTTGAAAGCAACTTGAAGTTTTTGTGTATGATAATAGACGGCAGCACCAAAATTCACAGAATGGAGGAAGAAAACTCAGCGGGTAAAAGATCGTGTAATTATGACGTCACGACTCCCTTTTGCAGATTGCTCGGATATTCTGGACATGACATAGATATCCATTTCTGGGCTGTTTGAGAAATCTTGGATATTTAGGAAGTCCAATTAATATCTATGCTACTTGGATATAGATCTCTTACAGACATCTTGGATATTATAGATGTTGTCTAGTCCTTAGAGAGATCACACCTTAAATCTCTTATAGAGGTCCATTTTGTGTTATCTGGAGGATTCTTGGGCTTCTTATAGATATACCCATTATCCAATGGTGATTCCATATAGATAACCAATGGATATCTTTGTACTGTGTGGGGGTGTAGCTGTATATGGTGCTATACTTATTCGGAACACACATCAAGGAATATTCTTAACACGGAAACATTCTTAAGATCCTTCATTCTAATTCGAACGAAGTCCCTTTCTTCGACTTAGGCGAGAGTACCTCCCCGACAGTTCTGACTGTGAGAACCGTAAGTGAAAGTAAGTCTAACAGCGAGTTGCAGATCTATCACTGTCTAGCTGTATTTCGTGGAATACTTATTCGGAACACACCTGAAGGACTATTCCAAACACCGGATAATTTTTAGGATTTTTTATTCTAATTCGAACCCAGTCACTTTCGTAGACTGAGGCGAGAGTATCTCCCCGACAGTTCTCACTGAAGAACCGTAAGGGAAAGGAAAGTCTAAAAGCGAGTTGCAGATCCATCTGTGTGTAGCTGTATTTCGTTGAATACTTATTCGGAACACACCTGAAGGAGTATTCTAAAAAGAGAACATTTTTTAAATCTTTCATTCTAATTCGAGCCATGTCGCTTTGGTAGACTCCCATACAGCACATAAGCTTAAATCAAGCTTGACGTTTCTTTGAATTTGACGTATTAATACAAGCTTGACAGTTCAATTCATTTTAAGCTTGCAGCAAGTTTGGAGATTACAAAAAAAGGAGTCAGCATATATTTTCCCGCCGAATTTAAGTCATTTGAACTGTCAAGCTTGAAAACAACTGGATGACTGCTTGATTTGGAAAGTCCACATCCACATAACAAATAATTTATCATCAGTCATAAATGTACTTGACCATAGAATTAGAAAAAAAAAGATTCTATATTTCCAAATATTGAAATTCTTAAAAATAAAATACAAATATACTACAAATTGATTTCAAAATCAGTCGTTTGTCTCGATTTTGGACAATATTGCCCAACATGAGTGTTGCGATATTGAAAGTTTTAAAACGTGTGCTACTTTAAAGTTTATGTTATGCTTATTTCCCTATTAGTAGAGTCTATAAATCACACATAACATTATTTTAATTTTGATTCAACCCATGGAAAAATAAATGAAAGAGATCGACATCGGCCAATACTGATCAATCTCGCAAAAAAAATGGCGTGACAACCATAACAGTCACTTCAAACTTTAGTCCTATCACCTCGAGTCGGAGTGGCATGGTGGTTAGGACGCTCGCTTTCCACACATTAGGTCACGAGATCGAACCCAGCCGCTGACGCTAGACGGAAGCAGATTAAAATAACTTGAGGTTTCAGCGTAGAGGGCAAAATGCGTGGAAAAATAAAATATATGGCACGAGTCCGCTGTTCTGTATCTCAATATTAGTTTTCTAGAACTGAATGAAAGTTATTCTTGTTTATCAATGATTACACCAGCAGGAAAAAGCATGTTTGTTTCCATATTTCGATTTAGTTTTTTAAGGTAAGTTATTTTATTGAAATAAGTGTGGGAGGGCAAGATGGGATACGGGGATATGGGGTACCCCATCGTGCCCCTCGAAGAAAACTATGATTTCTCTAAGACACTTTATGATCCTTTAAACTTAATAGAGTTTTTTTACTTAATATAGTTGTTTTAGGATGGTGATAAATTATAAAAGAAAGACAGAGAGGGGGAATTGGAGTGAAAAGAGTATGAAAAATGTGGTAGATGTTGTAATTAAAGGAAGAATGGCGTATAAATAGTGTCGAAAACATATTCTGTGCCACAAACGACCCTTGAAATAAAAGTTAAAGAAGCTCGTGTAGCCCTACAAGATCCAGGTGCTCCTACAACTTACCTTGGGTGAAAGTTCCTTTAGGCCCCAAAAAAGCGAACATTTTCTGATGACGAAGAGAAAGAACTTTGCAACTACATAATGGATAAAGAGGGTTGTCTTTATGGACTTACAACAAAATATTTAAGGGCTTTGGCATACACTCTTGCAGTAAAAAAGGGGAAACAACATCTCTTTGTGAGAAAAAAAAAAGCTGCCAAAGATTGGGTTCAGGGATTTTTAAGCAGGCATCCAGAATTGTCATATATACGGCTGTAAATGGCTTCAAAAAATGTGGGATTTGGCTATACGATCCAATAGTTTTTTCCGAGAGTGATTTTGCTCCTCATTGACGACAAATATTCCACAAACAGAGAGATTATTCATCACTGAAGCATTGCCACAACCCACTACGTCGAACAACGGAGCATCAGCTCCAAATAGACCATTCGCATGACCAATTCGCTGAAGCTTCAGTTGACCCTGAGACGATATCGGCTGAGACAATACCTGCAAAGATAACTTCAGTTTCGACAGTTGAAGATTCTGACAAAATAAGTATTGACGAACTGCTGATATGCCACATGCCTGTGGTCATGACACCATCTGAGATTGAAGCAGAGCCTGAGCCAGGATTCTCCACTTGGATGTCCATTATCGAAATAGATCAAAGGCCAACCACTCCACCATCAGTATTTTCTGTAGTGAGTCCTCAGCAAGTGATGCCTTATCCTGCAGCTCGAAAAAATTTCACGTGTGACAAGGAAACGAAGAAAAATGGCTATCATAACTTCTTCCCCGTACAAAAATGAGTTAGAAGAAACAATAAAATAAAGAAACTGGCAGAAGATAACAAAAAGAGAAAAAAAGAGGTAAAAGAACAAAAAACGAATAAGAAAACCGAATTGGCTAATAAAAAGAATAAGAAGAAAACCAACAACCCAGCCAGCCACGATACATCGAATTAACGTCGCCGTCGACGTAGTTTCGACGTAATCATCGACGTTAAAAATCCTTGGATATGTCCACCTGTTTGCCCGTCGAGCGCTGAACTTCTCGACGGCGTATCACCCGCGAGGGGCGACCGTGAGAGATAACAATCTCGCTTAACTACGGCGCAAGAATGGAAAAGGGTGACCGCCAGGAAGAGAAAATCCCCGACATTGGTCGAACACTCGTCGCTATAACGGCGAAGGGAGACAGATTCTCAGAATCCGTTTATAAAATTCAGCTCATAGTGGTTGCTTTTACGTTATACATTGTCGAATTGCTTCAACAGGACAGAGAAAACCGGCTTATATTCGTCTAATAGAAGTCGTTCCTTAAAGACTTCACAGAATTTGTCGAATTCTGACCATTTATAAACGTAGTAATTATGCCGCAATTCCAGACCTTTAGAGAATGGGCACATTCCATTTACATACGTCGTGAAGGAATGGAAATTCAATCTGCTCTGATCTTGTGCACTTTTGCCGTTTAAAAGGAAACACTTTATTTTTCTATAAAATATATTTTACTATTAGTTTGTTAGCTAATGAAAAATAATTTTTAATCCAATATGCAGAAATAACAAGTTTTAAATTAACTTCTGATCGTTTTGATAAAGTTACAAAATATACATTCATAAAAATTTGAACACAGAGAAAATATATGAAAGAAAAAATATAATCTTGATTTTTTGAATTTAACTAATCAGTAACTCGCATTAATAGCTTAAGTCTAATTTACATTTTAAAGGATTTACTTTTTCCCCCGGTACATTTTATGAATTGTTTTAACTCTATTAGGTATATTCAATAAAAAAAAGGGGGGGCGTTGTTAAATTCAAAGTTATGAACAATCTAAATAATTTCATATATTGTTGTAAAATGGTGAAAAAGTAACTTAAAAAATTAAATAAATATTAGTAAATTTAGTTAACTAATACAGTTTAAAATGCAATTTTACTAATAGTAAATATAATTTACTTATTTTATATAAAAAAGTTACTTTTTCACCAGTATATGAAAATATATAGATTCTTTATAACAGTAGATTAAATAATTTTTTATTAAAAATACCCAATACAGTCAAAATGATTAATAAAATGTACCAGGGAAAAATGGAAACCCTTTAATTTGTAAAAGCGACATCTGCTGTTTATGCGACTTACTTATGAGTTCAATTCAAAATCAAGATTATATTTTTAACTTTAATATATTTTTTGTATATGTTCAAACTTTTATCAATATATATTTTATAACTTTATCTAAACGATTAGAAGTTAATTTAAAACTTGTTATTACTGAACATTTAATTCAAAATTGCTTTTCATTAGCTAAAACCAGTAGTAAAATGTTTTATATTTAAAAATATAAAGTGTTTCCTTTTTTTAAACGGCATGTGCGCAAGATAAGAACTGCTTGAATTTCCATGCTTTCACGATGTATGTAAATAGTATGTGACTCACACATTCTCTAATTATCTAGAATTGAGGTACAATTAGAACGTTTATAAATTGTCAGGATTCGACGAAATCGTCAAGGAACGACCTATTAGACGAATAAGCCTGCTTTTTTTATTACTTTTTCCATGTAATAAAATGAGAACAAGTTTTCTATCTATAAATTTTAGTCCCCCCCCCCCGTCCCACGAGAAAAATCTTGTCTACTTCATTACACAAAGTTTTTTATTTATCTCTCTTAATTCTTTGATTTGTTAAATTTTACTACTCCAAACAGGTTTATATTACATACTAGATGCATACATATTAGTATACAATTTAAAAAGAAAAAAAAAATTACCTTTGCACAAAAAAGCTTAACCTATTTCATTCTAAGCCATAATGCAATAATGGTTGACTTTTGTTATGTAAGCTCACATTAAGTAAAATCGTGCTTATTATGAGAAAAAAATATTTTATATGTTTAAGGTAAGCAGTTGATTTTATGGTAATTGTACCTGTATATTTCACTCTATAATAAGGAATAACAAGACTTATAATTAGCGATTAAAAAGAAAATGATTAAAAGAAACAAAGCACATAAGTATTAGTTAAGTAATTATGTAACTCACCTCTAAAATTTTGACAACCGAAATTAAAATTAGTAGTTACCCCGACAAACTTTAACAACACCGGCCAACACAATTTAAAGAGAGCCAGACAAACTTATTAATACATGTCAAGCTAACGATAAATCGTGTTAGCATTAAACTTGAAAATATTCCAAGAGATTCTTGAAAAATATCCACTTTTATAGTTAAAACTATCGAAAATGTACTCTTATGTGCAGCGCAGCAGCTCAGCCAGTGACCACGCGATGAAAATGAAGCTAGATCTGCCCTTGCATAAAAAAACTGCGAAGCGAACCACGACGGAATACACACACAAAAAGAAGAAAAAAAAAAGGCATCTGTGACGTGACTTCCAAAATTCTGAGAAATCGCGTGGGGTGGACAGGTCAAAGGTCGTGTGAAAGGACACGGTAACGTTCGTCTCCCCTGCACTGTTTATTCGACGTTAAACTGACTATTAACTAAGCTGAAAAAATTTCTCGGTGCTCCATCTGTTTCTTCTTGGCTGGCTGGGGGGTCTCTCCAGATCGCCGAAGCTATGAGCGGAAAATCGGCGATATATTGACGGATTATAGACCTCGTGGGGGTGACAAACATTAACAGTCGAAGATAGCCGCCTCCCTGACCAGCATACAACGGCTCTTTAAAACGTCGACAACACAATGTATGTTTGATCTCTTTTAAACGCTATTTTTTGCTGTAATTTTTCCTCGACCTATTTTCGACATTTCGACATCGGGAATACGTAATAGATACGTGTGTGCGCTTGCTGGGAATAATCCTAATTCCTCACCAGAATGTGACAACGAAGAAGATAATATGCCTTGCTTTTACTGCTATGGAAAATATTTGGATTCTAATGAAGGATGGGTCACATGGTCTCTCTGTGGAAATTGAGCATGCTGTAACTGTGCTGGGATAAATGATGAGGACGACGGTACAGTATTTGTTTGCGAGTTTTGCAACCCAAAATAGAATATGTCTCCCATACCCCATCTTGCCCAGTAGGGTACCCCGTCTTACCCGACCTAGGGGGCAAGATGGGGCGTTGGGCATTTTTGACAAAATTGGTCATTTTTTTCAGTGGAAAATTTCTTAAGTTCCTTATTTCCAAAGATGGATTATGTAAGCGTAATTATAAATAAATAAATATTCAAAATACTTGAAGATGTGGGTTATATTACGCTCCAAACGTTAAGGACCCCGTCTTGCCCCCCCCCCCTTCCCCTACTCTACACGGTTCCTTTTTAATTAAAAGAGGTTGCGTGCTAATTTGAATACGATGCAGATTTAAACGGAACATACCTTCGACTTCAGCTTATTTTGTGCGTATCTAGAAGGTATCCATCCCTATACTTAAGATGGACGTATTGATGCTTGTGAGACTAAGAAATCAGAGCTCACAGGAGGAAGGTCTGTCTGTACCTTCTTTTCGAGAGGACCGATTGAGTGAGTTATTGCGTGAAATAATAAAGTCGTGTGTTATATGCATAGGTGACAGTACCAGCCTTGCACCGGAATATGTATTGAACCCTATTCTTTTTCAACGCTTTCCAAAGAGGTTGAAAAGTGTTTGTGATTTCGGTTCGTCTGTCCGTCCATACGTGCTCTCACTCCCGTAAATATATATATATCGATGACTACGGAATTCATATAGGTTACTCCTATGTACTGTGCCCTATCGAAATGGGTGTATTTAGCAATTATAGTTCTTCTACAGGAGAACTCAAAAGATTTCCAATGCATTACTCTCTATGGGTAGTCATTCTTAAAGTGTATTTTAAAAGACATTTGGCTACTGGAAATGAAACAAAATGGATACATGTTATGAAAGATGACAAAATAAAGCTCTCCATCGAAAATAGTGCCTGTATCGTTAATGGTTCTTCTATACGCGCACTCAAAATAATTTCCATACGTTACGTTCAATGGCAGCTTAGAGATAGACATCCATTTAAAGCACAATACTATCCTACCATGTAATATGAGCTAATGGTCCGACGACGATCATGTGCTCCCTCAAAAGTTGCGCCAATATTGGAGGCTTTTTGGATAAATCGCCCTATAGTGTGAGAAAAAAAAATCTTTTGGAAACCAGCTTGACGATATTTTCATTATTTCGAAGGAAATACTTATCGTGGTAGTTATTACGACACGATGATTGCAATAAGAATTTCGAAAATTCATGAATCGCGCTCCAATTAACCGATTGAGTGTGTTGTGATGTGGTAAGGCAAAGCTACGCAAGGGCTATCTGCTTAGGGGATGTGTGCGCTCGCGCTAGTGTGTTGAGAGGTGTCTTGTAATCGATGTGTTTAGCAAGATTTATCTTTTTTGTTTATTAACCCTGTGATGAGCAATGGTCGTGCCGGGAAACGACTTCTTTCCAACGCCTCCAACTGTAAAAGTGCACCTGTTACCGTCTCTCGATTTAGGTACTAGCAACATGGAGGTCGATCAGCCATCTTGTGCTACAGAACCCAACAAGTCTTTTTTTTTTTTTTTTTTTTAAGACACAGCCGTCCGCCTGATTTGATCGACCGCCAAGTTACTGATAGTTAACTCAAGAAAAGGCAACGGGTATTCTTTTTCAGCGTTGTGCACTCTATAAAGTTGTTCTTCGATATCGAATGATGATGGGAACCTCTTAACCTTTTGAGGCGCAACCCTTTCCCAATGCTGAAATAAGGGCAGCCGTTGCCATCGCTCGACTTAACTACCAGCAAGATGGCGGACGATCGAAACGTTCATCGCGTGGCACAGATCTAGAGACCCTTTCTTGACGCAGCTGGCTGTGCCGCACAGCTTGCTGGAAGTTAAGTCGAGCGATGACAACGGCTGCCCTTTTTTCAGCATTGGGCAATCTTATCCAGCTGTTCTCGCATTCTTCTATTTTTCAGCAGATGTCAATACTGTTAAAAAGAATCGTGACAATTTTTTTACGGGAAATGATGAGCTAAAAAGTAAAGGATTCTCGGAGAGCTATGTCACCCGCAACTATTTTTATAGAAATCAAATTTATTCTTCGTGACTGGCAACAGTCAGTACGTCAGAGTTGGATGTTCCCAGAGCGGGATCACTGCGCGTTAAAGGGTTAACTCTTTCAAGAGTATACTTGTTGAAAGTACAGTTAGAAGCGAATGCGACAGAAGTATCGAAGCCCCTAATAGGGTTGAACGCGATAGGCGAGATCTGCCTCGCCTGGCGAAACTGCCTGAAAGCTTTATGTCATCTCACAAAATCCCTATATCGTGATGCTAAAAATTTCTGTCTCGTCTCGCGTGCATTCATACTAACGAAGAACGGAATTCATTTTCTCGAGACTTTGAAAAAGTGTCTTCTTAATGGAGCTTGCCCGCATGCACTTTGAACCAATCTAAACAAAATATAAAAAATATTTTTGAACAGAATGAAAATTAATAGCATTCTTGTTCATTTCTCTTTGAGATCAAAGAAAGTAAATAATTTCACGCTGCTCAACGAAACAACAGCGACTTCTCAATTAACAGTGTTCAAAACTAATTCGAATTTCGCCAACGTCTATTACACTTGTACCCTTGCCTGCAAACAAAGTCTCGGGAAAGCAAGTGGAAGAAGTTCTGTGCAGAGACGGATTAATACAATTTCGTGGGTGGAGGCAGAGCATGGGCGCTGGCAGAATATTTCCCAGGGGGGGGGGGGCAAGGACTACTTCAACGTATGGTTACCATGTTGGAAAGAGCAAAAAAGCAAGGGAAAACACTCCATACAAAAATCCAGGGGGGGGGGGTAATTGCTCCCCCTTGCCCTATACTGCCGGCGCCCATGGAACAGAGCCTGATTATGACCAACTGGGGCCCCGGGCATTGATGAATTTGTGGGCCCGCATCTATGAAATTGTTTTATTTTTCATAAAATTTTGATAGGAAAAAGAATATTCCAGAACAACATTTGATATTGGGGCCCTTTCGAGCTGGGGGCATTTATACGCATTATTTTGAAGAGAAGCTCTTGAAGGTCTTTAATTTTTTGTGCGGGGTCAGATATGTTCATGATACTTCCATTCTAGTGGATTCTAACTGTGATATTTCTAATTTACTTTTGATTGTTAATTACCTTTTCTGGGTGTTCTTGTTTAAAGGAATCCAGACGGTTTTTCTACTTCTGTTTTCCGCAAACCCTTTTCTGTCTCTTTACCTCCTCGTGCTCTATCTCAGTGGTGCACAAACTATTTTCATCTGCGACCCCCTAATTTGTGTAAAATTTTGTCGCCCCTATTTGGTAATTTGTCGTGACCCCTGGATAGACAGTAGACATTTTCTTTAATTGAAAACGAAGTTACATTGAAAAATAAATATTTTTTTTATGAAAAATACTTTAAAAAAACTTTACATCATAAAAAGTCAATGTGAAATATGTGCTTGCAAAGAGCTCATGATTGTTTCTGTTCGGATCTGTATTGGAAATCGCAAGTCGTAAGTCATCCTCTGGATCCAATCGAGATCGATGTTTTTTTTTAATAGAAAACAATTTTGAAGATCATTATGCATGATCCATTTGCAGATCACTATACATGATAACGTGGTTTTGAAGCCCCGTGATAGCGATCGCGAAATAACAATTATCAGTTTCTTCTCTTGTATTATTTCAGTTCTTTGAAATGAATAATTGCAGGTTTTTCATAAATTTGAATCTCTTTGAATTTGGCGACCCCCAAAAATTATCTCGCGACCCCCGGTTTGCGCACCGCTGCTCTATCTAATCATCCTTACAAGCAAAAACTTTTGCTTTTTACACTTACGTGTTTTGTGCTATCAAAATTTGCCCTGACTCATCATCTCTTAATAATGAGAGATTAATTACATAAAATCCTTAGCTGTCTCTCGTGGTTTTAGCCCCTCCACTATTGATAAGGCTCTTTCTAAATTTAATAAGCGAAATATTTCTCCTACTACTGTTAATTATCATAATCAATTAATTATATACTGGTCATTTTATATACAGGTTTACTTTAAAAAGTTTTCTTTTTCTTCTGCTTTCTTATATACAGTTCCTTATTATATTTACGGCATAAAAAGTAACTGCATGCCATGAGAAAATTTTGTGTAATTGGAAGTTCAAGTGCACCGCTTAAGAAATTAGTTTAAAAAGTGTCGTACTGATAAACTATTTTGAAACAGCCGGTTAAACCAGTAAGTGCTACAAGTTTGCCTGTGGGAGATGTCAAAAACCAAGATAATTATCTGATAAACTATACAGTGAAACTTTCAGACTCAGGGAAAATTCATATTCACAAAAGCGTATAGAAAAATTCCTCTGAAGCAATTTTGTACATTTAGATTAAATAGATTGCCTGTTTAATTTTATTAATGCCATTGAGGAAGGGGGGGGGGCATACCTATGGGCAATGAGGCCCATTCCCATCTAGCTCTCATATTACCATGTTTTATGTACTGGTATAATTAGAAGTGGTTCAGCACTAAAGTATACATGGGCGTTGTGAGGGGGGTTGCACTTGAACACCCCTGGAATTCAAAAAAATATATGATTAGCGTGAAACTATAAATAACTATTTTTTACTTAAAAGAGTACTTTAAAAAGGGACCTGAATGCTATTTTGAATTTTACATGTAATTGTCACATTAAATTAGCTTTTTAGACCCTGGAAATCTTCTGCACCATCTAAATAACTGCGCCACTTGTTTCGTCAGGATTCCATAGCAATAATAATGCTTCATGTAGAGATATTAGCGTTTCAGCTGTTTTGTTTCTAAACATCTGCATGTGATACCCGATGAGCATTCTAGAGTTTACAAATTTCCAATCCGCTTGCTTTGATTTGGCTTTTTTAAGTCAGGTCGTTGTCGCATGGGCATCAAGCGTATTGATTGTATTTGTCTTCGATAGCATATCATTCAGAGTATGAAGGTGTTTGTTATGCTTGTGCTTTCTTTATGTATTGCTTAGAAACATGCACACACAGAGTGTGCGTCCAATTTCTTAACCAAGTTTCATAAATAATGGGCTCTTCTCCCACAGTTCCATCAATGCAATGAAAAAAAAAAAATTAATTAACAATTTTTATCAAGTGTAATTTGTGAAAGATACATTAGTTTTTGAAAAACCATGATTGCAAAGTTCTCTATTACTTTAACTCATCTTCTAAAGTAATGGACGATATCGACACAAGGCTATTTCAGTCATTTGTCTGAGGGAAATATACACTTCAGCCAATCAGATTGAAGGATTCAGCATCAACAGAAGTGACTTTTACAGTTGATTTGTTGAGGACCATGTGTAAGATGAAAAATGACGTCACATCGATATCGTTCATTATTAACTGGTTCCTGAAGAACGACATTTTCAACAACCCCACATCGCTGTGTGATTCTGAATTGTGCTGGTGTAACCTGCCCTTTCTAGAAGTTTGTTCCTCTAATTTAGAAACACCCTGTACATATGTGTGTGTATGTATATTTCTATGTATGTCTTGTTTGCACTCCCTGGGAAAAGTTCCTGTTGGCGCAGTATAGTATCTTTCTGGGACAGGACTCTTAACTTGACCCTTCCCATGCAAACAATCGTATGGGCACCCATGAACACTGGAGCCCCAGTAGGTCACAACTGGGCTAGTCTTATTAGCAAATTTAAAAACAATGACAATAACTCCAAAAGGCTGAATGTGTGATTCACTCATACTTTATTTTTGAATTTGATTACTTATTACAAGAATCTATAGTAATGTTTTTTTTATAATTTTACTTTGGAATATATTGTTTTCTGCTGTGTAATGAATAAATGAAAAAGTTTGTTCCATTTTTTTCCTTTTTTTTTTTTTTTTAATTACAGCCTTTTATAAAAATTACTACACAGAAAAATGGAATATCTCAAGCATTAAAAATAATTCTTACACATAAATACAAACAAACATTCAGACGACTTATTCATATCTTTATTGGTTTTTATTCAAATTATAATATCTTTTTAAAGACAGAAACATATTTAACCAATATACACAGGTAAAAGAAATTAGAAGAAGTGGGAGAGAAGAGAAAACAGGCTTACAATAACTGTTTCAAAATAGAATGAATAACAGGAATGGAAGAACTATTTTTGACAAGGAACTTCAGATGCTCAGTAACAGAATAAGCTTCTAAGAAGTCAAGATGAGACAACGATTGAGGAATGTACAAAAATTCAGCTTTAGAGATTTGGAAATTATGATAATAATTTCAACAATGAGAGGAAGTAGAAAAGATCATGAGATTTCATTTTTTAAAACATACCTGTCGTACTTTTGGAGTTGAAATTAGAAATTTTCAACCATTATAATTCACATTTACAAAAAAAAAACTGAAAAAAAAACAATGAATTGCTATGAATATATGGTCCTTCTTGTTACTCAAAATACTGAAAGTTTAAGAGATTCATATCAAGAGCTCTTCTCGCTTTTACAGTGTACTTCATAGTTATCAAAAATACTGTTGATTAATACATTAAATTCTGTTTTAGAAATACAGTGGTACCTTGAGATGAGAATCATACCATAATATGAGTTTTTAGATATATGACCTATCATTCAGTCTTTTACTATTATTATTACTTTTTTTTTTAAATATATATATATATATAATTTGAGATATGAATTGGAATTTGGGATACAAGCTATTTATAACTGAAAGTTATATTAAATTAGTAAACCAAAGTGAAATGAAAGGAAAAAGAACTATTGGATGGCTCTGCCAACATATGTTTAGATTTTCTTTTTTACTGAACATATATACATTTTTTTTTTTAATTTTTATCTATAAAACATGCATTTATAATAAATCTTCGAAGCATTTACTTGGGATTGATAAAAATTAATTGCATTGTGGCAATTTGCAAGGGAACGGATTCAAAATTTAAGTATTTTGACTAATGAGCTCAGTCAAGGAATAAATTAAACTTGTATCTCGAGGTACCATTCTAATAAACGGAACATTATAAGAAGAATTTAAAGTATTATTTTAAACATTTTATGGGGGAATCCAAGAACATACCAACAAACAAGTGAAAAATATATTTCATGAGTCATAACAATAAATAATGATATACTTTAGGAAATACCTACTCACAAGTCAAAATATTATTTATTGATACCCTATTGCTGTACAAATAGATTACATTGGTAAATGAGTATAAATAAATGATTGTAAAACACATTATACAGCTATGATAAAATAGAGCAAAATCAGATTCTTTGATATACACATAAAAAATGAAATCATAGTACTGTAATTTTATACAGATAAGTCATGGCTTAGATAAATTAAAAATTTTTATGTTCCTACAGTCAAAGTATAATTGTGAGGTCAACAAGGGAAAAAAATATGCAATCTAATTATTTTTCAATTAATTAAGCTATGTGATATAACAATTGAGGTGACACAACTAGTACAAGACAATAACTCCTTAAAACTTGCAACTGTTTTGCCAGGTACATTAATCATCACAAGATAAAAATCTGTTTTAAACATATCAAATAATACAATACAAAATTTTCCCAGCAAAAATATACATTAATTTGTGTTTTTACATAATTATATATACATGTATATATGTAACTTCTCTTAATTAATAACTTAGAAAAATGCATTCAATAAAAAATAAATCATGGCATACGATTAAAAAAAAAAAGATTTATGTAAAAACAATTTAGAGGAAATACTGTAAACATTGTGCAAAACAGGACCCAATTAAATAATTTATTAGTAATGAAGGAATGGATTTATATAAGGCACAAGGAATGAAAACATAAAATGAAACACATGTATGTTTCATAGTAATTTAAAATACATTGTAAATTCATATAAAAACAATGTAGCATATGAATGAATCAATGAGATGTAATATAGTAGAGAGAGACTTTTAAGGCCAAATCATGTGCATCATGTTAACAAAGTACACAAGACAGTTATCAGCCAAATGGCTAGCTTGATTATTGCTGTTTTGATAATGTTATTGCCTGGGAAATAATATTCTAAGTGAAGTGGTTCTCAACATTTTTTATCCTATAATCTTGGAAATTTTAATGTTTACAAGGCTTTTATTTGCAGTAATTTTAGGAATTTTAACATATTTTAATTGTAAAATATATATAAAGAAAAATATGGAACTACAGTGATTTATGTTTTCAATGCAAACAACATAAGTTGTAGCCTTAAAAAACTTCAGAAATAACTCAGTCTACTCAGTTTATATGTAAAGCAGATTTTTTTTTTAAAAAATATATTATTAACAACAGAAGACAGTAAATTATATATTCATCATTTTTTAATGTACATCTTTATTTTACAGGAGTCTATATAGATATACAAGGTGATCAGTTTAAAAGAGTGCCCCTTGGTTTTTCTTATCACCCTTAAATGGTAGATGTGGTAACTAGCCTAACACTGAAGTATACTTGTTTGAACCTTATTTAAGTACAAGAGACAATTTCCATCATTGTGGGACTGTTACAATTTTATTTAAGAGGTAAAACAGAAATGGAGATGCACCATGTTACTGAATCCTGTGACAATTTTATTTTTTAAAAACATAATTTAATTCAAACTTTTTACATTATTATTCCTTTCATCAAAAGTTTAAAATGTTCGCCACCCTTTTGAATGTAAGCATGAACAAGTCAAACCCAATTTTTTGACACATTCTTTTGCAACATTGTTGGTGCTATTGACGAAATTTCTTCAGCTATGATTGGTTTTAATTCACCGACGTTTGCAAGACTTCTCCGGAAAACACTATCTTTAAGATAACCCCCTACAGCAGAATATAAAGGGGTGATGAATAATTAATAATGGAATGACAATGTAAAAAATTTGAATTTAATTATGTTTTCATAAAATAAAATGATCAAAGGATTAAGTAACATTGTGTGCCTCCATTTCTTTTTTACCTCACAAATAAAGTTGTAACAGTCCAACAGCGTAGGAAGTTGTTCCCAACATTTAAACAAAGTTCAAACAATAATATTTTAGGGTTAAAATAGTTGCCACATTCGTAGGATTTAAGAGTAATAAGAAAAACAATGGGCACTCCTTTAAACTGATGACCCTGTATATGCATATCCTTAAACTGGCATTTTCAGTGGGAAATCTACCATGCCTATCATTCATTACAGAAGAAATCCTACCAGGATGAACTAACCAGCTTTAGGTAAAATTACTAGTCATGTGATAATAATCTACACTTTCTTCAGGGTTGCCAAAGCTCACTCTACCAATTATACCTCATTAGAATGCATGAATGAAGCTGCATAATACTTTTTTTTTCATTAATATGAAATAAAATATGAAGAAGATAAATCCTTTATTTACATTGATCATTTAAAAAAATGTAATGAAATGACCTCTTCAAACTCTAATCATGTTTTGGATATAACGAAATAATAAACTTAGAACCAAAAGGGGATGAATAAGATCCCCCTGAATTGTAGAATATGCCTTGAGGCAGACCAATATCACAGATGTTTAAACTACATTTCTCGTTTTCAAATGCAAATGGTAATGCAGGAGCAAATATAATATTTTTTTCATCACATTTACAATCAGGAGGTGGATCAAGAAACAGTAGTGTTGCTTTGGACTGCCTTGCCCATTTTCTAGCACTAGCATGCCACTTTTCATTATCTAATCTAGAGTCTTCAAATGAGTCTAGAGCGTCAATAATAAAGTCAACAGTAGATGGAATATCTGTTTTTAAAAAAGTAAAAACTTATTAATACCAATAACATTGCTATAAATTTAAAATTTTCTTTAAATCAGATAATAATTATTTATACCAGTGAAATAAAAGTTTTAAATATATATAATTACATATATATATAGCTTACCATTCAGCCCTAGAATTAATAAAAAATTATGAGAATAGAATAATAAACTTCTTAGACATACAACTTAATATTAATGATAAGAATCTATCTTTCAATATATTTAATAAAAGAGATGATTTTAATTTTTATGTTAATGCATTTACTCATTTTACTTCTTGTATGCACACATCTGTTTTTAGAAACATAATCATAAATATAGAATAGAGTCTCTGTGTACCAATAGTTTTAAGGCCAATAACTTAACATACCTATATAAAACAGCTCTCAAGTATAAATATACTGGTAGATTTCTAAAATCAATAATATTTCCAATATGTGTGATAAATAAAACTGTATGTCCAAATTAGATTATTGGATGGTGAGGATGGGTTTGGTTGTTGGTTATTTCAAAATATATATACATATAAATAAATAAAAGTTAAAAATAAAAGAAAATCATAAAATATATATTTGTATATTTTATACAAAAAAATACATTAAAAAAACAATGTAGAATTGTTGATTACTGGTACTTTTTCTTTTTGTGCTTTATTTATTTTTTTTCTTCTTTTTCACTCTACTGTACCATATATAAGCCTTATTAAGTGCAATTTTACTTATACTGCATAGAATAATATCAGCACTAATAACAATTAATACTTGTGTAATATTATTATTATAATTATTATGATAATTAATACTAATTACAATTTTTTTTTCTCTTTATTCTTATTCTTTCTTTTTACCCTCTTTCCTTCGTACTTCCTAGCTATTAAAGCTTGTACTACGTTGCTCATAGGTTAGCTATACTCAAGTTTTTTCTTTTTACTTTTTTTCTTTTTTAATATTATTATTATTTCCCCTCCTTTCCATTTACTGAATTTCTTGATAAATTAACATAGTTTCGGCAGCATTTTGTCTGTTTTTCTTTCTTGTACTTTTTCTCCTTGGCTCTAGCTGTTGTTATTTTTATTTTTGTCGATTAATTTTCTCGGTTGGCAACGATTTCTAGTCTTGTCTGTTTTTCCTCCTTCATGTTTGGTTAGCATCCATGTTGCATTTTTCTTATAGCTATGGTCGTACCCCCAGGTTACGTAAAGCGACTTCTTTTGTCAGGTAACCTGCAGAAACCTAGCTATTTTTGTTTTTTCTTTAAAATGTGAGTACAGTGGTACTTGATAATGGAGTACTCCATTTCAATTTTCCACTTCATCTCCACTTCATTGCTTAGGATCGAAAAGTTAGGCTTAAGCCCACATGATCTCACTTGGCTTGTCTTCCCACTACTCTTTGACAGCTCTGTTTTTTACAATATTTCTTGCCTCTGGTTTATCAATTTTTATTTAATGTTTTCAGTTTTTCAGTACTTTTTTGTTATTATGTGCTACTACTTAATGTTTTACTTGGAATTCCATATTATGTAAGTTTAGCTATTTTATATTATATATATATATATATATATATATATATATAAACAGTTGATTCCAACTGATTGGACCATATTAAGACATGATTGTTTTGGTATTTAAAAAGAACAGGTTTGATTCTGATGACACAATCATGCCCTAAGTTTACAAGGCAGGACATGCTATATACACAATATTAAAATAATACTATGACCTTTATTGTGTGGCACCTGGCAAATATACTAAACAAGAACTGTTCTTGCTTACAAACTTTATTCATTAAAGAATAAATTTACAGACAGATTTTTTGAAATAATCAACACAATACTCAGCATGCAGTGACTCATAAAAATATTTCTTGAGCTCCAGTCAATATTTGAAGCACTTATCCACTTCATTTGATGCTTTATATTGACTCGTTTACTTCCAATAAAGTTTGGGTCTTAGTCCAGCATAGATTTTATAACTGCTCAACATGGGTAACTATTTTTTTTTTCCTGTTGTATTTTATAGATGTAATAGGATTTGTTTGGGTTCTGTAAGTTTCAGTTTGAATAAGTGGTTGATCCAATTCACCAGCATGGATAGGATTGTATAAGGCTTCAAGAAATCGTTCGTGCTGCTCAGGTTTCCATATCACAAGAACAGTCAAATTTCTGAAGGTGTCATCCTCCTGGAGATGTGAACATTTGCTTATGATTAAAACAACGGATCTAAAAAATACTGTGATCTCCCCCACTGAAAGGTCATCATTAGAAAATATAACTATCGCAAATACTTCTAATTTTCCTTGCCAAAGTTTACTTCTCTTGCCGAGTTCACTATGTACTGTTGAGTTTTCTCTTACGTCCCTCCCACCTGTACCACAATCGAAAAGTGAATGAGAAATACCAAGCAAGCCAATCTTGACTTCAAAGTTGAAGGTCTCTAGAGTCATCACCACACTGTGTTGATTAACATTCTCCCGCAAGTTTATACATATTATGCATAGCATAGCAAGTTTGGTTCTAGATTGTTGCTGTTATGCATTTATTGTATTTTCAAACACATAATCAATAAATGCAATGTGTAAAGAAAAACTTAAAGAAAATGGGTAACAACTTTTGAGGAAGGGCAAAAATTCTCAATATCTGTCCTTGTGAATGGGTCAGATTATGCTGATTTTGCAATACCTGGACTGTATATACATATATATTTTTTACAATGACAGTTTAGAAATATTCACTACAGTAACCCTGACCTGTCATTGTAATAAACAACTAAGAGTGTAGAAATAAATTTAACAGTACCAGGTTGTTTTCATGTTAGTCATTTTGTTAGTGTTGAGTGGAAATTACCAAGCTTTCCACAAATAACATTTGAGGAAATATTTTTTACACACATTGAAAATGCATAGCGATACAATATTTTTCTTGCAAGTGACAGGATACTCACCATACATAGTTATTAGTGACGAAACCAAAAACATATTTTTATACAATTTATTAAACTTTAATGTTTTAAAAAATGAATTTTTCAAAAAAATATCCAAAAGAAAAAAAAATGTAAAATAAAAAGTAGTGCTGAAACAACATTTAATTTCCACAACATCCCTGATAACAATAACCTGATGAGTCCAGGAAAACATTATTACCGCTGAACACAGATTGAAAATGTTCATATAAGCATTCAGAAACTAATTGCAAATATGCTTAGAGATATTACTAGGACTTATTAAAATTTTTTACACTGGCAGTGGAGTGTATATAATTTCAAATGGTAACTACATGAAGATTCAGAGAAGGAATCCTGATGGCTGCTCTGTTTTCTGTAGCGAGCTCATTGCTATAAGCGAAGGCCTTGACTATTTAGTGGCAGTTACTGGAGGAAATGAAATATGGATCCTAACTGATAGCAGGAGTTCTGTACAGCACTTGGCTAATGGGTGCAGTGTAGGACACAGGGTGGGAGTATCTATTCTCAAAAGGCTAAAACACCTTTCGGTGGATCATCAGATCCACATACAGTGGATTCCCTCCCATGCTGATCTTGAGGGGAATGAAATGGCTGATGTATTGGCCAAAGCGGGGGCCAGTGAGGTATTGGTTCCACCTGAGACTCTTACCTACTCTGAGATTTATTCACAGGTTAAGTTGAGTGGAAAATCAATTTGGTCTACTGCTCCAGTGCATCAATGGTATTAGGGCCATCGACCTGGCGGTTCTTTGGCACTTAAATGTGACAGGACTCAGTGACTGAGTGAATGAGACATGACTCTTTGAAAGGCTTTTGAAAGTCCATTCTTCAGTGAAATGAGACATGACTCTTTGAAAGTCCGTTGATGGTCTTGGACTTCCTTAGAGTATTTGGAACCATGGACCTAGTCTAGCCCTGCTAGACTATGGGGATAGGCGAAGAAGAAGAAGAAAAAAAATTTTTTTTTCACAAGGAATAAAACAATCCTTAGCTTAATTCAGAGAAATAATTTAGTTTTATAAATAGCAGTTAAAAAAACATTTATAGAAGTACCTACCACTTTAAAAAAAAAAAATGATTTTAAATATATACTACATTGATCAAAAGGTATTTGGGATGCTTTATTTAAAATAAATTTCAACAATAGATATCACCTTCAATCTTTTTTCAAACATTTTTATGATTAAAACAAATATCTGACAAGTCAGGAATTTAATTCATTTTATTACCTCAAATTTGTTTTAAATAAGATAAGAATTTTGAGTCTGCCAATTTCCTGAAAGGGTCAATGTTACTAAGCAAAGAGAATGCAATAGATTTTGCTTTTGTAATGAAATTTCTGCTACAAAAACATTTGAAATTTGCTTGAAAGGTGAAGTAAGATCTAAAAGTCCATAACAAAGTTGTTCAAAAATCAAGGAAATGTTGACTGCTTTCTCTGATTGTTGCAGCCTTGTGCATTATGAGTTCCTATGAACTAGCCAGACAGCAAATAAAGATTATTATTTGAGTAAAGCAGCATTTGGATTAAGCAATTTTCGAAAACTATCTAAAAATGTGTCAAGAAAGCTCACATGTTTTCTTGACATATGCACATTATCCTGGGCAAGATAATGTGCCTTTTCACAGTGAAATTATTGTTCAGGAGTTTTTAGCCAAACATTCAACAAATACAGTTCCACAATTTCTGTATGCCTCGCATATGGCATCATGTGAGTTTTTATTATAACATGATCGAAATAAACTCTAGTCCATGTTTTGAGTTCTTTAAATAATTTTTTTAAAAACTTGCTGCATGGTATCGATTAAAAATAGATAGCTTTATATAACTACGAAGTAAGCAGACCTCCTCTTCACCAAAAAAAAAAAAGGTCAAATGATGAAAGTGCTTGATACACTTGAATTAGAATAAGCATCGAGCAAACTCACATGCTCATCAATTTAAAATTGATATTTGACATAATTGAGGTCAAGTTACAGTTGATAGCAAAGGCTGGTATCAACAATGGTAATGGTTATCTACGTCAGCACACCAGATAACAATCATCTCAATATTGAGATGACATTGCTGCTATGATAATAACTTTGCAAAAGACCTTAAATGTGAGGGCAGCTCAATGGTAATTCCATTAATAAGAACAATAATTTTATTCAGTCAGAATGATTGACTTAATTTACTTTAATGCGATATGCATACTTTAAAATAGTAAGACAACTTAATAACAAACTGTGACACATCATATATTGTCAGAAACAGTAATTAAACTGAAAAAAAAAAAAAATTAATGTTGCCAGATGCAATAAGTAATTTTGAACAGTGGTAAGGTTAAAAATTTTTTATATAGTAGAGTGTAAAATGCAAAACAATAAATTAGGGAAAGGCAAGGAATTCTCTAACTGAGGAAAGACAATGAAATATGCTAATTTAAATAAATAAATAAATAAAAGCTACAAATAAAATTTTTATGCAGTGTGTTTGATTTTTAATGGGTAAAGCACACTTTTAAAGCCCCAATTGTGGAGACTCTGCTCATGATGTAATATGTTTACATGCACTCATGCCTGTAGTGCTTTGTTCAATGCACTAGCATACATTGGAGAAAGGGACTACACATACTCCTATTCTCCAACAGGGCTAAACAAGTAATAACAAGGAGCAAGTTTTCATTTGGCTACTGGCAATCAATGCTTACTAAACTTAAAAATGGATAGGCTGCATCTGTAACAAAAAAACTTCTATTTTAAATCCTCAAAAAGTCTGCCTTATAAAGAAAAGAAAGCGGAATTATTTATAAATTTGACTTAAAATTAAAATTTTATTTTTTAATTAAAAAAAAACCCTAAATTTTATATGAATTGTTATTTTAAATTTTGTTTGTTTGAACAATTTCAAGCATTTCCAGTCCAGTAACAACCTTTTGTAAAATTAACCAAAATCCATATAAAGAACATTTTCTATAAACAATAATTCATTTCAATTATGCTAAAGGAAAAATTATGAGATTTAGAGCCCCAGTGCTCAAAATACACAAAATGTAAAAAAGTAAATGCAGCTTTAGCAGTCATTTTAACAAGTGTTGCGATCTCTAACATAGTGATTCACAAGGCTATAGGCCAAATAAAAATATTTGTTCCATAACAAAGTGTTTTACTTTAGTTGTAAATTAGATTACAATACATGAAAATGAGACACAATAGTTGTCTTCTGCATTGCTATTGTGCAAAAGTTTTAATAATGTCGCTAAAATAAATCCCCTTCAATACCTTGTTTATGATTTTCATCTCATCATGCTTAAATACTTCAGTCTCTCCTTGATCGTTGTGCTCCATCTATCATCTTTGATTAATTTTGAGAAACTTTGCTCCCCATTTGTGTTAGTAAACCATCATTGTCAGAAAAATCTGCATGGCATTTTCAATATTCTGAAATCCTTAAAAATCCAACTTTTCTGGCTACATTTTAAGTTTTCAATGGCAATTTTGGAACAACTTCTTCCAAGCTGAGGTTCCCCTCTAGACTGGGGACCATAGCCACAGCTGGATTGACCCATGCAGTAAAACAGTACTGACCTTTAGAAAAAAAATATATATACATGCATGCATAGATACAAGGTTTGAAAAATATTGAGCATGAAGTCTCCATAATAACTAAAAATATGGGTCTGGCACTTAGCTTTATTATAACCTGCTGGCAGTTTCATTCTTATGTGCTTGGTAACACCGGTGCCAACTTGTGAATTTTACCATGGACTTTAAAAAGTAAATACAGCATGAAAAAAGATTTTAAAATATAGTCTTAAAAACAAAGATTGTCTTTGGCATTACAATTAAAAACTGTTAGAAAATATATTTCAGCTAAACCATGGCCATCATCAATTGAAACTGTGGAATGCCCTCCTCAACAACAAGAGAAAAAGGAAAGAAGCTTCAAATAATGATGGTCATGGTTTGATCAAAATATATAAAGAGCTTTAAATGTTAGATTTTATGTGTTTTAGTAAATAACGCATTCTATACAAATGGTATAAATTCAAAGTTCTTGGCAACAGGATGAAGTTGGAAGAGTTCTTGAGCAAGTTGCATTAAAGACAATTCCAAATTTAGGTAAATTGATTTGTTATACATAGAAAGAAATAAAGTAAGCATTAGTGAGTGCTAAAGCCATAGACTGATTTCAGGAAGTATGACTTACCATCATCAGTGCAAGAATTGCTTGGTATTATGTTAGTGTTGCTTATATTAAGAGTTTTTTGTAAAAGTGATTTAGTTTAAAGAATATAATTAAGAACAATTTGTAATCACTGGGCCAGATTAGAAAGCCTTAACAATACAATGTGTATTAACTTGAATGACTCAACATAAGAATATTTTGGTCCATCAAGTTCAGTGAACAATTGGTACTTCAGTGCTAGAGCTGTAAAAAATTTTTTTTGTTCAAATGTATCGAAAATAGCTATCAAGGGTTAAAATAAGCTAAAAGTTTTAATAAAAGTGAAATCTAGCTGTTGCCATTGGAAGAAATAATAGTTTTTGCATATTAAAATAAATATGAAGATGGCCCCTTAAGAAAATTTTATACATAGCAAATTAAATTGTATGTTATTTGTAAATGTATTGTATGTTATTGATAAATGTAATTTTTCTTTATGATGAACAGCAGCCAAATAAAGTGCTTTTTTTTTTAAAGAGCTGTACAAAATTTGAGCATTTTATTCTAGAAATTGTTTGAGATATGGTGATAATAAATATATGCTATGGTGAGGATATGATGGAGAAATGGTGATAATAAACATATGCAAATTAAACTGTTTTTTTTTTTTTATGGCTCTTGCAGAGAAAAAAAAATTACGCTGCATGATTCAACGTCAGGGGTCATACAAAAATTACAAAAGAAAATTATCTTTGCATAAAAACATAATACTTTTGCTATTATTGCTATTGTACAGCCCCTTACCAACTTTTTAAATCTATGAGCCTTTTTATGATGAAAAGTTGAAACTTTGTCCATCCAATAACTAATGTGTGGGGCACATTAGTTATTCCACATTTTCCAAATTGGGAAATTTTTTTTACAAGGACGATATAAAAATTTTAAATTTTGTATTTATTTAAATTTAATCAACTGAAAATTTTAATCGATACCATAAAATTCTGTACCTACCTTATGTAACTTTGTAATTTATTTATATCTATGATCAATATTTAAGGAATAAAAGTTTAGGTCAGTGTTTTTGGGACACCCTATATTTATAGTTACCATATATTTCCAAATATCAGCCGATCTGTGTATAAGCCGAGTGTGTTTTTTCTCGAAAAATTTACCCAAAATTCAAAACCCGTACACAAGACAATTTTTTTTTTTTTAATCCTTTTCAATTGTTTATTTTACGTGCAAATTATTAACAGTATTCTATTATCACTTGTACATATTTAAAATACATAAATTATAGAAATACAAAGTGCTGTGTTTGGGGATACTTGGCGATTTATCGCTTACACCTGAGAAACGGAAAATTACTTACATTTTTTGCATATTATGTACAATTTACGTTATTCTATAATTTCTTTTGTATGTTTAAAATATATAAATTATAGAAATAAGAAGTGCTATATATCTTTGGCAATGTTTAGCGATTTATCGCTGGCACCTGACAAACAGAGAATTACTTATACTTTTTGCATTGATAGGCAGATCCACATATGAGCCGACCTCCATAATTTAGCTTTCAAAAAAGTTCTGAAAATTCTTAGATTATACATGGAAATATACAGCATTTATTTTAATGTATGATATACTGAATCAATACTTACCATTAACATCAATAACAGTTAGACCACCACTTAACTTGAAAAGATCCACTTCATTGGAAAACATATTATTTGATTCTTTAGTCTGCAACTGAGTGTAAGCTGTAACATTTACATTGTGATTAGCTAAATGGCGTCCACAGTTTATTCCTTGAGCACCTTGTATATGCGATCCACACAGTATGACTACAGTAGGCCTTTGGTGAGTATTTTGTGGGTTCAACCTTTAATCAAAAATGATTAAGATTATAAAGAAAATTATTAATAAACACTAATATATTTTCTACAACATAAGAATTTAAAAATCAGAAGAGAAAATGTAGAAGCAAACACTGGTATCTATGTTATAAGATATACACAATATTTTCTTAAGTAAATAATGCCCTCTGGTGAGCAATGAAAAAAACTCATGTAATTTGACAGTGATCAATATGAATAATATATCAATGAAAAGGTAAATAATAGGGAAAATAATTTCACAGGTACATCTGTATATTTTAGTTTAAACAATGTAAATTAGAATCAAAATGGTTAACATAGACTTTAAACTGATAATTCAAGTACATCAATAAGCATTTTGATACAAATCACTTAACATTGATGGAAATTTTTTTTATAAAGAAATATTACAATATTTAGTTAAGCATGGCATACAATAATTGTGACAGAGTCCCAGTACTTGTTTTCAAAAGCTTAGATAAGTAACCTAATTTCGGTTTATAATAATGTAGGAATATTCAATGAATGTGAAAATGCTTTAGAATATGTGTGACTTAACTTTGTGAGCAGAAAAATATACATTCAAATAAGATATGCATTAATATTAAACTTTAAAAAAAAAGAACAAAAGCAAGGTGCAAATGCTTCATGACTGCACCAATGATGTTCCAAAGCCCTTATGAAATAGACCTGTTTGTTGTACTTTCTTAAAGAAAGTGTTTTTGAGGCAAGTCACATTAGCTTTTTTTTTTTTTTTTTCATTTTAAGAAAATTTATTAGTTTTCCTCCAAGAGATAGACTAAGGTTGATTGAGGTCAGGGGCAATCTTTCGTTTTGGGCTGTTTTCTGAAGATTGTATTTTTGATCAAAAATTGCATTTTTAAGCACATTTTATAAATCGGGGAAAACTTATTACATATAAACTTTATGATTATTTACATTGCAATGCTGAATGCCTTCCCTCTTTAAAAAAAAAAAAAAAAAAAAAAAACGCATTTAAAAGTAACAAGAAGTCTGCTTTTACTGGTGACTTAATTCATGTGAAACTACAATTTACTTTGCTCCTACCAGCTAGTACAAGCATATAGAAAAAAAGTAACAACTTAATTTATTTAAAACTTTCAATTAACTACATTTGACATAATAAAAACATAGTTACACCATTGAGTGAGATAACAGAATCGAAATGAATGTACTCAAGTATCTGTTGTCTGCTCTGCTTTGGACTACATCAAAACCTCAACAGCAGGGCAAACTGTGGTAACCATTTAGAGTTGTTAAAAGATTCAATTCATGGGTACTAAATAATCAAATGACATTATATATTTTTTTCTCCCTCCTTTCAAGAAAAACCCAGAATTTCAGTTACTAGTATTTGACTTTAAAATATATAAATAAGCTTAGATTCTTTCAAAAGAATAGTACAAAGAAATTAAAATCTGTCTTTTCATTGGCAGAATGCCTGTAAGATCAGTAGAATGTATTTTTCCATGGAAAATGAGGATTTCCAACATTCAGTTAAATTTAGAAAACTTATTCTGAAATCATTTTGTTATAACCCACCCATTTACAATGCATCCTATTACAGTTAAAACAATATTTCAGTGTCTGAATACCTGGTCAAATTTTATCACTAAATTCAAATTAAAAAGCAGAAAAGGCATTTCAGGAGACAGCGCTAAACAGACTCAAAACATAAGTAACAAAAAACACTCAAAAAGAAACTGGTGTTAAACTATGAGATAAACAAAACTTTGTGATAATAACACACATAATAAGTTTATTTTTTATATATATATATGCAATGTATGAGAGATGAGAGAGAGGCGGAGTTATGCCTTAACAACACACGTGGTATCATCAACATAAATAAGACTGCACCTCGAAAGTCGGGAGCTTTCTGCCACTACAGCTGCTTAACTAATCCACATGGATTTTCGTACCCGTGTCCCCTCCCCTCTTCTCACTCTATATTATAAGGTAACAGATAATGTTCAATAAGCCATTTTACTCACCCTAAATCTGAACATTTACTGAAAAATTTGACATGTTGCATATATATGACAGGTGGGCACTTGCTGGTTAGGCATGCGCCACTACAACGGCCTAAAAGTATTGGCCATTCTATTATTGGGGTACCCAATGGGCGGCCAGCATTACCCTCTTTAAAGGGATCGACGAGTTAATACCCAAGCCGGGGATTGAGCCTGAACCCAAGGTGTGATAGAATGGTTCTTTAGCCACTGTACCAGCAGGGCAGCACATATAAGTATCACATGATACACATAATAAGTACACACACGATAAGTATCTTTTTATGTGTGTTATTATATAAAGCTTTATTTATCTCAGGCTCTCATTAAAATGTTGCTTTCACATTATAAAAATGCCTTGTATTAAAAATATTAGTAAAGTAAGTAAGCAAAAAATTCTTTTTTCTCCCTCCTAAAGGTTTTTTTTTTTTTTTTTTTTTAAGGAGAAGGTTTGCAATTTAATAAGCAGGGAAGGCTAGGGATAGTTGGCTATAGGGATAAGTATAGGCACAGTCCTCATAATTCACCTGCTTGGAGACAGACTGTGAAATCAATGAATAAACTTTCTTAAAGATAGCTCTGACACATTTTAAGAAGAAAAGCTGAAATTTTGTACATCCCTTGATTAGTGTGTGGGGAAAATTAATGAGTGGAACTTTTTCTTAACATAGACATTTTTTATTTGGGAATACCTTATTCCCCCGTACACAATATATATTTCGGTTACACACATAACCATCATCAGTCGTTTCTTGAACTCACACTAATGGCGGCTTCCTTTTTTATCTCTTCGTTCTTCTTCTTCCGGAAATTTCGATGAATGACGTCATCCCATGATTGGTCGATTGTATGAAGCGCATCGTTGATGCTGCCATCTGTCGTCATTATTTCTAAGCTCTCACGAATGTAGGCATATATACTATTTTTAAAGTTGGCTATTTTTTTAATATTTTTAAAATCAATGGTAATGGGCTCTTCCAAAGCAAAACGTGCCAGAGCGGTACTTTGTTTCTGGAGGTTAATTTACAAGACATTAACCTCCAGAAACAAAGTACCGCTCTGGCACGTTTTGCTTTGGAAGAGCCCATTACCATTGATTTTAAAAATATTAAAAAAATAGCCAACTTTAAAAATAGTATATATGCCTACATTCGTGAGAGCTTAGAAATAATGACGACAGATGGCAGCATCAACGATGCGCTTCATACAATCGACCAATCATGGGATGACGTCATTCATCGAAATTTCCGGAAGAAGAAGAACGAAGAGATAAAAAAGGAAGCCGCCATTAGTGTGAGTTCAAGAAACGACTGATGATGGTTATGTGTGTAACCGAAATATATATCGTGTACGGAGGAATAAGGTATTCCCAAATAAAAAATTTTAACTAATTAATCCGCCGTATTAAATAATGTTTCATATGTTTTTATTATAGACATTTTTCTTAACTCATTCTCAACATTTTTCTTACAATTTACATTGCCCAGAGCCTAATAACCGAATAGGCCCATTAGGCCCGGGCGTATAGTAAAAAAAGTCTAGGGGCCTCAAAACTACGATATTTGATATTTATACTTGTGGAATGGGATAGGAATAGGTTGGAGGCATGGCAGGGATTTATAAAATCAGCTTTACTTTCAATAACCAAGAAAGTTATAAACGAGTAACAAAATGATTTAAAGAATGAATAAAAGATCATATCAACGATATTTGATTTGCAAAACATTCCACAGGCCTTTTGCCTTACGCAAATGCTAAACCAATTAACAATAGATTTCAAGAAAGAAAAATTAGCAATTTTAAAAATAAAAGTTGTGCATTTTTTCGCAAAGTGTTGGAGATGTTGTTGTGTTATTGTTGTTGTCGTGTCCATGGATAGACCATGGAAAGAGGGGTACCAGAACCCCCGAGGAGGTTGGACTTCTACTTGTTGGTCCCTAATTTTGAACCGATTCCAGATGAGGGACCAACCACCACCTGAAATCAGCGACCCCAGAGGTATCAATTAACAACTTGGAGGACTTTGGAGGGATGACGGATTGTTGGGGGGGGGGGGGGGGGAGAGAAAACTCATGTTTTAAATTTGCAAAAATGTAAAAGTGCACTTAGTATTTTCTTAAATTTAATTTGCTAGTGTTTTTTTTTTTTTCCTTCAGGGAGTTCATGTGCTCAAATAGACAAGCCGCCACTGGAATCTGATAATGGCCAGGAAACACTGTCCTGACTTTAATCAACGTTACTTAAAAATCTTTTAAATACTTCATTTTCATGTTCTTCTTTTATGCAATAACATTAACACTTTTATAAATACAGTTTTTTGTTGAGACTGTGAATAATTACAATACTGTGAAAGGTATGTTATTAATCCACAAGATAATAAAGAGATTGCACCTGTGGTTTCCACCAAGAAGTTGAAGAACCAATTCACTAGCAGATCTTCCAATCATTTCCATTCGAACTCTCTTGGAAAATCCTACTTCTTCTGCTTTTTCAAACAATTTCTTTTTAAATTCCACACTGACACTTGGTACTGTCAATCCAGAATCTAATTATAAAATAGCACACATAATTATAAAATAATACACATTTAAAAATCCAAAACCACAGTAGATATAAAAAATTTGATCCATTATACTAAAATTTATCATAATATTCAACTATGAAGGTCACATAATCAGCACATCACAAGTTAAACAGTAAAAATGCTGTCTAAATGTAACGTAAGCAACTGCGGTATGACTCATTGAGCTATTAATAGTATGATTTTCACAATTCTGAAAAATGTCAGTGGTACCTTTATTTACACTAACAAGGCTCAATTCCAAAAATTTCTTAAAAGAGATATTGCAGCTTTTGTAGAATAAGTAAAATAGTAATATGATGCATAAAATAATCACCTGTAACATATTCTTTCTCTGCTACACATGGTACAGAAATCTGTCGTGGATGATGTGTAATACCCGAAGAAAGAACATTTTCATCATGACGATATTTAGTAGAGCTACTTCGCTTATTACAATCAACTAATTTCACATGATCAGATTTTGAAAGTGCATTTATCTCATCAAAGACTTTTTGTTTATCAAACAGTGCAAGATTCTTTTCAAAGTCAAATTCTGTATCTAAAAGCTCACTGTTGACAGGTGCATTAAAACAGGCTTCGTCTCTTTCCTTTTGCCATTTTTTATTATCTAAACGTTTCATAACTTTCTTCTTATTTTCAGCTAAAAAAGTAATGAAAACATTTCAGTTATTAATTTTTTTAAATCATAACAATTAAATTATAAATAAATAAATTTTATTTTGAAATATAATAATTGTACACAAAAATATATTTGCATCACTTAAAATTGCAGGCAACTTGGATGATAAGGGCATAAAAGTAACAAAGTTTACGTAAAGCTGAGACTAATACATGATTAGACATACAAAAGTTTAGTGTTTATCAAAATAATATTTTTAACTTTTTCTTTCCTTTTTGTGTAAGAAAGGTTTATTATAAGTAGAAATATTCTCATATATTGTCAGCAAGGCCATAACCAAGGGGGGGGGGGGGATTACTGGGATTTGATTCCCTCCCGAAATTTTTGCCAATGCATTAGTAGTTTTTTTATGTTAAGATCATTTACAGTTGAAAAAAATTGCAGCACTGCATATCCACAAAATTTAATTTTAGTGCTACATATCCTCTCCCGAAAGTTTTTTCTGGCTATGGCCTTGATTGTCACGGCCATAAAAATTTCTGGAGGAAGGGGATTCTCATTTTATATTTCAGTTATGTTAGTTTTTTCAATATTTTCCTATAATAGCAATTTATTTCACTGAAAATTTTGGGGGGGGGGATGAACCCTTAAACCCCTCTCTGTAACATCTTCCAATAAAGTCCTAAAAAATACCTAAGCATTCTTTTTTTCTCTCCCTTTAATTTCTTATTATAGAAAGGAAAAAAAAAAGTTGTAGCCTCTTTACCTTTTTTCTTAGGTATATCTTCATGCAGAGGTGAACTGGGATAATCTTTGTTTGATGATGAAGCAGTAACAAATTCTGAAATTTCTCTTGCATTATTCACAGGTGTATTTTCTTTAGAAACAGATGATTTTAACAATTTTAAACTTTTGATATCATGAGTACTGAAAGAAAAATAGTACATAACATTCAATACAGTTTTACACATGCTATATAAAAGATTACAGAAAAATTGAGATAGTTATTTTAAGAAAAAATGAAATAAATTTAACAGAGGAAAGAATTTCTGTTAAAACTATAGTCATCAATCTTTATAGTCAAAACAGTTACATCCCTAATTACATTATAGTAAAATCTTACAAATATTACGTAGGTATTACAAATTTTAAAAGACAAATGATCAAGTCCATAATTCTAAAAATTTCACTAAAAGAAAATTTTATTATGATTGGATATGCACAGCATGATCTTTTAATAATTTTATTTTTTTAAATCTGAAATAATCGTAAAAATGAAGTTGCAACAAAATTTTACTGTACATGTACGGTACTGGACATGGGCATATTTTGTTTGATTGCACAAGATTTACCTTTATTGAAAAAATGCATGCATTTTATTCCATTTAAATACTATCCATTAAAAAATTCGAGTGGCAACTTTTCAATTTGAAAATAAGTACAATTTAACAATATCCTGCTTTTATACGTAGTAACTTTTGAAATACAGCAATTGTACACAAAAATCATCATCCGTCTTTGTAGAATCATGAAGCAAAGTAAAAATTTTCAAAATAGCTTTAAAGAATTATGATTTTAGTATAGAATGACAAAAACGTTTTCTGCTCATACAAATGTCATCATTAAAAAATACTCAAAACTTACAATGCACAATATTTTAAGTGGATATGTATGCAAAGTACTGAGATCAATGCTCCTATAATTTTCCCTTCTAATTGTTTTTCAGATATTACATTTTTCTGTTATACAAAACTGATTTTTTCCTCTAATTATGTATTTAGAATCAAAAATGAGGTATTGGTGCCAATACTATTGGCCTATCCAGGCCTGGACTGGCTCCTTTGGGAAAACTCGGCTAGAGATTAAAAGGGGGCCCCTATAGAATACTAGAATATGTAATATTTGGAATTTAGTTTTGCATGCTTAAAAATCAAATGTAACTATTTTAGAGCTCTTGGGCTTGGGGCACCCTTGAGCCGTGGGTTCCAGGGGGCCTCAACTACACCACTGCATAAAGACACAAGACTACTGGGAAATAAATAATCCTATTACTTGTATAAATATATCTATATCAAATTGCACTAATTATAAAATAGTACATCTATTTTGGGGGCCTCCTTGATCCGGAGGCCCTCGGCAATCGCTTACCAAATGATCTGGCCTGGGCCTATCCCTACAAATTATATACATTTTTCAAAAAAAATTATAATAGCAGTAGAAGAGAAAAACTTTTGTATTAACAACTTTGTGTCAGCATTCCCATTCACATGTATATTATAGTGGGTATCGAGATGTCAATATGTAAGATGTAAAGAAATGGTTGTCGGATAACAATGACTCTGACATTGATGATCTGACAATGACCTTAATCATATCACATAGAGATGAGGTAACTTTTAGCCAAGCCTGGAATTACTTTTATCAGCTAAATTATTAGAGCCCTCAAACCCAATGCATTCCGTCTGGAGCTGTGAATTTCGCAGTTCACTCCATTTTTTATATCTTGGAGCTTATCACAAGGACTTTGTGCAGGTGCACAGTATTCAAATTCAACACTCGCAGTTACTGCACTTTTCCACTCCATTTTCTGCATTTTTTATATTTTGTGGAGATTTTTGTTATTTTTACATCATAACTACCGACTTCAAGCTTGATAATTGTGTCACGTGTAAGTATTAAGAAAGTTTAAAAGAAAACAAATTGTATTTGTAGTTAACTGGGCGTTCTGCAGTTACACAGTCACTATGTGCGAGCCGCCACTGATGGTCTTTACAGTTGAAGCATTACTGTAATCAAACCCTTCACAGACATTTGGCGATTCTTTCCCGATGCCACCTTTGAGAATTTATGGAGCCTTATAGTTTCAACCTAAGCTTTTTTTTTTTTTTTTTTATTATGATCGCGTTTAGAATTTTTGTCTACATCTATTCTTTGGTCAACTGCACCGACGTTAGTCGTTCACAATGTAGGAAGCACAAATGCGCAGAGATGTTAAACCATCAGTGGAAATGCTAACAACATCATCTTTTTCACTTTATTAACTCCTAATTAGCTGTGTTAACAAATACTTTGAAAATACATAACTTTCATTTTTTCTAATATTAGGATAGCATTTCAAAAAAAGTAAATGAATAATTTACCTAAGAGTTATTTCTGGCACCGAGCACTTTACTGAATTCCTACTAACATTAATTAAAGAAATAGTTTGATTATTTACATCAATGTTAGATATTTCACCCTCAAAAATACCGAGAACACTGCCACAATCCACAGTTATAATACTACCTGTCCACTTTGCTGACATATTGGCAGTAAAAACTTTCAAAAATTATTAACACTTAACAGTCTTAGACAATTAACAATTCTTTATCGGTATCGATAGAATTCAAACAACATAATTTCAGGTTAATCAGATATGTAGAAGCATTCAGAATATTGTGAGAAAAATATAAAACTATTTGAATAAATTTTTAAAAGTACTAAGATATTTTTCAAAAAATAAAACGCTGCACAGTTCCAATCAGGGATTGTAAACAAACTGTTTGCGCGTCATTAATGCCAGATAGACTATACATATCTTTTCCATAAATTTATTTTGTATGCGCAATAATAGATATGATTTGCGCAAATAAATACAGTAACTTTCCACATAAATAACTCAGTTACTTTTAAACGCACTACCAATAATATTCAGCTGAAATCATCGTGATCGCAGTTTGCTTGCTGTAGTGTCAGATAAATGAATTCTAGTAATAAAAGAAATTTTAGAATCAACTAATTAATGTGCATTTTTAAATAAAATTTAATTAAAATTATATGCAAGAGTTAGTTCTAATAATTTATTATTTTCTTACTGCACATGACCAAAAAACGGAAAATACGCACCGGAAGTGTGAAGCGTAGCAGACGACACAAAGAAGCATGTAATAATTTTTTATGAATTTGTAAATGTTGATAATTAGCTATAAATATCTTAAAGTAAGCCACTTTTATTAATGAAATTGGCTTCCGATGTTTCATTTCTGCAATTTTAAACTGAAGCAAGATAGAAATTAAACCCCCCTTTTTTACAGTTTAAAAATTGTTATTAGACTACTCCAGTTTATATTTTTCTCTTTAAATTCCTGTTTTTAAGACACTGATAAGCTGATAAGTTTTGCAGCAGATATTTGCATAGTTTACGTTTCGCATAATTTCGGGACTTTTAAGGTTTAAGATTTAAAATATTTTATTGAACCAGCAGACTTGACGCTTTGTAAAGTAGAAGATTTTTAAAATACAAAATGAACAAGGAATTGCTTGCAAAAATACAGAAAATGAGTAATGAAACTCGTCTACATTTTATTGAAGGAGCAAAAGATTATGCCATGTATAGGGGTAGATAATTTGTTTGTTTATTTGAGAGAGTTTTGGAATATATAGCTGCTAGGGTTAGATAAAGGTTTTATATTTGTATTATATTCACACAACTGTTTATTTGTACCCTTATAAAATCTGTTCGTGGCATTACTTTATACCTCTCCTCCTTAAACCCCTCCCCCCCCCCATAAAAAACTGTTGTTAAGGTGTCATACTGTATAACTATTAGCATAACTGGTTAAAGGCTTGAATTTTAAAAATCATTTCTACTAGAACATTGGCTAATCTAGAGGGGAGCACTTGCCCCCCCGGACGAACTAAGTTTACACTATAGAAGATAGAAGTTATTTTGTGAATTCATGTGATTTTATAGTAAAAATACTTTGTGTCCCCACCAGAATTTTTTTCTGGATCTGCCACTGATTTAGAGAATATAGATCTGAGCGAAAAAAAAAAAAAAATGAAAACACCATTGATTTATGCAAATACTTGACGCTGTTTACAAAATCAAGAGCCTCCACTTAAGAATGGCTCGAGGCTTTCAATAAGAAAAGTTATATTTTATTAACCGAAATGTCTGAAAATATGTTTTGTTACTTATTATCTTACATGGATAAATTTTTGTTTTTATGAAAACTTTTTAGATTTTCACTGTCACACTCCTTAAAAATGTAACAGAAAAAGAAAAAATCCTAGAATGGGTAATTTTTAACTGATGCCATGGGAAACTAGATGTTTGTTACCTTTTATTATACAGAGGTTGATCCAAGAATTTTTTATAGAGTGCCATTTTTGTGAAAACAGTTTTTTATGAATTCCAATATCTATTTTTGTTAATTCCAATTCGTGTTTTTGTGCAGAGGACCATTTTAATCAATTGTAATTTTTTGAGATGCCACAAAACAGATCCAGATTTTATCTGCATCGATACCTGTTTTGTAATGAATAATTTTTTTAACTTTTTTTTTTTTTTTAAAGTTCCTCTTATAAACATACATTAAAAAGTAAATAAGTATAGAAACAAAAGTAGATCACTTCGTAATTTACACTTTACAAATTTATCTAGGAAAATTTGTAAATATTAATGCAACTGATTATCCTGTGAATGTCTAATACATTTTTATGTTTCTGATAAGTATTCTTATATTATAGGTATTGCTATGAGAAAATCTCACCAGTCCAAAGATGAAAGAATTCATTTGCCTTTCTGTCTCTTACCTACAGAATTTCCTAAAGAGTGGTTTGAATATGTTTACAATCTTCAAACATGTATCAATTTAGTTTTACATAAAATTTCATATTCAAAAGAAATACTCAAAGAATGCTTAAGCAGGTAAAATATATACATGCATTTTAATTTTACTACTGTCTGTACCAGAAAATGTTAATGTCGTTGTATTTTTTAATTTCTTGAGATCTCTCTCACACATAGACAAAATATAAGCCATAATTTTACCTAGAGAATCTTGGGTTAGCCCTTTTTTTTTTTTGTGAGTGTGTGCTTAGTGGTGAATATAGTTTAAATATTAAAGTTGAGATGTTGTTATAATTTGCCTAATAGTATTTTATTTTTTAGTACAATAGAAACTGATGAGTTCACTAGGAACATTTACAACATTTTTGAAGCTGTATTTGAAAATCAAAGTAAAGTAAGTTTAGACTTTAACTAGTCATTGCTTTTTAATGTGACTTAGGTAATAGTTATGCTTAAAAAGCATTTGATGTTTTTTGAATATATTGTTTAAACTAATGTAATAAATTATCTTTTATAGTTAGTTAGCCTGGGGATTGTTCGTTCTGATTATATGTTGAACTGTGATATACCTGGTGCAATAAATGGAATAAAACAAGTTGAGAATAATACAATTTCTGTAGGTTTTGGTGGAATATCTCCTATGTTAAGAAACTTGTATAGGTAAACAATATTGTATGTTTTATGAAACTTTTTGATTTTAATATGCATGCTATGTTATGGGGAGAAAGGGGGGGGACAAGTCTTTTCCATGCTTTTTTTAAAGTTTTGGTTGCAAAATAAGTATAAACTAAATGATTAAAAATAACCTGAAAAATAACCTATCTGCTGATTTTTTTTCTTTATTCTGTAATTCAGTGGTTCTTTTTTGGCTAGTATCTGAGAAATTAGAAAAGCATAAAATCAAAATTTTATATGAAAATTAAGATTAAATAAAGATGTAGCTCAAATATTTCAGATTTAAGCAAGTTGACTTTCTAAAATTCTCAAAAATCATCAAGCAACAGTAAAAAATGAAACAATTTTCAATCTAAAACAAAAATAAGTGACTGCAACCATCAATATTCCATTCGAAAAACTTTGAGCAATCCTTGTCATGTCACCAACTTGGGATCTGGGGAACTGAGAGGGATTCCTGGCTAATCCTGACAGCAGATTTGTCACTGAAGCAGCGATATGAATTGGTTGTTCCTACATGTCCTAAAGCTAATTATTAAAGTGTGTGTTGTTATTTTGTCTTTCTTTAATACCTAACAATATAAATATTCAGCATGTAGTTATAAATGGACTGAAGTTTTTACTAGACTTATCATAGGAAGTTCCAGTTGTAACTGAAAGATGTTTACTTTCTGGAGATCATGAAGAATTGAAGTCTCAAATTGCTTTCAAAAGTTGGAGTCCCTCTTCTTAAGGCAGTTGTACCGTGTTGGCACAAATAGGATGTGAAGTTTTTTGACTTATTATTGCTCTTAAAAAACCTGACTCGTGCTGAATTCGAGCCTAAATGTAGGATTTTTCTAAGTAGAAAAATTTCGAGGTTGCGTTATGTTCAAGCCAATATGGTAATTTGTAGTCTTTATACAGCATGACTGTCAAGATACCTTTTTGATTCTATATTCTTGGAAACTACTGTACATTTTGGTGGTGACAGTATCGTTATGAATGGATCATTTTCTATACTGCACACACCCCATCAAGATTCCTTGGTCTAATGGTGTTTGAGGCAAGAAGTCAATTGAGACAATGATTTTTTGTTGTTTGTTTGTTTCTTTTTGTACTGTAATATCTTGAAGTGAACCTGGAACTAATGTGATTTTCAAATCTCATCAGTTCATCTTGTTTAGTTCCAAAATAACTTCTGTTATAAGAATTTTATTAATACAATTTGTTATACATATGTTTTATGACAATTTTTTTTCTAAATTACTGTTTTCTTTAGTCTCAGTCCCCAACTACACTCATGTCCATAAATTAAGGATAATTCAGAATCACACAGAAATTGATCTCTAAAATAAAAATTTCACCTGTGGAATGATCACACACATCTTGAAGAAGAATATGCAAATTACAGGCGTGGATGGCGTGGATGGTACGTCACCAGAATGGCGTGGATGGTACGTCACAATGGCGAGAGTGTAAGAGAGGGGTATATAAGGAATGGTGGCAAAGAAGTAAAATTGTTCACAAGCGCTGTGAAAGCCTTTCAGTGCAAAAACCGCATAGTTATGGCAAAAAGGAGGCATTTGGATGATGTTTTACGTGGCAGAATTATCGGACGACTGGAATGTGGACGTACCCAGCTGGAAGTATCCGAGGAACTTGGAATCGCCCAGAGTGTCATCTCCAGGCTTTGGCAACGATTCCAAGATGATGGTAATGTGAGTAGACATTACAGCACAGGTCGCCCCCGAGTTACAACGCCGAATGAGGACCGCTATTTGGCAGTTACTGCCAAAAGAAACAGACGGAGTACAGCATCAGACCTGTCTCGTCAGCTCTCTTCAGCTACCGGTACGACAATTTCAAGGCAGACCGTGTACAGACGCTTAGGGCACATTGGTCTATATGCTCGTAGGCCTGTCAGATGTGTTCCACTTACCGCAACTCGCTGTCGCCTGTGATTAACCTGGAGTAGAGAGCATGCATTGTGGACACCGCAACAGTGGTCTTGTGTGATGTTTTCCGATGAGTCCAGGTTTAGTTTGGAGTCTGATTCTCGCCGGACATTCATCTGGAGAGCGCCAGGTACCCGTTACCACCAAGAGAACACCATTGAAAGACACCGTTACGGTGGTGCAGGATGGCTCGTTTGGGGAGGAATTATTCTTGGTTCCAGAACTGACCTGCATGTTCAGAGTGTAACGATGACAGGCCACATCTATCGGGATATCATTCTGGAACAACATGTACGTTTGTTTCGGGGCGCCATGGGTGCTGAATTTGTGTTTATGGATGACAACGCCCGTCCTCACCGTGCAAACATTGTAGACGAATGCCTTAATCGGAGGATATCACCCGTATGCATTGGCCAGCATACTCACCGGACTTGAATCCAATAGAGCATGTGTGGGATATGCTTGGCCGACGAATTGCAGCCCGTCAACCCCCTCCCACCTGTCTACCGGAACTTCGGAGTGCATTGCTTGATGAGTGGTGTAATATTCCCCAAGATCAGATTGATCATTTGATACTCAGCATGCCTAGGCGTTGTCAGGCCTGTATTGCATCGTCCGGGAGACATACTCCGTATTAACCATCCTACTAACCATGTTATACTGTTTTTTGTAAATAGGTTCTTTTTTGAAATTTGGTCAAGGGAGTAAAACTTGCAATTTTTATTAATTATGTCAAACATATAGCATCTTTTTTGCTCTTTACTTTTTGTTTAATAAATAGACTTTACAAATAAGTCAAATTTGTTTTGCTTCTTTCTCTTTCTTTGCCTGAACTTCATTATCCTTAATTTATGGACACGAGTGTAAAAATAACTTGTATGTAGAGGTTGTCCATAATTAAACTTGAAATGTGCAAGCAGTCTGTAGCAAAAACTATGCCGCAGATTTGCATGAAAAGTGGTAATGGTATACTGAAATGATGGAAATTTTATCAAAAAGGAGGGGAAGAGTTTCAAAAACCACCCTCAGGTGGCGTATCATAGCTTTATTGAGAACATATAAAAAATCTACGAAACATGCTCAATATGATGTTCAGCATTGTCTGCTACCATCTGGAAGTGTAAAATCGCATGTGCGGCTGTTAAAAGCTGCATGAACTGGGGAATGGTAAGCTCATGATGTTCTATGCTTTCTTTAAGGTTGGAGAGAGATGTGCTGAGATCACAGTAGAAGACCAAACCCTTAGGTATCCCCATAGGCAAAAGCCGCAAGGATTCAAGTCTGGGGATCTAGGAGGCCAAGCTGTAGAAAATTGTCAGCTGATGATTCTGTTTTCACCGAAATGGCAGCGGAGCACTTGTTTCACACAACAAGTGATGTGTGGAGGAGCACCATCCTGCATTAACACTGATTGTATCAGATCGCCTTGCCTGAAGAGCCGTAATAAAGGATTGCTGTAATAATGAAGCATATCATTGACTGGCGACAGTGCATGTCACAGCATCACAGGGTCACAGGCCCTGCAGCACTGTGCTCTTAAAAAAAAAAAAAAGTTGCCGTAAAACTGTTACATGAGAAAAGTATGTTGGAATTTGTAGGCATTGATGTGAGTTTGTAGCAGCCCAAATATGGCAATCGTGCATGTTAACTGCACCTTCCATATGGAAGTGGTCCTCGTCGGTCCACAAAATGTTCCATGGCCATTCATCCTGGAGCTCAACTCATACAAGAAATCGCAATGCAAAAGCTTGTCGACTATCCAGATCAGCTGGTAAGAGCTGCACTAGCGACAGTTTATAGTAATAATAGCATAAGACCTTTTGCATAATCTTATGAACTGTGTAACGAGGTTGATCAACCGATGCTGCAACACACCTTTGTCCCCTTCCTGGCTGAATTGAATGTTCCTGTTGCTTCAAATTTCCACAATGCTTCAGTAGCAGAGTCACCATTTTTGTAAAACAATTTCACCAGTAAAGCACATTCCTGGAGAGTCAATGTCATCTTACTTGACTTGGAAACGAATAGGACTGTGGTTCGCATCTTTATATACTGTGAGTTGCTGTGCTCACAGGTTTACTATGATTATGACATTTGCATATGCCAACAGTTTACATTGCACAACACCATCTAGTGGTGATTTTTGCAACTCTTTGTTTTTTTGCTCAGTAAAATTCCCATCATTTCATTCATCCACTATCCAAATTCATTCTTTTCCGCTGCATAGTTTCTGCTACAAACCACTAGCCAATTTCTAGTTTAATTATGAAAACCCTGTATATTGAGGTATTAACAAAAAATTGCAATATTTAATGCTGCCAAATGATTTCTATGTGCCTTTTGATGAAAAAAAAAAATAATAATAATAAAATTATTTTATGAAAATTGGATGATATTTAGGGATTGTTTATCTTCAGCAAACTTTTGAAAAATACATGATTTTATGGCTTCTGTTTTTATCTCAAACAAAAATGTGTGATATTTACTGCTGGTGGGCTCTTTTTAGATGTTATTTGATGAGAAAAATGCAATAAAAAGTGTTTCATCACACACAACATCAGATAATATTTAAGTCATTCATCTCCGGCAAAGTTTTAAGAATTATGATTTTATGGCAATTTTTTTTTTTTTTTTTGTTTTAGTAGTAACTTGAGTATGTGAAGCCAAAAGAACATTTTATAAAGAATATTTTGCAACAAACTCTTTGAAAGATAAAACATTTAACTTTTTTTTTCCAAGCAAAGCTTGATTTCACTCTGCTTACAGGCATTTGAAAAATTGTATTTTCACTATGAACCATTATATGAAATCTTGACTCACTTTCTCTTGTAATCAGTGCTGCAAATCGCAATCTAATGCTCCTGCATGATTTTTTTTCCTCTCATTGTTTTTTAGACATAAAAATCAGGCTAGTTGCTCTTGACAAACTAAGTCAATACATGTATTTAGGATAGTGCCTCGTAGGACTTGCGTTTTCTATTCAAAATTTCCATGGGCATGAAAAAGAAAAATGGCCTTAGCTCTAGAAAATTCTCCAGGAAAGACAATCAACCTAAGAAAGTTTTTAGTGCATCGAAAGAGAGATGTGCTTTTTCTTAGTGGTTCCCTAAATTTAAAAGAAAAAAAAGGAAAATTTAAAGGTTTTTGGATGGCATTGTTTCTAAAAAAAATACCTTGTCTTTTTTTTTTTTTTTTAATTCTCAGTGTTCCGTATGATTTTGTTCTGGATTGACTCAAGAGGATGGCCAAAGAACTCTGCTCTTCATACTGTAAAAAATCTGTGCATAATTAATAATACTGCCAAGTATGGTATGACACTCATGCAAGAGTTTAAGAATAAATTAACCAAGAATGATAATCATAAGAAGGCTCTGTATAATGTTATTAGCCATCGTAGGCCATTGAGAAGCTCAGCTTTGAAAAGAAACGTTTTAAAAATTCCAATACATGTTACAAGTTTTCCAACTGATTATGAACAATTTCTTCTTTTTTTTTTTTTTTTTTAATATGAATAAATTTATATTTACTTCAATTTAAGTAAAACATTCTATTGAAAAAATTAGAATAATGCACATGTGCATAACCATACATTATACCATAAGAAAAATGCTCTAAATCTTATACACTTTGGAGGCAATGAGCAAGTCCCTAAATTTTATCCAAATGCAAAACGGAAACTTTTCCAATTGTTTACTCGAGATATTGAACCTTTTAATGACCCAGCTAACTCGCTTAAAAAAAAAAAAAGTTTTTTTGAAACACCCTAATGTACATACTTGTGTCCAGTATTATACCCCAAATTACATGGTTATCACTCAGTCCAACTTATTGTGTACGTTTAGGGTATTACTTGACTTTGTTCTATGTTTGTGCTTGTCTGTTACCTATAAGCCAAGTTCTCTTCATAGGAAATAAAGATACTTAGTTGAACTAGTTTTAACTAACATTGAAACATTTTTTAGCTTAAAATAGCTTTTTAACGTGTCTCTTTCATCAAAACTATTTTTTTTTTAAATATTAAAACTAGTTTAAACTAGGTTTTAACTGCAATTTATAAACATGGTTTTAATATTAAAATTTTGCTTCATAATACAGTAGAACCTCGATCTATCATTTTTCAAGGGGTGCGCAAAAAAACACAATGCAAGCGGGAAAACAACGAGTGCAAGTTAAAGTCAAAGTATGAAGAAAATAATGTTATGAATGCACACAATGTATGTGTACAATATTCTAAAAAAACTAATTTGTTAGCAAACTCCCAGCTTTAAAAGAAAGAAATTGATTTGAAGAAAATTAAGTGATATTTACCTTTAAAAAATTAGTAATTTTAAATTGGATTTTTCTTTCATTTTTTTAGTTACACAGAAAGTTTTCAAGATTTACAATATTTTTCTTGTCCTTTTCTGTGTTTTTATGTTTGTATACTCTTATAAGAGTTCATAAAATTTCAAATCCTGTTATTGCGTCAGATAAACATGGCACTAATGTAGGCTCAGTCTCAAGGACATAAATATTATTCTCTGCTTCTTTGCCACTATTTTAATTTTTTGCATCACCACATATTTCTTCTATTCTTAGGAAATCTTACTTTGCTGCATCTAATTCAATGGAAATATAATTACTAAATTTCATACCATACACATCCTCTTCTACATGTAACAACTCTTCATCTACATCATCATCAGTTTAAGAAATCATAACAGAAATTAAGTTTGCATGTTGTATGGATCCACTTGACCTTAAATTTCATTTTGGTCAGGAGAAATATTTTATAATGTGCAGGAAGGAAAGAGATTTTTTAACAAACGCTACATGCGGGGTTTTATTAGCATTATCTAAACACAACTTGTGCTGGGGTCATAGAAATAAAACAATGATTTTCAGGTACGAAAGATTGGGGTTCCATTGAATAGTCTCTATGAAAAAAGAGGAAGAAAGTTACACAATAGTCTTTGAAATCATGAGAACACAGTTTTAAATCTTATTTTTTAGTTATTCTTAGTAGTATTAATTATAATTTTAACAAACAAAAAGTCAAATTAAACAACTATAAAGCATAATTAGTAAGAAACTTATTTTCTATAATTACTGATGATGAGTTTAATTTTAGCTAGAATTTTTTTTTAAAGTATTACAGTATCAAGTTATACTTGAGGTATCGAGTATTACCTTGAAGTTTAAGGGACACGGGAAAAATTAAAGAAATCAAGTTTTCAAGATAAAAAGGTGAAATAAAAAGGTCTCAGTGTGTAAAGAAAAACACATTTGAGATATCATGGTTTTTGAGATATTGAGGTTCAAGATATAGAGGTTACACTGTATTTAACTACAAAATTAGTTTCTTTAAAAAAATAGATATACTATACTTTATTATGTGTATATCTTTCCTAATTTTAAATACTCTTTTATCTTAGGTTTGTTCTAGAAAGGTTAGACTGGAAAAATTTTAATCATAATGTAAGTACTTTTATGCACATAATTTTTATGAGTAGTGTATAAAAAGTGCCATCATTATTAGCTCTGCAACAACAGCTACAAAATAAGTATTGTTTGCAGTTACCTGAAAATAAATCCTGTGAAGAAATTGCTAGAGCAATGGTATCTGCATGGTGGTTGTATGGAAAACCGAGGTAACAAACTTTTTTGGTGTTTCTATAAAACTGAAAATATTTTCCGTTATAAAATCATCATTCAGTTACCTTAATTTAATAATTCAAGAAAGAAAATCCTTTTTTTTTTTTTTCATTTTGAATATGCTCAAAGAAAAGTAGAAATAGTGATATACTTCATATTCCATCAGGCTGTTCAAGTTAGTTACAGTTAGAAATTGTATCCTTAATTTCCACACCTAGCATGGGAATGAGTAGCATGAGTTAACAAGCAGAAAAAGGGAGATAGTTGACAGAAAAACTGGTTTGCTATTCATTACAATGTATAGTGCAAGATTATATTAGAAGGCTTAAAAATAAAATTATGCTCTCCACCACCAATCCATTGTGTTTATCTAATTGTGCCTTAGATCCTCAAATTAACAAAGACAAAACTATTTTTTTAAGTATAAAATTCTTTATTATTAAAATAAAGAGCATAAATCACTGGTATTCTTGTCCAAAATATAAGTGAATTTGATTTCCCTGGATGCCTTTGAAAGATAATACATTCTTTGAAATTGCATTTTATGAGTACATAATAATATAACTTTTTTTTCCAATATTTTTTTTAGAGCTGTGTTTTTGTTTGTTGTTGAAGAAGCAACTTTCAATATTTATGATCAAAGAATTTTAGAATTCAAAGTATTAGAATATGGTAAACACTTGGAAGTTGTGAGGTGTACATTCAAAGATCTGAGAATTCATCTTCAGCTTAGAGATGAAGTTCTTTATGTGTAAGTATACTCAAGATTAAAAAGTTTTTTTTTCTCAAAAAAGGGCACAGAAAGTTAAAAAGTATATTTATTATGCTTACAGATATAATAAAGAAGTAGGTGTTGTATATTTCCGTGTTGGTTATGCTCCAGAACACTATGAACCAGAGGTATGATTTTGCTGAGCTTGTTATTTTGATACACAGAGTATTTGTTTTTAAACATTTTAAAATAAACTGCCTTAGTAAAATTATTTCCTTGATATCCACTCACACACTCTAAAAATATAACACATAAAAAAAAGAAATCTGAAATTGCTACCTTTTTTGTATTTTTCTTTTATGCATTTTTATTTCATTATTTTAGATCGAAGTGTACCCAGACTGACTGTATCAATCAAAAAATTTTGGACTGTATTGTTAAATGTAAATTTTGTGGAAATTTTTATAGAATTATCAGGCTTCAGGTATTGTAACCACAAATGCAGCTTTTAGTAAAATGAAAACTATTTCAAAATACAGAAGTTTTAAAAGTAAATAAATCTAAGGTTAGCATTGACTAAAAAATCAAACTATAGTTCTGAGGTTTGATTTGATTGAAAGGTTGGTTGATTGTGAAACCCTTAGCCAAGAGGCTGTTGTCTCGATTGTTCCGAAGGAGAAAATCTTAGCAAAGGAGAACAAAAGAGATAAGAGAGAACATCATTCTAACGGTTTATGGCAGCAGAGAACAGGATGAGATCACGACAAGCAACAGGTGCCAGGTTTGATTCTTTGACTATTAAAGAAGTGATGACATTGTCCAGAAATTAATTAATACTATCATCATCATTAAGTATCAAAAGTTAGGGCTTTATGTTAGTTGTGTATTCCTATCTGAATGACAAATCTTTTCAAACATTTTATTTAACTAACATGCTTGTGATGATGCAATCTTTTTACTCGGCAAAACCGTAAATTTTAAGAATGGAAATCCCTTAACGAAGGAGCGATCTTTAACATTTTGTTGATGTTTGTAAATCTGTGTGCAAATCTGAAAGATGGAGGAACTTTACATGAAAGGATATTTATCAAGCCCAAATTCAGAATTTTGTTATGAGTTGTTTGAGAAAGAACTTTCAAAATTTACATAATGTTTATCTCCCCTCCCCCCTTCTTCAAGCACTATTTAGTGAAGGGATATGTCTAACTTAAGAGGGCACATCGAATAGAAAAAATATCTCATCTCAAGATATTTTGATTATCCGGTTCCTGCAGTTGGAAGGTCATTTAACAAATGAATGGCATGTTAAGTACCGAATCAAAAGTCTACCATGTCCAAAAGTATCACATGGTCATCGTGTTGAGGTGACGAGATGGTGTAATGAATTTCCTCTCCCAAGGCATAGCTCTTGACAAAAGATGTGTGAATAGTAGCTTTCACCATATTGCTTCAAGGCAGAGAAAGAGATTGTCAGATAAGTATTTATACAAGAATGGAGTAGGCCAATTTAGGCTTTTAATGGCCAATGCTAACATTTGATTACTAATCGCACCAATCCATATTTTATTATACAAGCATGGTGTGGTGAACAGATTTAAATATCTAATAAATCAATAGAAATATTGATGAAACGATACCTCTGAGGTTGGCAAAACTAAACCTCGGGTATTCTGCTTGATATTTGCTTCAAAATTAAGAAGCCCCACTTATGATCAGATGTCATCTATCAGCTCCTGAATGAGGTAGAAATGAATTGTTCAGGAGTCCGGCTCCTGAATGAGGTAGAAATGAACTGTTTGGAAGTCTGTGGTAGAAATTAACTCCCTTCACAGGAACTGCCGCTGTCGATCTAATCTGGATTTGGGGTTGGTACAAAATGCTCTAAAGTGCGTAAACCCCCATAATCCAAGAAAACAAAAGACAAGACAATCTCACCAATCCAGTTTTATTATACAAGCATAGTGTGGCGAACAGGTTTAAATTTCTAATAAATCAATAGAAATATTCATGAATTAACTTAAATACCTATACTCCCCTTTTTTAAAAATAAAACATAGTTCAAAAAATGTAAAGGGAATATTGCTGTGGCTGCTATTAATTGTAAATGGAACTCTGCTGTTTACATTTCGTGCTGTTTTCTTTTGAAATTCAGGTTGGTTTTGTGTCCATATAAAAGAGACGTACAAGATCTGAATTATCTACATACATATTTTTTTTTTTTTTTAACTTTGTTAAGCTGTAACTTTTTAATTTGTCATCTAGACAATGCCTTGACAATCAAAATAAGGTATATGTAATAGTGGATCATACTCTTTCCTCTTTTAACCTTTGTTTAGCAAATTATGAATTTTACACTCTTCAACATAACTGTTTAAAAAAAAAACAGTTATATTTCAAAACGTAATGAGTGGATAGAAAAATTACTCTCAAACTGTTAAGAAATAATAAGTAAGAATTGCAAGGTTTTGTGTACTACCCATATTAGCCTGTACACTTTCAAATTTGAAACACTAAATCATGTATAGCTAATTTTCGTACTGTGGTTAGACAGTTGCTAAAAATGCATCAAGATTTGCTGAAAATATACAACATAGCTTTGTATACAGTTCTCATTCAATATGTTGCTGTTGCTCTAAATTGCTCAAAAAGCCCAAAATTTTTACTGTTAAATTTTATATGCTACAGATCATTGGATATTCATTAACATATTTGGTATAATTAATTCGTTATATTTTATTCTGTTGTAGGATTGGACAACCAGACTATTAATAGAACAATCAAAAGCAATAAAATGCCCTTCTGTTGGATTGCATTTAGCTGGTACAAAGAAAGTACAGTTGTATTTAACTCAAGTAGGTGTTCTTGAAAAATTTATTGATCCTGAAACAGCTGAAAAATTAAGAAAAGTGTTTGCTAACCAATTTTTACTTGACAAGGTAAATTTATGATTTGCATAGTTTAAGTTTTTGTACTTCCTGACTATAATTTAATACTGTACATGTTGTAGACATGGTACTTAAGAGTATTAGATACTTCACCTATAAGATATTCCAAAATCATTATCTAATATATGATGAATATTTCATTACAGTAGCAAAATATAAATTCTTCAAATTATGTGTTGACATAATTAAAATGTTAGAGTATATAAAAACAACTAGTGCACAACAAAGAAAACTTACTACTACAGCAGTGATAATGAGACCTTCAATGTCATGTCTGCTGTGTATTTAACATTTGAAATTTCCCTTTATTTATTTACAAGAGTATGTATAAATACAAAGCAAACGTTAGGGTCTTGTAATGCACATACAGTATAAATATAGCAAGCAAGTTTGTATCAGCAAACGTAACTTTGTAACCATGAACAGCAAGATGATAAAAATAAAGGAAATCTCCAATTCATTTAACGGGTTTGGCAGCAGAATTTTTTGTCAAATTACTAAATGACTTCTGGTTGTAATTAGCATACAGTCAAACAAGTTTTCTAAGTGGGGATTTATTTTTAATATAGTTTTGAATGCAATTAATTTATCCCTGAACATGCATTTAACAATCATTTACTCTTGTAATTATGATTTAATGTTTTCAATATTTTTGAGGAGACATCTAAATATTTATTTTTAACCATTTTCACTTCTAATAATTATTATTTTTTTTTTCTTATTGCACTGTTCACTCAAAATAGAATCATTATCCTATGAGAAAAAAGAATGAGTTCCTTTTTAGGGGCTATATCTATTATGACTATGCATACAATTAAAAAGCTGCAAATGTGGGAAAATGGAAAAATTTAGTTCATGGTAAGGCCTTAAGTATATTAACCAACATTTCAATGCAAACAAATGTATATCAGTAGCATATACTAGGTTCCAAAGGTGGGCTATCTCATTCCAGTAACAAAAATGGAAGGGAAATATTTGCTCTTTATTTTTAGAGGTTTTATTTTCTGTAGCTGGAAAGACTGTTGTGTCAAATCCAAAATGTTAAGCTTTATCAGTTTTTATAAGTTTTTTATTGGGCTTTCTAGCTAGCCCAGAGGATATGCTACATACACTTGACTCTCAATATCTCGAAGTCAGCGGAACCTGTAACAATATTAGAGATATCAAAAATTGCACATAATATCTTATTCAGGGGTATCTTTCAATCGTTTGGGGGAAATATACCATCAAATCAGACTATGATGTAAAACATTTTTACTTTTCTGATGATAAATGTTTAATTTGATCATTAATGATATTGTTACAAGAATTAATATATAATACACAGAATCAAAACAGTAATTGACTAATTTTACTTAGGATTGGGTTACTAAATATTTTTCCAACTTACTTATTTTAGTTTTGAATTCATGTTATCCCAATGTATGAAATCATTAATTTTATGCAAAGCATGAAAGATATCTCCCGGTACATGGCTTTCAATCACAATAAATAACTGATATTGCATTTTTAACATGAGTGTTCACTGTTCGTTGTCATATTACTATCAATAGAAACTGAAGAGTCATCTTCATCAGTGTCTTCTTGAGCTGTTATTTCTGTGATCATGTCTTCATCATAGAGTTCTTTGCATGTTATTAATTCTTTGTCTACATTTATGTAGTCATAAAATTCAGATTCATTCTTGAAGCAGTTTGAAGATCAAAGAAAAATCAGCTAGCGAATTTCTAAGTAACAGTAAGAATCAAGATAAGCAGATTGATAGATTTTTTCTTCGACTTAGTGAGAAAAAAATTCTATGGAATTACATTACATCAATTTGGGACTTTTAAAAAATCATTGAGATAAGCGGAATAGATATATTGAGTTGACAGGATATATATATATATAATATAGTAATAATTAATAGTGTATTTAACATAAGATCTGTTATGTTAAGTACACACTTCATGATTAATTTTTGTTTTCATTAATTAATTTTTCATTTGTTTTAATGTATGTGGCAAGAAAAGTTAGACAATAGCTACTGGACATATGAGCATTTATACTATGTATTCAAATTCTAAAGAGCTTCTGAATTTGTATTTCTAATGGCGAGGCAAGCTATGACTTCAGTCATAGTTCACCTTGCCCTTGAATATAAAAACTTTGTATTCGATATAAATTCTGATATTCAAGGCCTGTACAAAGGGTTTTTTTTAATTATTATTATTATTATGCAAGTGGTATATACAGGGTGTCCAGAGCTAACGGTGCCCAATGGCTATTTCCTAAACCGTTAGTCGGAGACACATAGTTCCAGATGCAAAAATGCACTAAATTGTATAATCTATTATATCAGAAACAGTGGAAGTTAGTAAATCAATTCCTATAAAATTACAAAACTTAAATTTTTATATGGTCCCCCGGTCCTATCAGTTACATTTAGAAAATTTTTCTTTATACAATTTCATGCACAATAAAAAATTCACCCTATTACAACCAAAATTCAGAGTTATTGAGTAGCAAACATTTTGACTCAAGTCACTTTTCCATGTTTAAAATGCCCCATTACAGTAAACCGTTAAGGGGCCCTATAAATATTTAAAATTTAAATTATAGGTTATAAATTCATTTTCTGGCATAATGCGAAGAAAGAAGCAAAACTAATTTTAGAATACTAATCTTTAAGCAAAGGGTTACAGTCAGGCTCTATAAAAATCTATCCGGTATCAGACTTACTAAATCCTATTTATGTGTAGCATGCGGATGTGTAACACCTACTATGCAAAGTACAGTAAGTTTTCCACATGGGTGCATATTTGCAATGCAGCCAGAGGAAGCTATACTTTGAGCAAATGTTACTCTAACAGGATTTGTAACATTAATTCAAGTTTCTAAAATGCATATATTCATACTTTAAAATGTTTAGTTTTCTAATTTAATGTTTAATGAAGTGTTTTATTATCTTGATTTTGTATTTTAAGTTATTTAGCACCAATTCATTTAATCTTTAAAAAAATTCCATTTTCAGTATAAGCTATATTTTTATGTTAATTTATTAGATACACATAGTTAAAGGTTAATCTTCTTTATTGCAATCTACAATTGTAAAATAGTTGATGAAATTGCTAATAAATATGACAAGGCTCAAAACCATGTAGATTGATTTTTCTCAAATTCATTTTGTATACAACCCCTCTTGGAGGGTACTTGCATCTTGAAAAGTGCTCTTACTTTAAGAAGCTGTAACACGGTGAATTTTGGTCCTAGGAGGACGGGTTTTTTTTTTTTTTTTTTTTGTGCGTGAAATTGTATAAGGAAAATTTTTCTAAATATAACTGATGAGATCAGGGGACCATATAAAAAATTTTTAAGTTTCGCAATTTTATAGAAATTAATTTTGATTGTTTCTGATATAATAGATTATACAATTTAGAGCATTTTTGCAATTGGAACTATGTGTCTCTAACAGTTTAGGAAATAGCCATAGGACACCGTTAGCACTGGACACACTGTATATTTATGTATGTACATTTTTTAATGATTTGTGTCTGAAATGTGTGTATGTCTTTTAATGATTTGTGTTCGAAAGATTAAATAAATCGGATGTTTTCAATCATTTTCTTATGATTCAAAAATATATTTAATTGCTGGCTATGTTACTTAAAAAAAAAAGTTATGTGCTTTTATTTCTTTTTAAACAGGGCTGCCACCACTTTTTAGTGTAGAAAATAGTTACTTTAGTAGTCTGATACATAAAAAATAGTATGCTTTACCCAAAAATAGTAGCCAAAAAGTAGCATGCTAATACCATTTAGCAAGAGCATGAGATATAACAATACTTTTATTTGGAAGTGCTGATAAGGGAGTTTCAAGTATTATCCAAACATTCTAGCTTCGTGATTAGTATCTTTTTCAAAGGGCAACTTGCAAATCTGTTCTCATTAATTGCAACTGCGCTAGATAGAACGTACAACTAAGAAAACATCAACTTGCCAGCTTTTGAAATTCCTAAGTTGTAAAATAACGTGCGAACATTTTTGATGATTTTTACCGAATAATGTGTGAACGACATTTTAAATGATTTATACTAAAAGCATACGAGGAGCATTTTTTATGCTTTCCATAAAGTAAATTCGTGAAACACTTCTAAGGGGTGAGAAAGAAGTCTGGGGGTGGAAAGGCTGGAAATTTGGTAATCTTAAAATAAACAAAACTGGAGAATTCCGTGAAAAAGTCTCATGAACATCAAATTCAAAACTTCAAAATTCATGAAAAATAAAAAAATAAAAAAAGAATTTCGTGTAGCATTCTAAATGCATCGATATATGTAAAGCACTTATCAATATATTTTATTCGTACTTCCCGAAGCGGCTGCTCACAACTATTTCTGAAACTTGAAATCTAAAATTTCACAATAAAATTGGTTGCTGTGATAAAAAAAGTCTCATTTTTTCCCATTTTCTTTAAAAATAGTCGCTTTTAGGCCTTTTTCAAAGAAAATAGTCGCCATAGTTGCCTTTTGCTGAAAATAGTATCAAATAGTCGCCTTTTAGTTGCCGGTGGCAGCCCTGTTTAAAGATTCTGAATTTGACTTTTAAATGAAGGATACTGAATATCAATTACAGATGAGCAAAATGGCTGTTTCTGAAGTTATTAAATACCCTGAAGAATTTGTACTAAAGCCAGAAAGAGAAGGAGGTGGTAAGCTTACTTTATCAAGGCATAATAGTATTTCCACACAGAACATAAAGCTCTGATATAGTATTTCTAAAGAGACCTGAATACTCAAAGTGAACAGCTCTTGACGATGAGAATGAAAAAATTAGTTTAAACAAAATTATTATAATTTTAAATTAGTACCAAATCAGACTTCAAAAAACTAATTCAGAGCTGCAATAAATTTTTAGGATAAGTGAAATTTTATAAATTTCAGCTGCAGCATTATTCAGGAAGAATCTCCATATTAATTGCCATACTATTCTAGTTAAAGTTAAAATAGAAAAATTTTTAAACGTATTACAGTATAATATTTCTAAAACCATAAAGAATAGCTGTGAGAAAGAACACTCCAATGCTGACTGTATAATCTGAATTTATTTATTAAACCTTATACAACTTCAGTAATTAAGATAGTTTGCTACTGCCTCGGTACCTTCTCTGACCAATAGTTTTTCTAGATAGATAAAAATGAATGCCTAGTGTATACTTAATTCCTTCTCTGCTCGATGAATCCGTATAACAGGGTTGCCACTCAATTTCTGAAAAAAAAATTCCCCGACTTTTCCAGACCATCATGTGATAAAAATCCAGACTAATTTTTATGTTTATGAAGTCAACTTTGCATACGTTCTTTAAATATTTTTAGCTTCCCAAAGTAAGGTTAAATGTTGTTTGTTTACAAACAGGGATTTTCCAGGTTTGGGGCCAAAATTTGCTATTTTCCCCCACCTTCTTGACTTTTTTTTTTTTTTTTTTTTTTTGCGCCAAAATGAAATTCCCTGACTTTTCCAGGTTTTTCCTGACCAGTGGCAAACCCTGTATTAAAATTCTCTACAGATGTGCTAATTTAAAAATCCGACAATTGCCAGTTTTTAAAATTTTCCATTTACTTAAAATTGCTTTAGCAGTTAAATGCTAGTTCTGCCAAAAATATTGCATCATGAGCAAGATTTAGATTACCTAGGAACAGCCCTCAAAATGTTTTTATTAAATTTTACTGTAAAATGATTAAAATTACCACTGCTATATATTTTTTTTATCAGCTGTCAAAACAACTCCCATTCCTTGGCGAAGAATGGCTACTTCAGGTTATATCTAATAAACAGTTTAACTCCCTGTAAATTTTTAACTAGGTCAAAACATATAAATGGCTGGCAGAAATTTTCTTTCATTTTTGGCACGTTCTTATCTTATTCTAGTATATACATCCATTTATAATAAGTGTAAAAGAAATTATTTTTAATAAATTATTCTTTTATAGGGAATAATTTGTATGGCCTTGATATAAAAAAAATCCTCGAGAGTGAAAATTCTGAAAAAATGAAATCTTACATTTTGATGAAGAGAATCAATCCTCCTGCAATACCCAATTATATCATTCGTAGTAACAGACCTCCAGAATCTTGCTTAGTACACAGTGAGCTTGGAATTTATGGAGTAGTGCTAGGGTAAGTATGAATACCATACATAGAATACACCCACAGAAGTGACTAAAGCCCCCCATCCCTCCCAAGGAGGTGAAATAAGTAAATATTTCTTAAATCAGGGTACCCACTCATTTCTTGATATAAAAAGTAAGGCCTTCTAAAGGCTATATTTTAAGAAGTATCATAATTTAAAATTTCTGCAATTTTTTTTTTTTTTAATTTATGCATTTATCTCATATCACTCCTTTTCGCTCACCCCTTCCTTGTCTATGATCATACTTTCCCTGCCTCCTCAACTATGGCATGCAGAATTCAATAGGAGTAGAAAGAAATGATTGTGCTTTCCTTCAAACCAATGTCACATGATTTTTCACTTGTCACCTGGAGTTAACTGGAAAACTACTCTGCTGGGCGTGACCAGTGAAGGGAGCTCTGGAACAACCCACTAGAAGGAAAATTTGTCCTTCCTCCAGACCTGTGTAAGGAATCCCTATACATATCTCCTTTCTACCCGTGTATAAGTTCTATGCTGTGGCAAAAGGTAAATGAATGAAAGAGAAAGCGCAATACACAAAGAAAATATCTCTCCTGCCCCCTTTTCTCTCCCTCTACGGAGAGAGCTCCATGCAGACAATGTGGCTAGCTTCCCATATGATCCCCCCCCCCACACACACACACAATAATTTTTAAATTGTCATCTTGAATTCTATCCATCATAACTTTTTGATATTTTGCCAAATCTTGAAACATTTCTTTCTCCCTCTTTTTAAAATAAAAATGAAAAAGTTATATAAATTAGATGATTTTTTACAAATTTTAATGTAACATAATGTTTAGAATTTAACAGCATCAACACGGATACCCATTATATAAATCAATTATGGCACGAGTTTATAAGTAAGGTTGCCACATTAAGGAATGGAAAAACTGTTTTTTCAACCTATCGATAGTTTTTAAATGAGGCACTGGATGAAATTTCTCGTGTTTCATAAATGAAATGAACGTCATTTTGATGTTATTGATTTAAAAATGCATTAGAAATTGTAATTAGGTTAACAAGCTTTGACAAACAACACCACAAACAAAATAATAAACTTCCACATTATCAGATGCAGTAGAAAAGTAAAATAACATGGTTTTTTTTTTTTTTTTTTTCCCACTAATTCTTGTTAGATATTGCAACTGAGAATGGTGCTATTTTGACGTCATGAGTTTAAAAATGATTTAAAGATCTAATTAGGTCAAAAGGCTTAAAGGAATAGGTTAAAAGGAAAAATTACTAAATTCAAAGCATTTTGTTTATTGCACGAGCTACGATTGGTGATTTTTGTGCACTATGATTTTTCAAGCAACCATAACAACAAAGCAAAATGCACTTTTTTAAATCGTCGGAAATTCAAAAGGTGGAAAATACTAATTAACATAATACATAATATTCGCTTTGTTTGACTTTTGGCAGTATAAATATTACACTCTTTTTTTGGCTGAATTCCAGCAACTTAACAAGCTCTTGCACTAAAGTAACCTTCATTAACAAAATAGCTCCAAAAAATGTTTGAAATACCAATTAGCTAGGAATAACCCCAACATCTCAAATTAACTTTAATAACCTCTGTTGCAAGTGAGAGTAAAATAAGCAAAATAACTAAAATAAATGCTTGTCCACATCATGTAGTGTTTAATGAATGAATGCTATAACTTAAACCTAAAAAACAGTATGATATAGAAATAAGGTAGTTTGAAAGTTTTTCTCTGCAAACTGTATGACACTGAAATACTTTTTTTTTTTTTTTTTGTCCTGTAAGAAACATTTTTGTTTCCTACAATGCGGAGAATGGGCACTCAGCTAGGAAATGTAATAAATCCAAAAATTATGCATAATCACCAGAATAGGAGTAGTACAACCTTAATAAAATTTCGGGACACACATTTCTGTAAACTTCAGGACAATGTTAAAGAGACATTTAAACATTTCTGAAATCTTAAAACCAAATGTTGGTCTAAAAAACTTAATTACATCACCCCCCAAATCTCTTATTTTCAATGTACAGTTTTTAAAGTTTCATGAGTTTGTAGTTAGAAATGTGTGGGACAATACATCAGTTCCACAAGTGAGGAAAAAGAATGTAACTATATAAAAAGTAATGGTGAATTTTCATCTTTATTTTAACCCTTCAACTGTATTTGATAAATTTATTGCCACCACTTATTTAAAAATTGAAACAAAAGTTTAATTAATCATCAAACATAATTTAAACTGTGTATTTAATTCTCATTCCTACCTAAGTATGTTCCAATTGTCTATTGTGTGCCCCCCCCCCCCCCCAGAAAAAAAGCTGATTCAATTTTTAAAAATTCATAATTTGGTGAAGAGTTTATCAATTTTTATCATACAAGTCGTTCAACTAAACTAGATCTATTTCTATTGAAAATTTATATTTTACAGGAGCAAAGAAAACTTGTATATAAATGAAACTGTTGGACATCTTCTACGAAGTAAACCTGTAAACTTCAATGAAGGTGGTGTTGCTTCCGGAAGTGGAGCTCTAGACTATTCTTATCTTGTATAAAAATATATTTTATTCTAATTTATGACATGTATAAATAAAAATGATTTTAAATTTTCAACTTGCTTACATATGGATACTTTAAAAGGTTTTGCTAGTTTGATGCATGTTTCTGTAAACCATAGTTTTAAAACGTTTAATGACACTGGTTAATGATTAGTTATAATTCTATCAATCTTATTAATTTTTAGCATGACGGAATGTGCTCTTAGCACTTCATCTTAAAGCAAATTTTGAAATGTAGGTTTGTTTATTAGTGTTAATACCACTAGACACACCTTACAAATGGAAAGAACACAAAGGCATCATCATGGTATCAAATTCATGAAAGACAATGGGCAGACGTTTTGCGAGCGTCTGGAAAAAAATTTCTTGACCATAGAAGCAGTTTACTTTGGGAAATTGCTCAACAGTGATTGCGTCAGACTGGCACTTTTGGGTAAATCTCGAGTAAAACATGACTTACTTGGGAGATTGACATCGTGAACAGTATTGGGTAGTTAATATGAAGAAAACATGACGGCATGTATTTACTACCCAGTGGAGCCAATGAAAACATTTAAAGATCACGTGATCTATCTTCCCATTCCCAAGGAAAATCTTTGGGGAGTGAGGGAAAAACTAGAGCTACTCAGCTTACACCATGAACGCTTTGTTTATCTCCTCAAGTAAGTCTGGCATCATGAACGGCTTGGGTTTTTCCCAGTAACTCGAGTTACTCGAAAGTGGCAGTCTGAACGAACCCAGTATAAACCCTTTATATTGTAATATTTTTATACAATTTACTGGAAATCAATTTCCAACTGTAATACAATTATTGATGTACTTAAGTTAGATAGAAAAAAATTATGAGTTTCAAGTAAAATACTAGTTATATAATTAAAACCATTAAAAGCCATTAAAATTTCCGTAAAATCTAAAAAACACACACCATTTGAGCGCTTTAGACAGTTCAATCCACTGCCATCTTCAGAACTGAGCCCGTCTGGTTCGCTCCCCGCTTTTTCATTAATTCTTACCACAATTCCTCTATTTGCGCATGCGCCATGTCGTTGACAGCTCCCTCTTGTGTCATTATTTCCAACGCTTCCCGTTTCAAGCCATAGCTGTGGTTATTGTAATTAGCTATTTTCTTGACATTTATGAAATCTATATCTATATTTTCTTTTAAGGCTAGGCGGGAAAGGGCGGTACTCTGTCTATTGTATTTTATATCGTTTATGTGTTCTTTAATTTTTCTTTTTGTAACACCAATGTAGTATCCGGGAAGGTTGGATTCTCTATAAGTAAAATCGCCATGCGTTTGACGGTCTCCCTCATCACCTTACAATAAGTATTAATTCTCCTTTAAACTACTTTTCCTCCTTTATTGCTTTGTATGTTCGAGATTTTACTTATAATTACCTTTTAACTATGGTGCACAAATAGAGGAATCGTGGCAAGAATTAATGAAGAAGAGGGGGAGCGAGCCAGACAGGCTCAGTTCTGAAAACGGCAGTGGAGAACTGCCGAAAGCGCTCATATGGTGCGTGTTTTTTAGATTTTACGGAAATTTTAATGGTTTTAATTATATAACTAAGGTATTTCCGTGTTTAGTATATTTAGTTAAAATTCATAGTTAGTTCAGATTTCATTAATAGTGACCAATACTACTTGTGTAATATATCTAGATGACAATATTAAATGCAGATGCCAAATTTCAAACAAAGGGTTATCTTTTAGTCTACTATACTTTAAATCTGCAATAACAAGCAATGCCAGTAAATATTTCTATATTTTATCATTGGTCATAGACGGATACCTTTTTAGCTCTTCTGTCGCAAGAAACACCTCACCACAGAATGTGAAATAGGTATCAGCATCATTATACCCCACATTCTGAATCATTCATTCTACTTAAACATAAATCATCTCTATCAGCATTTTTCACTCTCGGAACTCCAAAAAGGTTTTTATAAAAATTGACAAGAAATTTTTAGACTAAGGAAAATGTATAATTATGGGGAATTATCCTGACCCATTTTGCATTGTCCAGGATTTTTCTAGACAGCCAGGAAAATGGGTCAGGATATTCTCCAGACTTTCCTGGCATATAGACACCCTCCCTTTAAGTCTGAAAGTGCAGCTTTGCTCCCCCCCCCCCAAAAAAAAAACTTTTCTCTATTTATATATTGTTTTAAATGGTAACAATTTTTGTTATATTAATTTTGTGCATTAGGAATGCAAATATCATATATATATACTTTCAGAAAAAAAAAAAAAAAAAAAAAGTCTGGCATTCTGCTCATACATCGCCTGAAAAGGCTAATATAATGACTACTTTCCTTTTTCCAAAATTTGGAATGGTTTGATTTTATAGAAATTGTGTAAATTTTAACCATGGCAAATGACTTCTAAAATCACATAGTTTGTGCTAAATTATTAGTTCATTTATTTGAAAGGTAGTTATGATTTCATTCAAGAAATACTTGATTTAATAATTAATAACACAAATGCTTTTGAATTCATTTTATTTAATTAAGAAATCTAAATTGGCAATAAAATGAGATGTTTAAAACACAGTTCAATACAAAGAACTTTGATTACACATTAAAAAAAAAAAAGGAGAAATGAGCTCATATGTAAATTAATGAAATAATTCACAACATAATTTCCCTGCAAGGAGACATCACTCTACTAATCAAAGAATACTGTGCTACATTGTTACAAAAATATCGAACTACAGGCATGTCTCCCAAAAATGAATGGCACATCAAACTACCCTTTAAATAATAAAATTAACACAAATGACTTGCATCCGGTATATGCGCTTATTTGCTAGCAATTCTTATTTCCTTTTTACAGTAAACATGTAATTAATATAATCATCCGTATTTACAGTAAGAAAACAGAAGCACTGGCAATTCAAATATTCACAATTGAAATCAGCATCCTCAGTGCCATTACATGAAAAAATTATCAAAATAATGCTAAACCTAATTTTTCTAAATGATGAGATACAGAAAACCTCAACTGAACTTCAGAAAAATCAATGAGTACAGCATTAAATTGAAACAGTTCAAAAATAAATCATCACATTATAAAAAAAGAAAATTCAGACTTGCAAGTAAGATTTTTACAACACAATTTCTTACAGTACCATACAAAATAACTGTAGTATGTACATTTTATTATAGCGGCAGCTTTGCAATCATTCGCTAAGTATTTTCCTTTGATCACAAGCACTTAAATCATTGTAAATTATGCTGGTTGTGTCTTTATTTAGTGAATCTATACACAATAAAAAGTAAATGTTGATAAAAGATCACATTTAAACTTATTCCAACACTTCGTAAAGACAGTTCTATTACAGAGAACAAAATGTCTCTGGGTGGGGAGATAATATGTATAAGAAAGATTTATTTCCCAAGTGCCTAGATCTTTAGGAAAAGACATTTAAATAACTATTTTTGGAGGAGAGCAAATCTTTTCTGCTAACAGTAAAGTTTCATTATTCTGGGATTCAGAAAATTATTGTTAATTTTGGCAGATGAAGACCAAGCACAAAACATTTAGGTGTGACAGGTGAACTTTCTGGATCATCTGCAATAATAAAAGATTAGAAATACTAGACATTTAAAAGTTGTATAACTGTAAACGCGTGGTCTAAGCGCATATTAATGGCTCACTAGGGAAGCAAATTTGTGTGCGTTACATGAATAAATTTTCATTTTCTATAATTCAGTTTTGGGTGAATACCAGTTGGTAATTTTACTTTTCTAAAATATTTTCCCTTTTAAGAATGTCTCGAGTATTGCTGTTTCACAAATGCAAGGCGGTTGGCCTTGTACTCATCTAGGCACGCTTCTATGCAATAAATCTTTCTTACTGGGAAAGGATAGTTAAGCCCAATAACCACATAAACTTATTTATACCTTTCTTCTTACACAATGAATTGAATGAAGTTATGCATAATTGTGACAACAATTTTTGATATACATATATTTTTAATAATCATGAGCCTTGGTATTTTTTGCCACTTGGCTGTGAAATTTCCTTTATTGAATGGCAAGCTCAATGAGTCAGGGGTGATTGTGATCCAAAGTAAAAAAAATCCTGAAAATTACCGGTGCACATACAAAAAATCCTGAACATTACCAATACACAAACATAGTACTATACCCATAATATATCAAATGATACACGTTAAATAAATCAAACTATAATGACATTAAAATTAATCATTTTGAATTTACAGTAAATTATCACTGTTCAATCACGGTGCACAGTTTAGAAAAACATCGTTTTATCACTTTTCTATATACCTGCCAACGTCTGGGAAAGAAAAGCCAGTAAATTTACACACACACACACCAAAAAAAAAAATATCCAACAGATTCTTGGGATAACACACTCTTCATTTTTTGCATGTATTATATTCTTGAGCACAATATCAAAACATCCTAATTTATGTTATAATTATAAACATTTTACAACAGTAGAAATGCTGGAATTTTCAAACATGAAATAGATCAAACCTCAACATTTATTTAGAACCATGCAAGCTTTTCTTAAGCGTTCAAAATATCATTAAGAGTAGAAAAAGTATGATTTAAAAGTGTTAGAAAAACCGGGAAATATTAAAATCTTGCAGTCTTCCAATAAATCAAGTAGCTTGGCCAGTGTGAAACAAAATTGCATGGTTACTTGAAAAACTCCCGATTATACATGTATATTTAAAAGGGGGTGGGGTTGAGAGAAATTGCATTTATTAAGAAATTTACATTTATACTCTTCAACTGAATAAAAATTGCTTTAGAAAGTATATTCTGGTATTTAAATTATTTTTTACGCAAAAATGTAAATGCCTTACATTTAATTTTATCATAGCTTTACTAAATGTTAGACAGAAAAAATAATTTTCTAAATTTATGTAAGAAATAAAAAGTAATTTTTGATTATTTAGCTTTACTATTAGTCAGAGGTTGATTTTCTTTTCCTACTGCCTTCTGAGTAATATCCTCAAGTAGATTCTTTTCAGAAGCATAGTGTCGTTATGCTGTGCGGTGCAGGATTTGTTTAATTCTGGGGAAAGTTTGCCCTAAGAGCTAATTTATTTTTTCTTTTTCTACTTATGCAATATTACTAATTCACTTGGTTGCTTTAAGATATTTCATAATAAAAAGCGATTCAATAGGCTACAGATTAACGTGCAATGCACGACAGCTAACAGCTGATCAATTTAACAGCTCAAAATACTATCTGGAGTATCGGCCGATTAAAATGTAATGGAAAAAGGTTTCTCACATTCCAAAAAATTGAACACATCCTATTCTAATAGAGAGAACTTTCCCACGCTACCCCATTCTCTTCTCTCAAACCCAAACTCCACCTTTATCAATTGAAAGAATTGGATTCATCCATAGCTCCTGACCCCAGCCAAACTATGTTTCTGCTGCTAGAATATTTTTACATATAAATTGATGAGACAAATAAATAAATACAAATAGGGAAGCAGTTTAATTACAATGATTTTTTTTAACAAACCTAAGTAGGTTGGTCTGATGCATGCATAATTTCTTACTCAGAAAGAGTTATAAACCCCCCAGAACACAATCACCCCTGATGAGTCAAAAGCTGGAATATTGTATATGTAATTATTAAATCTTGACCGAAGGTTGTCAATCTTAACCAAGGGTTTAAACATAGAACTTTTAGAAACAGTGATGTGCACATGGAAAGGATGTGGGATTTCACTTCACCCCCCCCCCCACACACACACACACACCATTTGTCAGTAGATTTAAACTGTTCATTTCTATCACATCAAAGATTCCTCTTTTGTGTCTGGCCATTGCACAAATGCAATGCTAGGCATTGAATGGGACATCCTTACTCACACTGTTGCAAAAATGCTATAATAAACAGGTTGAATCACATTCAATTCAAGGTTTTGAAGGATATTTGAGCATTTTGTCTTAATAACAAAAAAAAGGGGGGGAGCAAAATAAACAGGATATCACTATCACCTAGATTTTGTATATGCTAGTAATTTATAAGATATGAACGATAAACTTTAACAGAGAGAAGATGAATGCAACTTTGTGTAATTAGCAATTGCTTTGAAATACCAGAACTTCGGAGCATTTGTAGTATGTAAGCTTATTTGTAGCAGTGGTAAGCAAAAATAAGAGAATGCGATAGAAAAATTGTGTAGGTAGCAAACAAAAGGTGTTTTCTCACAGTCGGCGAATTTTTGAGAAACCACTAAAAACATTTGTCAGGATCTGTCATCGGAATAGGAAAAATCTGTTTTATAATGCAGTTTTAGAGAAGGAAAAAGTCCTTTTATGCCATTAACTTTTTTACGATCAACTAGCTCTTAACGAGATGAACAAAATAATACATGAAACTAATTTCCAGAAAAAATGTGAAAAAATAAATTTTGCTTTCAAGACTCCTCTATTGCAGTTTACTAAGTTAGCAAAATATTAATGAATTTAAAATCTATGAGGTTGAACATAAAATTATATGAGCTTAACCATGTTATAAAGCAATAAATTGATTAATTAATGACACAGCATTTTTATTTTCATGAAAAATGTAGTTATACATGAAATATTTATCAATTTCATTCATCCGTAAAAGAACAATTTATTCAAATCATTGGACTGGTTACAAATTTTGATAATTCTTCAAATGACAGGCACATGTTTCTACACCTTACAGAGATGCCAAGTATTCTCATTTGTGCATTTCCTCATTATTTGTGATCATTGATATCCGATTAGCTTATTTATATCTCGCCAAATGTGTAGATGTACATGAGATTTTATTTCCTCTTTGTATTTTGTAATTTTGATCTTTGTGTTATTTTCTTACATGTTTTGGTTTTTGCCTGACTACAAATGCATATTGCAATTTTAATTTCTAGAGTGTGTCAATTTTAGTGCTTTGGCTACATATTACATACATTTGTACAGTACTTTTTATCACTCTTCATTTAAAGGATGGAATTTTAACACTTGAAGTTATATTATAGGATTTTTCAAAATTACATAAATAGTAATACAGCTTTTTTGAGGTTTACCTAAAACCTTGCTAAGTTTCACAATAGCACATCACCAAATTTGATTAAATGAAAAGGGCAAGTATTGGAAAGAGTTTCATAATCAATGCATTTGCTTTCCCTTCTAAGGGGTACATATACTTACTTCTCAGCATTCTGTGAATCTAATAGAAAAATTTTAATCAAAAAAATGAACTATAAAATGTTTATTTTTCATTACAACTTTTTTAAGCAAACAAAAAAGCACACAAAATATATGTTTGTGCATGTTTTTATATTAAAGATTTTAATTCCTTTAAATAGTCATTAGCAGTACAGAAAAATGTTTATTTTCCTGTAGAGTAATCCTAAATATCTTTATAAGCTCAGTTTATATGCATTTTCCTATTTAAAGACTTAAATGTATTAATTCTACAGCATTAGAAGGCAAAATATCCAAAAAAAATAAAAGGTTGACATTAAAAAAAACTACATTAAATTTATAAAATTTTTATTTTATTCTCTAACTCAACTCCTTTTTTAACCGTGCTGATTAGGAAAAGTCATGCAATGTAGTTGGCATCTCTGCAGATATTGAATAGAAAAATGATTCAACCTATTTCACCAAGTCATGACAATGCCAAGGGGAAAAAAATCATACAAGAATGATGTTAAACGGTACATACTACATGAAAAAAATACATGCAAATGTCAGTACAAAACAGGTTTAAAAATAATTACACACATATATATACACACACACAAGTAAGATAATGAGTCACATGTAACAAATAACATCAAATAAATAATGAAGATTTGCAAAGCTGCTTTTTAGTTTTATAAGTCAAACTTATGAAAATATCAGTTATGTATTTTACACTGTGTATTTATTTAAGAGAGGAATATGACTGAAGTTTGTCCTTTAATGGAAACTTTAAAACAATAGCATTGAATGAAAATAGAAAAAATACAAATAGAAATTAATGAACGCCTGATGGTGGATTTTGCCATTCTGGCTTGTAAGGAGAACCTCTATACTGGCTGGGGCTAATTGCAGGTGTTAGTATTGGAGGAGCAAAGCTTAAACTTGTACTAGTTGAGGTACTGGAATTTGGCTCAGACATTGCTGATTCCATCTTAATACTACTTGAATTTGGAGCAGTACTATTTGGAGTACTAGTAGTCTGACCTGAGGTGCCAGCATGAGGATCTAATGCTCGATTATGCTGTCGGGCCACAGTTGGAGACACTATAAAGAGTAAATTAATTCATTAAGGAAAGAAAAAATCTTAAATTTTATAAGTAATTAACAGCATTACCTTAACTACCCTTAAGTAACATATTTCACAGAAATAAATCAACCACTTGCACTGAAAACATATGGAATACATACTGGAGATGTTTTAACCCATTTGTATCATTTAATGTGTGTGTGTATAGGGGAGACAGGGGCTAATGGGACAAAGCAGTTTGTGCGCAAAATAAAATATTTCTATGAAAAGTTTGTATACCACAGAATGGGTACAGTAATACTACATCTTTGAACAACAGGTCAACCATTGCAATTAAGCCCGAGAAATCATTGTTGTTTCTAGCACATTAAAGTAAATTTTAATTTTTATATATAATTGCATTTTTTAATCATTTAAAATAACTTTTAATTAATGGAAAGATAGCAGTTATCATACAGATTATGATAATATAAATCAGGCATTGTGTGATAGAATGTGGATTCTTTGACTGTTGATTCTTGAAATTTTGAATTCTTACACTGTTAGGTCTCATGGGACTGTTGATATGGGGACTAATGGGACAGCTGAACAAGACAGTAAACCAGTATTTATTTTTATAAAAAATCCTGTTTTAGATGTAAATCATGTTAGCCATGATTTACATCTAAAAAAGGACAAAGTTGTTGAAAATTAATTAGGCCTATAATTTAACTAATTTAGTCCTAATAAAAATTAATTAACCTAACAATATGAACTGTGTAAAATTTCAGACAGTTTTGTGGACAGTAGTAATATGTCTTTACAGAACTCATCAACTGAGTTTAATGGTGCAATATCCAAGAGAAGTTCAAAAAAATGAAATGTACGTGACTTTGTTTAAGTTAAATTTGCAGGAAAGTAAAAAGTGTTCCATTACATCGGTATCATTAGTAAGATTAACAATGATGAAATGCTTATGAACTGCCTAAGGAAAAAACCCGACTGCTTTAAATTCATATATCCAGGAAAAAAAGAAGTTTTGGGCTGATATTGCTGAAATAGTGTCAAAATTGGTACTACCTAAAATTGACAAACTATGTGATGATCTATAATTTTGAGGGTTTTTTTTTCTCTGAATGACCTTAAATATTACTTCACAAATAAAAGAAATTATGAAAGAGCATTGGTATTAATATTTTGTAATTAGATAGTTTCACATAAATAGTTTTCATTTATTGATTGATTTAGTATAATTTTTTTTATATATATTTGCCCCATTAGCTCTGCATATGGGGGCTAATGGAACAATGATATAAATCCAGGAATGGACTTTTTTTTTAACACTTTTATTAATAGGTCTTTAAAAACACATTAAGCATTTTTTGGTAATCACATGTGCATGCTTTAATTTACTATAATTTATTTTTGAATATCTCCATAGTTCACTGAAATGCAGCTTAAATTAAAAAAGTCCCTCTAGCCCCCGCTCTCCCCTATATATTAGGGTGCATCAAAATCCCCATATTTTTAAAAATTTCATGAAAATTGCCTTTCTTTATGTTATTTTTGTTCGAAATGAAAAACAACAAAAAAAAAAAAAAAACAGAAAAGACATAGTTTAGTGAAAATTTAATAACATCTATGGGGTCCACCAGTCCCAGGAATGTATACCGTAATTTATGGAAGAAACACCACACTCACGAAAATGAGCTTAGTTAACTAGAAAATCTTCAGAAACACCACACCCGGCATAAGCGGCACAGCCGCGATCGTTGGTGAGAGAGGAGTGGGGGGTGATCGCTGTCAGAAGAAGTCAATGCCAGATTAAAATTCAATACTTTCTAAAATAATTTCTTAATTAACAAAAAATTTAAAAATATGTTGCATTACTTAGACCTATAAAAGCTATTAAGTTGGTCGGATATACAGTAGAACCTCGATCTATCGTTTTTCAAGAGGTGCGTAGTAAAAAACGATGCATGCGGGAAAACGACGAATGCAGGGTTAAAATCGAAATATGAAAAAAACAGTATTTATGAATACACACAATGTATACAGTATACCAAAATTACTAAATTTGTTACCAAACTGTAAAAGAAACAAATTGAAGTTGTGTAGAAATTAAATGATACTTATATTTAAAAAATCACTATTTTTACACTGGGTTTTCCATTAATCTTTTAATTAAACAAAATTTTCAAGATTTACAATTTTTTTTTTGTCTTTTAATGGGTATTCATCTTTGTATATAAAAGTGATACAATTCCAAATACCGTTGTTGCATACGATAAACTAGGCATTAGTGTTGGCTCAGTCTCATAGGCATGAATATTATTCTCAGCCTCTTCGCGATTATTTTTATTTCTTGTGTCACATTTCTTCCATTCTTAGGATACCGCATGTTGCTTCTTCTAAATCAATGGAAATATAATCACTACATTTCACCTATACCATCATCAACCCAAGATATCATACCAGGAAGTCATTAGATTTGTAAGCCATGTTGACCCACGTGATCTTCAATTTCATTTCTGTCAGAAGAAACATTTTACAACGATGAACGCAGGAAAGCGAATTTTTGACGAACGATACATGCGGGTTTTGTTAACGTTATTTGAATACAGTTTGTGCAGGGACCATAGAAATAAAACGATCAATACGGGAAAACGATGAATGCGGGAACGATAGATCGGGGTTCCACTGTATTTCGGGAGAAGGTGGATAAACGGTAAAAAAAATCTCCCTTTTTTTTTTTTTTTTACCCTTCCCATAGAATGTTTTAAAGTATTTAACACTATTTTACGAAGCTTATGATTTTTATTTCCAAATAATCAAAGATATCAATGTTTATATTCACAAAGGCGAATTTATAGAAATAAAAAATTAACTTCTAAAAAACTTCTTGCATTTGCAAAAAATTTGGACAGACTACCACGAGCCATTACAAGGAAAAGAGCGATCGATGTGTGAGAAGAGGCTCCAGCAAATTGTTTTAAACTGAAAGTTGTGTAATAACTCTTGATGTTTCTATTCATTTATTATTTTTGATATTTTTAGCATTGGGATTTATTTTAAAAGCACTCACATTTCTTGAGCAAGTCAATTAGTTGGCAGTGTTTATTCGGTAGAGTGCTCCTGCACAGGGCCCAAAGCCGCATGACGAAAAAAAAAATAATAACTTTTAGATTAACTTTTTTGGGAGGGGAAGGGTTAAACTAGCATCAGGCGCAACCTAGACTAGCTGAAATTTAGTATTTTAAGAACAATAGAGGTTCATGTGAAAAACGGGCGAGTTTAATAGAGGGCAGTGGACTTTTGCAGTATTTTAGTGAACTTTAACCCTCAAAATATATATTCAAACCATCATTAAAATTTAATTATAGTTCTAAAATGTAGATATAATGATTTACTTCTATTTTTTTCTCTTTTTTTTACTTAATTGAGGAGACATCGGTTGGGTTTATGAAGCCATGAACCCTTCTCAAGGCGATCTGACATCTTACTTTCTCCAAAACTGGTTGAAGCCGCTTTTCTGTGCTGGTAGGTTCGCATTCTGATTCGATACGCTGTGCTCTGTGCACCCTAGTGCATAATTGATGGTGGGGCCATCTTTTGAGACAATTATCACTAAACAAATTTTACGTTGAAATTCGACTAAAAAAAAAAATTAAAATATTGTAAATGCTGCACTCGGTAGAAGCACCACACTTACTATTTTTTTACTTTTATACTCATAAACGCCATGGCGTTTCTTCCATAAATTATGGTAATAAAAACAGGAATTCTGAAAAACAAAGCATCGTGAGTAAAAAAAAAAAAAATAAAAATAAACACGTGAACATTTTACAGAAATAATGCAATTAAGATCATTTTGTGATTTAACAAAAGGTTGTATATAATAAGCTATTAATTTTCCAATTTCAATTTAATTTTTACACCTTGCCATGTTATTTCCTTACATGAACCATTGTTGAAGGGTTAAAGTAGATTCCACTGTATTCAGTTCAACAAATTGAAGAGAGCCAAATTTTATTGAGATAAAATTTTATAAAGTTTATGATTCAAAAACCAAGTACATACACAATTTTACAATATACATAGAGAAAGATAAAACTGAAAAGAGTCTAGCAAGCATGAAAATTGTATTAGATCTAATCAGTTTGGATTAAACCAATCTTCCACTTCCAATTGATTTTAATCCAAGATGCTTAAGAGATTTCATTAGGCTATATATTTATAATAGCTAATATATTTCATAATATTAGTATAATACATCAGAAAACAACCATCTTACTTTTAGAATTAAACTGCCCACCACTATTTCTTCTTCTAGGTTGGCCAGTAACTCTCTCACCTGTTAAATAAAAATATTTTTAAATCAACCCCTTAAAAAAGAAAACACACACACACACACACACACACATATATATATATATATACAGACACCCATCAGGTGTTTACTAAGATGTCCTTGAGTTTTAACAGTTGCAGGAATAAAAATTAATCAGAAACAAAATACTGCTTATAGACGTGCCAACTTATCAAAATGACTGAGATCTGCTTTTTGTCATTATATAAGAGATTCTTTATATGTTTATTTTCAGTATAAAACAGATATATAATCAATACAGACATAGTTTCTTTCCTTAAATGCCATGCACGTTCTTATAAACTTAAGTAATAGGATAGTGTTAAGTTGAATAATGTAAATAAATTCATTTCCAATATTTGCCAAAGAAAAATAAAAAATACAAAACATCAATCAAAATACATAGGGCATAAAATATTTATACCTAAAGATTACATAAAGATTTGAAGAACTAAAATTTGAAATAATATCTAATTTTATTTTAAAACTTTTCTTAATCTCATACAGCTTTGAAATTTTTAGCAATTATGCACATAAATGAGAATATCATAATGAAAATTGACAAAAAAAAAATTTTAATTTAAATTTAAAAAATGGTGAAAATGAGATAAATAAAACTTAGTTATGTTATAACACACGTAAAAAGGTACTTATCACACTGTTGATGATCATTTCAGCCGAAAAAATATCCAGCCATCATCAGCAGACAATACACCATGTGGCAAAATAATAGCGTAAGTACATTTTTATGTATGTTACTATACAAATTTTATTTATCTAAAAATGAAAATTGACTTATGTAATTTTTTATAACAACTTCAGATGCATTATTTCAAATCAAGTGACGTCAGGTTATTCAGCCTTATGCAGCAACATGAAAGAAACACGAACTGATTTTGTAAATTTGATGAAGAATATTGTAAAAAGTTTTAATTTTTTTTACTCTTGAAAAGCCTGAAGATATGAAAAAAAAAAATCCTGGTCCCGAACAGAATCCAAAAGTCAGAGGCTCAGGCCAAAATCATGAGACTTGACACATCTGTTCTTACAGTACATATCTGTTTTTACAGTAAAATACTGTTAAGAACTTTTGGGGTAACCTGTTGTTCTGGGAGTTGTTTAAAATTCATATTCTACATGTCAAATAATTAAATTCTGCATTTTGCTATATCAAAATTGGTTAACTAGAATGCAAGATATGGAGTTTTGGGTTTCCCCATTGGTTAACATAGGATTTTCTAGAAATCTCGAGAAATATTGGTGCTATGAATTTGCTGACCTCACTTTTGGGGACCTATTTTTTGGACAAAATTTGGCAATATTTTGTCAAAAAGTCACCAAACTTGGCAACATTTTGAACATTTGGTGTGATTTTTCCAGTGGGGCCTGTAAAGTTTGTTTTTCTGCATTAAAATTACATAATAGCCTAACATCACTATTACACTTCTATTTTAGAATCAAAATTAAGTTTGATGTAGAACATTCTGGGGATAGTTTGCTCCAGAACCTTCTCCGGTGTTCGGTGTAATCTATAGAAGAACAGGGTGTTGCCGCAGTTAGTCAGTCTGCTATTTTCTCCCATAAGAACAGATGTCCGTGAGAGCTTAAGGCTTTGTATTGGTACTTAGAGAAACAGTAATTTGCTTGATCTGAGAAACTTGTCTTCAAGTGCTGTGTAAATTCTTCATTGCTGAGTTTTGAGGGACTATTTACGATTTTCCTTGCAAGTTTTCACTGAATTTTTGCAAATGGAAGTGTTTTATTTTGTGTGAGAAATACAGCATTTGTGAAAGCTTCTGTACTGAGCAGGCTGTTACAAGCACGCTACTGTCCGTTAGTACCTGTGAATTTTATACAGCTGATTGTTCAACGAAGTTCTAGGAGCAAAAAAGTTTGTGTTCCAGCCTGAGAAGTAGACTTTTTACTAGAACTTTCTATACCTACTAGAATTTAAGAATGATGAGCCCGGTAATCAAGCAGAGTTTTCTGCAACAATTTTATTATATTTCATCAGCCGCTTGTCCTAACCCATTAAGAATACATTAAACTCCGAATTATCTGGGCATCTATCAGAAACCTTTGACATAATGTTGCACTCGCAAATTATCCTACTTTTCTTATATTGGCGAGATAAAGTAGGAAGTTGAATATTTTTTATGACCACAACTGACAACTTAGCAGTCCTGCCTCTAACTCTAATTGGTTTATATCTTAGATATTGCTTTAAAGCTATATCTAAGCTAAAATAATTCTAAAGAAAAAATTGTCAGTCACACGAAAGATAGAAATTTGATTGCTTGAGCATAATTTTCTGTGCAATTCAGTTAATGTAATTTAACTAAAAAAAGCAGATTCCTGCTTTTTCACAGAACTCTTTAATACCCGAGAAATGCAAAATGAGGGCATAATTTTCCCCTTGAAAAATAAAAAATGTAAATAAATTATGCAGACATTTTTTGCCTAGCATTTTCTCAGTTTTCATGAAAATTCTTTATTACTTCTTAATAGTGCATTACTTTAGTGACTATTAATAGTACAGTACTTTAGCAAACCCCCAGGGTTTTGTGAACCACCATTTGGGAAACAGTGCTGTATACCAGAGTCTCGCTAACTCTGCTTTGCAAAAGGAGAAAGGGAGAGGGGGATGTTGCTTTAGCCTCCGATTCATTAGGCTCAAATTTACACTAAGTGCTACAGCAAGAAAGGCTTAAGAAACCTTGGTCATATGGCTGCAAATGATATTTGATTAATTTAAATTTGCTAATTTTAAATTATCATAATCTTTTGGTAGTTGGAAATGATATATTTGTGACCATTCTTGATCACACAAAATTAGTACCACCAAAAATAACATAAAACACACAATTTCCAAGTAAGCAAAAGTACTAAGAATTTAGATTCAATCAAGATGGGAAAGTAACTGGTCAACGAAGGTAGTTAGTTACTTACATTCAATAATTATAATCAGTACCTACATAATACCCTGTCAACTGCACCTAATTTGGCATTGCAGGGTTTTCATTATGGGGGAAAAAAATGGATGAGAATGTCTCATCCTCTAAAATTGAGTGATATTTTTTTTAAAAATGGGTGAGAATTTCTCACTTTAAATACGAGCTGGGTAAATACACACCATTGGGTAAGGTATTTATAAATGGGTATTTACGCCTGGCTCGGGTAAACACCCAAATGAAGTTATTTACTGTTTTTAGTTACTTTTATTACATGTAATTGGGCCTCCAAGTCTGAAAGTCAGATCCAGTTACATACAATAAAAATAACCCAGTTGAGGAACAACAGTGTCCCCTAGACACTTTTTTTTCTTCCAGATTTTAGTTCTTGAGAATCCACTTTTACATTCTATGTTAAGCGTACTACTGTTTTAATTATTTTCTTAATATATTTTTTTAATAAACCTAAAAAATTCAGCAATGAGAATAGAGGTAAAGAATGAAACTGCAAGAATTTTATGTACTGCTTTGTGAAAACTGGAAGCATGAGCAACTTGCTTTGAAAAAGGGCTTGAATTTTTCGAAATGCGAGAATTTTGAGCAGAATGAAATCGATTTGTGGGGTGCATGAATCTCTTGCAGTAATAATTTTTTAATGCGAGAAAAAGAAAAAAATTGTGAGATTCTCATACTCTAGTGAAAATGCTGCATTGATCACTAACACATACAAAAACCTTTTTTTTAACTGACAAATTTCTTAGCTTCCAGCTCCAGATATTTGGTGGCCTGTGTGTAATTATTATTATTTGGGGCAGTGTCTTTGCTCACATGGTGAACAGGCCCTTATTCATCGAAAAAATTTATGTGAACAAAAAATTTTTTGAAGGCTTACAATAACACAAGAATAAATAAAATTATTTTCTACGATTGTTTTTTGGTGAACAGTATACAATATGAAGTTAACTACAAATTTTTTGATGTACGGTCGGTAATCAAAATGACAAGATAAATTTTACAAATAAACAGATATAGCTCAAACCTGTATGAATTCGTCTGTGCCTCGTCAGTTTATCTTTCCTATAGAATCCCCTGCCACAGAAATCACACGGATATGGACGTTCACCAGTGTGGATCATGGTATGCCGTGTGAGATGATTCTTCTGGGAGAAGCTCTTTCCACACACTTCACAGTGGAAAGGCTTGTCTCCAGTGTGCGTTCGCATGTGGTCCAGTAGCTTGCAACGATAACTAAATCCACTACCACAAATTTCACAAGAACAGGACTTTTCACCGTGAGCTGCCTTCACATGAATCCTCACCCTGTCCCCTGACGCGAAGTACTTGCCACAAATGTCACAGGGAACAGTCTTTTCCCCTTTTGTGTGAGCCGACAGGTGAGCCTGCAACTCGGAAGCTTGCTTGAATGGAACTTTGCACGAAGGACAAGGCCACGACCTCTCTTTCTGATCAACCAGAGACTGCTGTTGCTGCTGCTGATCTTCGTGAGGCTGGTGGTGGTGTTGTTGCTGTTGCTGCGGATGAGGCTGGCCTTGCTGCTGAGGCTGTTGTTGCTGTTGAGTGGGAGGTTGCTGTTGCTGCTGTTGTTGCTGCTGGGGAGGCTGAGGCTGCTGTGATTGTTTGTCTAAACTTTGATTTGAGATTTTCAAACCAGCTTCAATGCCAGGAAAAGCTGGAGGTGCAGATGCAGCGGCAACTAGGAGATTTCGTGTGGCAGTGAAATCGTTCTGATTAGAAATATGGTTCTTCAAGCTTCCTGCCCTGTTACCTCCTTTAGACTTGGAAGCATCATCTGGGTGTTGCAGAGGCTGAGACTGAGCTCCAGTAACGTGAAAGTTAGCTAAATGAGAACGAGGATCAAAACCTGTAAATAAAAAAGAATAAAATCCTTTACAGGCTTTGATATGTAGCAATTGAAATTTCAACTTCATAATATATCACACAACCCAATGGTACATGTTTACTGCGACAAGCTGTAGAAGTGCAAAAAAACTTTAAGCAAAATGATACATTTATGCATGTATGTACACACAAAGGTAGCATTAAAACATTGTTAATAGAAAATTGTAATTTAATTTATGCTATCGATAATTGGTTTATGAAAATCAGTTATTCAAACATGTGAAGTTTTGCAATTAAAAAAAATAAACACACGATGATAGGGTATAGAGACTTTTTAGATTATGTAAAGAATGGAATCTCACCCCCTTCCTCTCCTTACGTAAGTTTTCAAGTAAGCCAATAACTAACAAAACCCAATTTTCGAAGTCAATACAAACTACTACCGAAACGAAATAAATTTGCATCCTGTAGGATTATAATAGATAGAGTGACAAAGTCTGAATCTGTGTAGATGTACAAGCTTCAAAATTCACCCAATCAATAAACTTTTATAACCATGAGGCCATATGTATTCGCAGTGGGTTGAACAGAAATTGGGAAAAAGTCTATAAAATGTTTTCAATGTCAAGAATAAGGATTTTTATTTTTAAATGTCAAGATTATTTTATATAATTATTAAAAAGTTTTTAAAAACTAAGTTCAGGTTAAGAAATAATTTTATTTTATTAAAAATAATTTAAATTACTAATACATTTTTATAAAAATAGAATTTTTATAAGTTTTAAACATAATTTTTTTAATAACTGAGTTTTTAATTTATATTTTCAAATACTAATTCAATTTAAATTATCCCATAAAGGTATTATATTTTTAAAAAAAAGAAATTTAAGTTTAAACTCTTAAATATTTTTTTTATTTTAATTACCTTAATTTAGGCCCAAAAGATCAGAAATAAGAATTTCCTGAAATCCAGACATTTTGCTTATCAGTTTTTGCCCTCTAATGATGAATCTTATTTCTTCACGAAATTGAAGTAATTCATTGCAGTTAATCCATGTATTATTTTCAGTCATGAATTGTTACACTTGTTTCTTTCCTGCTATTTTTTTCACCACGTTATTCCACAAGGGCTAGCTAGCACTTGCTTCAAACTTCTCTATTTCCATTACCTGGGCATATTCTTAAGTTTTTTTCTACAATGACTGTACAGTAGGGTGGATCAAAAAAAAAAAAAAAAAAAAACACAAAAAATCGAAATCATTATCTCCCGAGGTCTCAAAAGTTGTATATTGATATGAATAAGACGTGTAAAAATTTGAATGTTCTACAGCAACATCTTGGGGTTGCGCATCAAGCTTGAAATCTAGAAATTTTTGAAAAACATACTTTTTTTAAAAATCAACCAAAAAAAATACTTTTGCGAGTTATTAGGTTCCCGAGGTTTTAGGAGTTGTATATTGTTATGAATAAGACACATGCAAAATCTGGAGGGGTACGATAATCTCTTGGGGTTGCACATCGAGATTGAAATCTCTAAATATCTCGAAGTTATGTATTTTTTGAAAAAATTATGTTAAAAAGCACACTTTATTTGTTAAAAATAATTTTTTGCTTTTATATGTTAAAAGATGTTCAGAGAAGCTCAGTATATCACAAAAAATGGCTTTACGAATAGTTTGATACAATGCATACGTTATGCTGTCATTTTGTTTTGTTCGCTGTACGCAAACTGTGCTCTAGACAGCTAGCAGCAGTTCGCTTGTTGAGTGATGGCAATGCACATGCATTCGGTTAAACCAGGCATGAGCTATTTCATTGAAACAGGCATTTAGTTTAACGTTTCAGATAGATGGCGTTTTCAGTTTACTCTCAAAAATACTGAAAGGTGGTTGGCTTGCATTAATAAGATTCTGAGTAGAGCAAAACTGCAACAGGACATGGAACAAAATCTGTGATTTTTTGAAGAACTGGGAATATCAGAAGAATTACCTTGTACCAAGTTCCCAGCCTGAGAAAACATTCTTCTATATTACTATTTTTTACTTAAGAAAAGAAAAATTCTGCATAAAGGGCAGGATCCACCGGAAGCAGAAGTAGCCTTAGTTGTGGCGATCAAAATACAGGAAACTTGAATCAAGGCCAGTATCCCTACTTTGACAATACAAAGAATTCAAGAGATAGTTAGAAAAGGCCATGAGCAACATCAGCGGCTAAATAAATCGTACATAAGAGATGGACATAAGGAATTGCTTACGAAGAAAGTAGAGAAAATTCTCTTACTGAGCTATTGAATAGCGCAACTTGCAAATGCATTGATTTTTCCCGGAGCAGATGTGGCTGAGAAGTACATACCTTATACAGAATAGGATTCATTGGCAGACCAGAGGGGAGCTAGATATGTGATAATCGATGGAATTGAAAAGAAGACAAGTTAATGGAGAATGAGAGTAAAATTGAAAGGTTGGAAAGAGAAGTTTCGAGATTGGTGGAAAGAGGGGGAAGTTCCAATATCCAGGTGTGTCTCCCAATTTAGACATTCATTTGGAAAGAGAAAATAACGAAATAGAAATACGAAAGACTGAAGAAAATGCTGAATGACTATCTACCGCCCCTTGGGGAGATGCATTCACAAAAGACCAATTTAGAATAAAAATGTTAGTGCTTTCATAAGTCTGCGACACAAAATTATTACGAATTGGGCAGCAGCAACCTCTGGTATCAACTTTATTTCACAATCCAGAAAGTGGAAGGAATGCAGATGGAGAGAAACCTTCTCAACTGATTCTCAATCTATATAAAGTTAGAGGATGGCCGAGATGACTCGCAGTGAATTACAGAAAAAAACAGAAGGCTTTAAAATTTTCTTTGCGTTGTGTTTTGATAGGAGGAAAAACAAAACCAGATACATAGAAAAATTTGTTGACAGGAAAGTAAACCCAAGTGTTTGCCACAAAGAACATATTTCACTGATAATGGAACCTTGTTAAACATACTTTGGCCATGTGTCACCATCTGACTTTTAAGAATTTCACTGGAAATTTGGGAGAGTTTGACACAAAATCAATTGATCTTGGGACCCTCACATGCATTGGCGGTGGTGGCGAATCATCAAATTCTGGAAAGAACAAAGGCACCATCCGAAATCTAGAAATGCAGTTCTCTAATCTAACTAAATCTCTGCAATGTTGTATTTGCCAGCTTCACACCAGCGGAGAATTTTTTAACTATAATTTTTCTTGAATGAAAACTGCTTTCTTTTTCTGATTCTTTTAAATTTATGCAACTTGAATTCTTAATTTGCTAGATTAGTTAACTGACTAATTTTTTGTACTGTAGGTCAGTACAGTTCCTTTCAACCAGAAGTGCAACTTTTTCAGACCTTACTTTTTTATTTATTTATTTATTTACTTATTTTTCGAACAGGGTATTTATAACCAACATTTTCCTGATGCTGATCAGGAAAAGTCAGGCCAATGATAATTTTCCAAGAAACACTGACACAGTGCTTTCTTATCTTTTGTCCAGGATTTTCATGAGCTGTAGGGCAAAATTAAAGGTTAAAAGAAATGAGAAATGAGGAACGAAATTTTTTTCTAAAGCAGCTTCTGCCCCCTCCCCCTTATTTCTCCCACTCTCTTCCTTCTCTATAATTTGGAAACTAAAGCATTCTATCTTTTTAAGGTTTCCAGGGGTTGATGCAGACAAAAAGTAGGTCCGTTTTGCAGCCCTTTACAAAATTACAATCGATTAAAACGTCCTCTTCACAAAAATACAATCGATTAAAATGGTCCTTCGTTGGCATTTTACTCTACATTAATGAAATTGAATGAAGTATTAATGAAGTTGATCGGAGAAAACTTGAGATTGCAGTTGCCATACTGGATTCTTCTCTCTGTGCATCTATCTGCCTTGGTTGTGAGAAAAGAACCACTTGAAGTTAACAGACACAGGCCAATCGATGATATTAGGTGATAATTGCACTGATGAACATAGGCAGTCTTTTTAGTAAAAGCAATTGAACATAGGCAGTCATTTTAGTAAAAGCAATGTAAAAATTAATTGGATTAGTTAGTATTCATTAATTGAATGTAATTATTCAAAGAGAGGTTTATAGAACCCTAGGCCATTTTGGATTTTTTAAAATCCTCTGCCTATGGTATCTCTTTCCTTAGGCAAATAGCTTTCATGTAACTTTGCCTGAATCTAAAAAAAAAAAAAAAATTATACTAGGATAACTGAGGCTCAATAAAACAACTGAGCAACAAAAAATAATGGTTTATATAAGAGATCCATAGTTAAGTCAAATAAATAAACAGAGAAGTCCCCAAAATTCATATAGATAACACTAAATCAAAGACATAGGTCTGAACAGTTTATTCCTGAAATATTAAGTACTCAAGATATTGTACTTTTGAGTGTATACACTCTACAATTAAAATTATGTTTGTGGGATTACGGCTGAAGGAATCTGGGTTGAGGGGGGAGATGCCTTTCATGGGGGTTTTTCTAAGGAGATCTAACCCATATTTACACATTGTTTTGGAGAAAATCACAGAAAACTACATAGGGTTATGTCGACAAACACGACCTGGGTTTGAAACAAGACACCTTATGTCTCCAGACGTGCCAACTTTTCAAAATCACACTGCTTAAGATCTCAGCTTTTTAATGTCGAGAAGCCTGAGATATTTTAAGCATTATTGTATAATATGGATGGATAATTAATACATAGTTTATTTTCTTAAATGCCATGTGTGTCTATATAAACTTGAGTATTAGGATAGTGCTAAGTTATATAATGTAAATAAATTCAATTTCAAACATTTGCAAAGCGATATCGGGAAATAACACAACTTGCAGCATCAATTAAAATACATAAGGGATAAACAACTCATACCTAAAAATTATGTAAAGATAAATTATAATATTTATAATACATTTAATTTTATAGTTTAAAAAAAACCTTTTCTTAAACAATTTTGAAAATTTTTTTAGCATCTTTTGTAGATAAATAATGAGCATAATAACAATGAAAATTCACATATGTAATTTCTTTGAACAACTTCAGATGCATCATTTCAAATAAGATGCCTTCAGATTGTTAAGCTTCATGCAACAACATAAAACACGAACTGATTTTGCGAACCTGATGAAGAAAATTGGGGAAGCTTTCAATTTTTTAATAATCTCTTAAAAGGGCTGAGGAAATTAAGAAAAATCCTGAGTCCTAAAACAATATCAAAAAGCGTGATACTCAGGCCAAAATCCTGAGCCTTCACACACAAGTCTGGGTCTCCCAGTTGAGAGCACTCTGCACTCGTAGGGTGTACAATTAAGTCTAGGTATTAGCCTATTAGACATCTTGTATGATACATTCAGTTAAAAATTATAAAGCAATGAACCATTTTCATGAAGTAGTAATTATTCATAGTTAAAAAAAAAAAAAAGCTTAGAATCAAATATTACAATTTAAAATCTCAATGACATTTAGTTAAAATCAAGCACGGAGAAACCTTAGTATAAAGTTAAAATCATTAAAAGCAATAAAATCTCCGTAAAGGACGAACCATTTTAGCGCTTTCGACAGCTAGGTCGCTGCCATCTTCGGAACTGAGCTCGCTCCCCTTTTCTCAAACATACCCAGCAGTTATAATGAGTAATTCAATCAAAAGTAGAAGAGTTTAATGGAATTTAATACTTATTGTAAGTTGATGATGAGGGAGACCGTCAACGCACGGCGAAAGCAGATATGGCGATGCCAATAAAATCTCTGTAAAAGTTTAAAAGGACGAACCATTTTAGCGCTTTCGGGAGCTAGGTTGCTGCCATCTTTGAAACTGAGCTCGCTCCCCTGCCAATAAAATCTCTGTAAAAGTTTAAAAGGACGAACCATTTTAGCGCTTTCGGCAGCTAGGTCGCTGCCATCTTCTGAACTGAGCTCGCTCCCCTAAACCTTGGCCCAAAATTCATACTGGATGATAACATTAACTTAAAAGACACAATAGCTGCTTATGAGACCGCAATGGAACCTTTACCTAACACCAATAAAAATGAATTACGACTTTTCACCCAAAAAGAACTAATTAAATTAAAAAAGAAAGATAAGAGGGATAAGGAAGATAAAAAATGTCTAAAAGCACTGAAAGATAACCCAGAAATAACCTGCCTGAGCTCAGATAAAATGGGAAAAATCATCATTTTAGATAAGAAAGATTACATAACCAAAATGCTTGAAACTATCAATAAACTTGATGTTAATATATTAAATAAAGATCCTACCACCAAACTTAACAATATCCTAAAAGAACTTATAGATAAAGGAAGTTGGTCCGATAATAAACCACAACAATTAAATAATCCTACTGCTTTTGCTCCACGCATTTTTGGAAAATATAAAGATCACAAAAACACCCCATCCCTCCGCCCAATAGTTAGTAAATGTGAAGGCCCTTCATACCTAATTGAAAAATATCTAAAAAACATATTACAACAACTAATACCTAACTCAAGCTCATCCCTCAACTCCACTCAGGGACGTACCCAGAAAAAAATTTCGGAGGGGGTCTAAACGGTGAAAAGGCAGAATTTTTCACAAAAGGACTTCATCATTTTTATTTTGTTAACAAAAACTGAAATTTTGGGGGGGGGGGTGTCCGGACCCCCTGGACCACCCCCCTGCCTACGTCCTTGACTCCACTAGTGATTTTTTAAAAGAGTTAAATAACATACAATTCTCAAATTCAGTCAAAATGGTCAGCTTCGATGTTACTAATTTATATCCATCAATAGACACCTCAGAGATGTTCAATACAATAGGTAAAGAAATAGAGAACTCATTTAATGTAGATATTACCGTAACCCTTAAAAACGCCTTATCCCTCATCCTCAATAATTCCTATTTCTAATTCAATGGTAAATTTTATAAACAAAATAAAGATGCCCCTATGGGCTCCCCGATCTCCGGAATAATCGCAGAGTGGAAAATGAGAAATTTAGAAACTATAATCATTAAAACCTTTCAACCCCACATCAAATACTGGTTTCGTTATATTGATATTTTCGCAATAGTAGATAACAATAGCATTGATAATATTCTCGATGAAATAAACTCTTTAGATAAAAATATACAATTCACTATTAGGGTCATTCCATGTCAAATCAACCAAAAAAATAGAGTTTTGACACCCATGATCACGGATTTTGATAAAATTTGGCATGAATGTTCCTTATGTGGTAGTAAGAAACCCCATGAATTTTTTTGCCCCTGGTGCTAATGGTTTTGGTTTTATGGCTCGTCAAACTTTTGAAGATTTCAATTTTTGGATCATTTTTGATCAAGATTTTAAGGCAACACTTCTAAACAAAAAATCTTCTCATTTGTTCACTAATTAATTTATCTTTTTGAAATTTTGTACCCTTGTTGATTAAAGTACAAGGATTTTAGATATAAATGTCTAAACTTGATAAATATTTTTTTTGTATTTTTTAAAAATGCTAGAAATTGATTTTTGAGAAAATTTTAGTGGGTTCACTTAAAAGTGAAAACTCACTAAAAGGGAAAGCTTTAATCAAAAAACATTTTGTTCAGGAAGAAGCTTATATATATGCATTATCTTAGGATGAAATAAAATTAATGGTTCCGTCATTCCTTCAGGTTAAAAAATTAGCATTTTTATCATTTTTGTTAAAAAATTCTGTGTACATTACAAGTCAAATCAACAAATAAAATCCATTGTTGGCAACAATGTTCTTGGATTTTCATGAAATTTGTCATGAATGTTCCTTTTGCAGTAGTTACAAGCCCTGCAATTCCTTTTGTCCTGGTGTCAATGGTTTTGATTTTATGGGCAGCCAAATTTTGATAGTTTTCACTACTCCACTATTTTAGAGTCACATATTCATGACATACCACCTTGGAAAATTATTTTTAATTTTCCCACTAATCACCCAATCTTTCTGAAGTTTTGATCTCTTGTTAGTTAGAGAGTAGAGATTTCAGAAAAAAATGTGTCAATATAAATATTTCTTTTTTAAGCTGGTTTTTGATATGTCTGCTGATTTCAAGGGAAAATTTTCTTTAAAGTATGATCATAAGTTATAAGCTCATTATCTAAGTTTCTTACATAATAAAAATTTAAATGAAAGAAGATCCCTTAGTCAAAAGCACACAAAATATATCCAAAATTTAATGAAGCCAAGCCTCCTCAGAGGGGAATTTCACTGAAAATTCAGAGACTTTAAAAAAAAAAAAAAGGTCAATGTCATAGTGTCTGACTATATAATTTATCTTTTGGTAGGTTTATTTTAACAACATGACATGTTTTAACACATGACATGTTTTTGAAGACACATTTATTGAACCGCTTGAAAGATCATCGACGAAGTGAGTTAAGTGGAGTATTAAACTATCTACAAAATCCTCATACTGAGAAGACTGAGTTGGAGACCGATTGTGATGTAAAGCAGTTATTTTCAAGTCCAAGCAAGATGACTATAAAAAAACAGATTATTTTGTTAACTGGGAAAATTGAAAATAGTGATAATGAAGAAAATGACATGAACATTGAACCCACGCAGACAACTAGTAAAACTGTTTTAACATTAAAAGAAAAGCTTCAGAACGAAACAGAAAACAGTATGAAAACTATAAATCCTGAAGCATATAAAGAAACTGATCTTTCTAAGATCATTAAACAAGAAATGAATCTTTATGAGGCTAGTTCCACACGAGGTTATAATTTGGAGAAGGCTTATAAAAATTTATTGACGATTCCTCTAACTTCCATAGAGCCTGAACGCGGGTTTTCCGCTGCTTCATATTTGTGCAACAAATTAAGAAGTATGCTTTCGGATGAGACGTTGGATGCGTTGTTATTTCTTAGATTTTATTTTCGTGGCAGTAAATTATAGTTTCTGGTCTATTTGATTTAAAATTTGAGTCCTATGAACATTGATCTCTTTTGACTTTTTGATTTGAAATAAAAGGTTGATTTTGATATGTTTTACTTTCTTTTTGCTACCACTTTCTATTACCAATTCAATCCCGGGATCCCGGTATTAACTGTTGATAATCCCGAAATCCTGGGACTAGAAAAATCGACCGGGATCGAATCCTCTAGACATGACGCATGCGCAGATAGAGGAGACGTGGCTCAAGTTGGTGAAGCGGGCAGCGAGCTCAGTTCCGAAGATGGCGGCAGAGACCTAGCTGCCGAAAGCATTAAAATGGTTTGTCCTTTTAAACTTTTACGAAGATTTTATTGGCTTTTAATGATTTTTATCTCAATGACATTTGTATTTTCAAGTTTGAGCACGAGACTTACAACTTCCTCTTTTTTATTTTGAAAATAAATTTGCTAGGTATACAATTTAAAAAACCTCTTAACATATTTGAAAATAGAACAAAAATAGCCAACAAAAAAAAATGAATTCAATCTAAACCACATTTACACAGCATCATAGAGTAAAGAGACAGAGTTAGCATACCTCTATAATCAGGCCAAGGCGTAGGATTATTGCAGAGAGTTAAAACATCTAAGACAAAACAAATTGAATGATTAACAAGCATATATATATATCATTCAAAATATAACATTAAAAATGAATAACACAAATCAGTTTTTTTTTATGCAACTTAAAGGATAACAGAACAGGGATCAATGCAGACAAAAATTGGGTCTGTTTTGTGGTCCCTTCACAAAAATACAATTTAATAAAACAGCCCTATACCCTATACATTTTAATTTGTCAATTATTCTAACAAAAATTTTTTTATAAAAATTGGTATTAATTTCATGAAAATAAGTGTTGAAATTCAGAAAAATTAATATTAAAATTCACAAAAAACAAACAATTTTTACAAAAATGGGACCCTGGAAAAAATTACTGAGTCAATCCCTGTATAATAATGATTTTCACAATTAAAAAAAAATGTCTTTAAAAAAACTATTTCTAAAAATATCAAGCTGGTTTATTAATTTTAAAGTAATGAAAATAAAATGTATAACATTACATAAATTTTTCATTGATACTTATTTGAAACTCTCACATTACTTCAGAAGTTATTTGGTTAAATACTAATAAGAAAAAGAAAAAAAAATATTTTAATTCAAATATATCATTTTTTAAACTATAACTAAATTTTAGTTTCTGATCAACATATCTAAGCACATTAACTTGAGTCATTAAAAAAGAAAGAAAAACTATTTGTATTTAAGTTCAAACACAACAACAAAGGCTTTGTTGCAAATGAAGAGGCCCATACAAGTTACTATTTATACTTGACCACAATTGTAAAATTGATTAAAAATTATATAGGTCCAATAATTAAAAATATAAGTGACTTAAGCTCTTAAAAATGCTTTCCTAGTAACAAAAACATTTACTTCTCAAAATTGGCGCTTTAATAGTAAACAGTGCAAAACTGGCAGACAAAACTTAAAAAGTTACCAAAGTATTAAATAAGCAAACTGCAGTCTAATGTAAAATAAAAATCAGAGCTATCAAAATTAAAAAATGAATAATAATCAGAGCTATCAAAATTAAAAAATAAAATATTATCAGTTCTAATAGAAACTTTTTTTTCCCCAGGGGGATAAATGACAGGCTAATACACAAGTAGGATTTTTTTTTTTTTTTAATTCAAATTACTTCACTAAACCAAAATTTTACACATTGTAAAATAGTAGGGCTTAGCAATTTTTCACCACATATAAAAGATATTGCAAAGCTGGGTCCAAGGACGGATTCAAACAACGTAAATGGCTCTCCAAAAGAAATGCTTTGCCATCCAGAGTCCAATTGCTTTCTCAGGTGGTCACTTTTTCAATTCAAAGTAAAACACTCCACGTAATTGAGTTTTCAGAGTTGCTGGCAAGAAAATTTATTGCAGAACTACATTGCACGCTGCTTAGTAATATCCCTTTTCTGAAATCCATGCTTGATCCAATAAAGTGGATTATTTGAAAAAGTGAGGTCAATGCAATTTCCCTTTCTTTTTACTCAGTATAATACATATGCAGTAAAACAAAATTTTTCTTAACAATTTTACAAACAATAATAATACAAAAATTTTTCTTAACACAATGGTCGCCACTTATTTCGGTCGGTGGTTTATTCAGTGAACCACTATTTCAGTGAAAATCGGTATGAACCGAATGAAAAGGCAAAACTGCATTGGTTTTTCAGCGGTTACATCAATAGTGAGTGCTGCTTTATCCGGTGAAATAATCTTTGGAGATTATTTAAAATTTCGAAATGAATTAGACTTTAGGGTGAAGTAACAGACAGCAAAAATGACTTATTCGTGGTGAGTTGTTACAGTAATTCAATCAAAACAATTATTTATACACTTAACAGAATTTAAATAAAAATAATGATCAATCCAACACCCGGAACCAATGAGACACCTGATGATGATACAATGTGCATGTGCACCTGAACCGTTCACATGTCACAAGAATAGATTTATGTAACGCTATAGACACTTTGTGTGCAGCATTTAAGGAGAACAATGCAAATGATCACCTGTTTTCAATATTAAGGGAAATTTAGTAGTCGCTACACCACACTATGCTCCTAAAACAGACTTTAATTTTGGATTTCCCCCCCAACTAAAAAGTTTGTAGTTTTGTTTTGTTTTTTCTTTTAAATAAATGTGCATATGCAGGGGTCTGTTTAGGAGAAATTTGGGATCATTAACAGACCCTTCACAAAATTCTTCCATTAGTAAACCACCCCTTTGCAAATCTAATTGTTCAATTTGGTAACAGATTTCAATTAAGTTATCACATACATTAGAAGTCTTATAAAATTATAAAATGTTTAAAATAATGATTTTGCGCATGAAATTATTTTATAAAAAGTATAAAATAAGATAATATTAACTGATACTTAATTTTTAACGCTGAACTAAGGAAAAAGAACTCTAAAAAGAAAAAACGGTGCACAAATGTCACAATGGAATCGCCTTTCATATTAAATTAGATGATTCTTGAAAAAATCTCTCTTATCCGTAAATTTTGATTATTCGATGTTGATTCGGTTCCAGTTACATCAGATAATCGAGGTCTACTCTATATGTAGTATTTATATAAATCAGTACACATGAATAAATTTGTTGCGCTTATTTTTAAAAATCTGTATGTGCGGTCTGAAAGACGATCTATTTTTCGCCAAGATAAATACCGGACAAATGAAATAGTTGTTGGTTTGGAATACGATTGGCAACAGTTTGCTAGCACATTTGACGAAAAAATAGTTTGGTGGGAATGACAGCCAGGATACTCAAGTATCATTTGGTTGGTTAATTAGACTATTATTTGTGTAACAAGAGTGCAAGGCCCCCAAGGTGCACTGACTATCCGTATATATGTTTACATTACTGCATTTATTCTCTACGGACCACTCGATTGCCCTCAGAATGGCGTATTGTTCCTCTTGATAGATAGAATTCAGGCCTTTATGAAAAATCAAAGGCAAGCTCTCCATCACGCTGAACAGTAAACACATAGGCTGTCCCCATGCTCATCCTGGATCCATCCGTATATATATATATATTTTTTTCTGTGTTATGCTTTTGTTGTACTTTTTGTGTTTTGTACATTTTATGTTTTATCTGTATTTATATAGTTAATAATGAGATCTGATTGAGATTGGAATGCCAGGCCTGCATGCCATAAAGGCAATTACTGCCCCTTCTTGTTATCTGATAAACAAAGTAATGAGGTAGTGACAGCGTCCAGAACCACAAATGCAAATATTGTGATCAAACATACGCAAATAATGCCACAAGGATGAAAAGATATTTAAGAGCTTGTAGAAAATGTCCAGAAACATTTGTAAGTAACAGATAGGATTTCAGTTTTTACTCGGTGCACTTAGCTGCAAATCTTTCGGGTCCACAATACTGCAGACAAAATTTGCCAGGTGATTTAATGACAGTTGTTGCTAAAAGCTACTCTTGATGTAAATGCAGTTACAGTACTGTCAGCTATAGCAGTAGGGTTAGGTGGGGTAAAATGAAGTCTACAAAAAGCAGGCAATAAATGTCAAATGCATTGGTTTATTGGCATACTGATTTTTGTTTAGCTCATTTATATTAAAAGCAATATTTTTAACTAATTTATTTGATTGGGTAATATTCTTTTAATATGTAATGGCAACACTTACAGTTTAATGTTTGACTATCTATATAAGGTTAAAATTTACTTTGCTGTAGCATTTTTGCGATTGAAAGTTCTTGAAATTTTAATGACACAAAGCCTACTACATTCTCGAGGAATACATTTCTATATCAAGGGGATTTGTATTCGTATTATTTTTTATATTGGAGTAGTTCAAAGAAAGTGGGGTAAAACAATCATACTGCAAGGCTTGCACTTAAAGAACACATGTATCATTTTAGATTTCTTTTTTACATCTGTAATATATTTTATAAGGTATTAATAGGAATAACGTGAATAAATAAATAGATTCTGTTATTCTACTTTTATTTTTACTTGAAAATAAGATAAAAAGCACAAAATTTACGATACTGGAATCATACATTTATAAATAAATGCTAACAGAGGATGCATTTGCTGCACATTTTGAAGAAAAGCATGATGTTGGAGACCATGAAGTAAAGAAAGTATGCTATTCTTGAAATTTTGTGAAGAAAAAACCCAATTCTTATTTTAAAAGAGTTGAAAGAAGAGTTCAAAATGGCATGACTGTAATACCTCTTTCAGACAATTGCTGAGGTAAAAGTTTTATTAAGCATTTTTGGACAGATTTTGTCTGCAGAAAAGGAGCTATTTACAATTTAATACTTAGCAAAATCTTTATTTGAAAAAATGTACATTGCCAGAAAATGACGCTGTCGGGGAAGTTCAAACTGAACAGATAATTCAAATAGTATACTGTGCAAAAGCAAAAGCTCTGGAATAGAGAGTGCATTATTTGGAAAGCTGCCAGTAAGATATCTCCAGCATAATAGTTATTAAAGTATCGTATTTTAAATTTTCAGCTTATACATGATTAAAAATTTATAAATCTCAATTCTTTTCTTTTCTTTTTGGAAGGAGAAAACTTAAAAGGGCATCACACATCCAGAGCTGATAAAAAATACTCCAGTTTTGTTTACTTGTAGACTCTGGTGAATGAGAGTTTAATTTTACAATACCTTATTATGTTAAGTGGCTTAGAAAATTTTCTGCTTCAAAATTTTCCAGAAAATCAACAGTAATTAAAACAACTCATTTCATGCATTAACTAGTTTTGTTCCAAGCTTCAATCTAAACACAAACCAAAATTGTAAATTAGAAAAATAATTAAAAATTTGAACACCCAAACAAAACAATAAAAAGCACACAGACAAAAATGCTATTTTATCTGGGATTTTTTTTTTTTTTTTTTTTCAGGCAGGTCTGTTATGCTTCAAATTGAGGCAAGCTTATTATTTTTCTTTCAATAAAAAGAAGGGTGCATTGTCACCTTAAAAAAAAAAAAAAAAAAAAAAAAAAAAAAAGGAAAAGAAAAATCTGACGTGGAATTCTTTGCACATTAATCGAAAAGGGAAAAAAAAATGCGCTTTTTCTTAAGCTTATTTCATTTGAAGGTGAGATATACAATACAGTTGAGATTTGATGATTTCAAACCAAATTTTTGCAATGTTTCACTAAAAGTCACAAAGTTTTGCAACAATTAAGTGACGTAAATTTTGTTGATTACAACCATAAAAAGATTGTGCATCCTTGCTAAATATTGTTAATATGATTTATATACAACAGCATATTTTATATAACTTAATAATAACCTTATTCAATTAAATCTGGTACGCTCACTAAATTTAGCAAAATTCAGGTGCAAACAATTTAAGCATATTTTCAATTATAAACTTGTTAATGAATATTAATTTACGCAACTCTATCCTATCCTAACCTTACATCAAAATGCATTTTAGAATTTAAAATAACGATTAATGCGCTTTTCTAAAACCAAGATATGCACTAACCTTTTGGATCATCCTTCCACAGCTGAAAACCGTTAACTGTAAAAATTAAAAATCACAATAAATATTCGAATGAACTTTCGATAAAATGCAAAATTACTTAAACTTACAAATATTCTTTTACATGCATGTTTAAGTTTTGAAAAAATTATCAAGAGTCGTAAAGGAAAAAACTAATTAGTCATTTAATTGACAAGACTGCAAACCAGTGTCACATTAAAATGAATAAAAATATACATCTAAACTTGCATTACATTTTCTTTTTTCCAAAGTAATACTTAACAGACAAAATGATTTCGATTTTAGTAGAGGAAAACTTTACAGCTATATGATTTAAATACGAAACAAGAAATGTTATGATTAACGGAGATTCCGCTTTTTCAATACTCAGCAGGGGTCCACAGTAAACACAAAGACGATACACTTTTTCAAATAAAAATTAAAACGCAAAATGAATTCAAAAAATAAACATTATTATGAAGTATATAACGTTCGAAAATTTGCATCTGTACAAGTAAATAATAAAAAGATAAAACACCTGGAAAAGCAGTAGGGAAAACAAATGTTGGAGTACAAACAACTTGCTCTGGCGTGGAAGCCATTTTTTTTACTACTGATGCCGATGGTACATTCCGGAATGGATAATTAAATAGAAAATAAAAACCATAGAGCCAATCAGCCAACCCAGGTAACTTTTTTTTTTTCAATTTGTCCACTCAAAATTTTTGGTATGGAGTCCAAATGTCCTCAATTTTTAAGGATATTTTGAATAGGGTGACCAGATTCTGAGATACAAAATGCAAGACATCACTGCAATCAGAGGAGGATATGGCCAACTTTGCATTGGCTTATAACAAGAAATAATCACTCACTATCATTCTAGCAACAACCATTCTGCTCATGTGTGTGCCCCTACAATGGCTATCATTTGGAGGCATCATTTTTTCCCCTGTATGCTAGAAATACTTTTCTAATAAGATGACCTGGCAATACTTTTAGAGTTTTGAATTTAACAAATTATCGATGTCAAACCATCAAAATTATTTATCTTGAAATATCTGTATATCGATACCCATACACGAATTGTGTTCATTTTCTCTGCAATCAATGACTGACATAGAAGGCAGGACATTTTGCAGGGAAAATGCAAAAATAAGGACATTCTTTTATTTTTTGGTACGCAAAGCAGTTTGCAGGACAAGACATGAAAAGGGACTGTCCTGAAAAATGCAGGACGTCTGGTCACCCTAGCTTTCAATAGTGAAAATCTAATCAAATATTTAGATACTAAGCGCATATGAGTGTTAAATGTTGTTACAATGAAAACATGAACTATTTCTTCAAGAATAAAATTTAAAATAGGATACTATGTTGCCGTAGTTCTGTTTTTATTTGACTCAAAATCAAAATGTAAAACAGCAATAAGGGACAAAATTTTACATATAATAATTATTACTTTCCAATTTTTTAAAAATCTGGCACGTGCCAACAGGGGGGGGGGCAGGGGGGTTTATCGCCCCCTCGGTAAATGAGTAGAAGGGGCGAACTATATAATTCGCCCCCTCAATAGTTTGCTTACCATAGTTTTCTTCTTCAGGATGGGGGGAAGCAATTTTAGAAGCATAGTAGAGGGGCCTGCAGACCCTGCAGCACGGGGAAGCCCAGCAGAGTAAAGGATCACAACGGCGAACTATTAGATTTATTTTGTAAGTTTTAAGTGTCTTATAAAGTGGTGTAAGAAGGGGGGTGGGCGGCTCGCCCCGAGTACCCCGTTAAAAAATGCAGAGTGATCCTCCGAAGTGGAGATAAAATAAAGCCGAAAATAGCGAGGACATCTCCACGTAAAAAAAGCAGAAAAAAAGATCCAGATCAATAACAGGAATGAAAAGAGAGAGGCGTGATGCAGCCAAGACGATGCCACAGCAAACAGATGAGGACGGGGGCCCTACGTCGCCCCAAAGCGACGTGCCACATCCACAAAGCGACGATCCATCTTCGACCAGTGAAATCCCGGCTACGGCGTAAGCCATCAGGTTGTGGCTCTTCTTTAACCCATTTGTGCCTGGATATTTTTGCGACTTTCTTCGATTTTTACTGATAACAGAAATAATAGATAAATTTCTAATGTCAACTTCGTGAACAAGGGATGATTTCTTTTAAAATCATTATGCATAAAAATCGAAGTATTAGCATCCTACTTGGTCATGTTAAAATATTTTGTAGAGTTGAGGCTCAATACTCATGAATAAAGGCTAGGAAAAATAAATAACGTTTTCGACTAATAGCGAAAATGCCGTCCCAAAAAAGGGAAGCTAGGCATAAATGGGTTAACGAGAATCTTCAACAGCTTCCGAAGTCTCACCACCCGCAAGCCGATCAACTGCCGGTGAGATGACAAGTCTTGATAAAGAAAGGCCTCCGCTCCATTCAATCCAAAGGCCAGTTCAACGACGACGCCGTGAACAATGAAGGGATTCAAAACATCATGATGTTAAAAGAAGTCAGGCATGGGAGATCGAAAAAAGTATGTACTTGAAGCAGAATGAGTGAGCAAGCACAATCAGAGAAACAGTTATAGCAGAACGGCGGCCCATCACCCAAACCCCGGCAGCCTTCCGCACTCGTCCACGTCAAGCGGTTTCAGTAATAGGCTATCACACTGAGAAAAATCCGACCAACTTACCTTGCAAATCAAGTTTTCGGCCGATTTTCTCCGCCGTTACCTTGACGACCGCGAACTCCAACTTTTTCCTTTCCGAAAGAAAAAATCCGAGTCGGACGAAAGAGTACTTCTCTTTCGTCGGGCCCATCAGAGTACTTCTTCCTGCTACGCCATAAGCAATTTCGAGCAATGGCGACTATGTTCGAAGCTTGGCTCAATGTCAGAATCACGTGTAAATAAAATTATGGCCGCGTTCAAGTGGACTTTGGAATTAGAGATTGCTGCCCATCCGATGCTGCCAAAATTGCTGCCGATCCGATGTAAATATACCAACGCACGATAAGTAAAATAAGAACCTGCACGCCAAATCAGCGATGCGATGACTATTTGGCGTCGGAGAGAGTTTGTTTACTTTTGCAATCCTTAAAGATAACCACGCCTTCAAGTGTGTCGGAAAAGTTGGTCCAGCGCGAAGTTGCTCGGATTTTCCCTTTAGTGTGATAAGGCCATAACGGAGCTCTTGGAACAAAATGTCTTCGGCTGGCCAAGATTTTGTATATCAAGCTTCAAAGTTTTCCTTTCGGATTTAATAGCTCAAAGGTTGCTCTTACTAGTGATCTACAGTAAATGCCTTACCAACATTAAAATGGCTCTTTTTCAAGTTTGAGATGACAACGCTAACATGAATCTGGGCGTTTCTGATACATCAAAGTCACCCACCGGCTACAGTAGATATCGAGCAACGTAGCATCTTTCCATCGGATATTTACAGAAGCAATCTCACAGGAACAGAAATGGTAAAAAATCTCTCCTGGGAAAATGACAGAAATTGTGGTGTTTTATACCAGTAGTCAGAGCATTCTCAAATCAAGTGCAAGGACTCTCAAACATGAAATAACACCTCACATTGAAGATACGCAAGGAATAACGGGAATGAAGTTTACAAGACAGAGAAACTTAGTCATAACAAGCTCTGAAAAGGCTCATCGCTTACTAAATACTGACAAACTAGTAAATACACAGGTCAACGAATCTAATTAAAAACTGAAAATAATTAAAAACTAATCACTGCTCTAATTAAAAACTGAAAACATTAGAATGCGTTTTCTTCTACACAAAATTACAACCCAAGTCTTCTTCTACACAAAATAGCAAACAAAATTACCTAATTGTGTCTAGTGCGGTGTTGGTTCTTCTCTGGTGATCAGAGGCAAAATGACCACAAAGCGGGTATTTACCCCCAAGATATTTTTGCGAAACTAATCCTTAAGCAATGCTTGTACCCTGTACAAACCTCTCTCAATCTGTGTGGAGCAAGGACGTAGAGAGAAAAAAATTCCGGGAGTACCCAAAAGATGAAAACTATAAAATTTCTGACAGAGATGTTTGGTTTATGCACATACAATCAACAAAAATCCAAAATTTCGGGGTGTGCCCAGGCCCCTTTGGCTACGTCTCGGGTGTAGAGTACTCTTTGGAGAAGTTTTATTGTGGGTGACTTTGGGGGACTTTTGAGAGGTTGTAAGCGTTTTTCTCAGCTTCTACCCATAAATGGTCAGTCAATCTGACTTCTAACAATTGTTGAAGTAACCGTTATGCAAAATCAGAAACCACATAGAGTGCACAATACGGAGCTATTAAGCCTGTGTTTAAGTGCTTTAAGAATATTGCCGATGCTATTGAAAAACTGCTTGACACTTCAGTTGTATTGATACCGGAGGAGTAGTTTAGTTGTTGTGTTGTTATGAGATTAAGGCCAATTACCTACACGAGGGATCTATGGCTATAGGTGGGATGCCCTTCTTGGGGGGTCTTTCTAAGGGGTCCTAACCCGTATTTACGCTAAAAGAGTAGTTTAGACTGTAATGCCAACAACGTGCGATTTGCCGTGTTTGTATTCATCGAATAAAGCCTTAAAAAAGTTAATCACCTTCAAAATCATTTGCAGATTCTTAAAATAAGCTTCGCGGATCAAGATGAGAAATCTAAAGGTCTTTTTAAATAGACAAGAGAAATGGCAGTGTTGAGGAAGCATTTACAATTTGCAAAAGACACACACGCATGCTTTTGCGGAGAACTGTTAAGAGGGCTAAAATTATGCCCGAAGAGGAAAGATCAATGTTACCGTGCATTGACGTGTTCCAGCAAGAAGTTGATCAGGTTGCTAAATTATGGAATGTATGTCAGATCAGTTTGCAATCTCAGATGTTAGTAATCTGGTAGAAACCTAATGAATTGAACTTAACAAGTCTGTACGAAGCTTAATTGAAAATTACGCTTTCTGCAATGAGAGCGTTTTGTAGATGGTAACCTTACAAAAATTCCTTGCCTGAAAAGATTTCTAAAAGTCGCGAAAGTTACAAAAGAAGAAACAATTTTCCTTTGGACTCCCTTGAGATTCTTATGCCTCGTTTACACTCAGCCCACTTCCGCGGCAGTGAGCAAGAGAAACTGAAGTAACTGGAGTGTGACTACTTCTGTCTTCCTGCTCCTCTGCATAAACTTTCTTCCTGACCTTCCTGCCACCGCGCTCCCTCTTCTCAGTTGTTAGTGAGGAGGGAAGTAAAGCAGAAAACTATAGCAGGAGAGGGCAAGTACAGCAGAATGTAAAACCCTCACTGCTTTTGGAGCTGCCGCAGAGTATTTCCTGGAAGGAAAAAAAAAAAAAACAGCAGCGAGAGCAGAAGTGGCTGAATGCCAATGGAGTATTAGAGTCTGTGGCTAAATATGAGCTTTTCGAATTTGTTCCTAACATCACTTTAGCATGAAGGGAGCGTATGGAAGAGGTTGGTTTGGATGCTGTGAATTTAGCATTGTAGATTAAGCGTTGTCCGACCGAGCAAAAGGTATGCACTTGCCCGATCTTCAATTACCGAGGTGTAGTGGAAATGATCTCTTGCCGCCACTACTCCTCGCTTACTGAGTCAGATGAATGATGAATGTTTCGAGCGTTGAAATTTGCCACGCGTTGTGGACTTTTGAGAGATTGCTGCTAAAAGGTTGCTGCCACGTGTTATGGGAGACGTTGATGACACGCATCGCGGACTTTGAAAGAGCGAGAAATGGATGGGGTCGGTGCTAGCGCCAGCAGTCGTTGAATACGAGGAGCATGCCTATTCGTTGTCAGGGTCCTCAATGAAGAAAGCATGTGGCGGAAGCTTTTTTTTTTCCCCCAATGGCCGGACGCTGCCTTGGAAGGCTTTGGCCACAACGGGCTGGAATTGTTGGCCACTTTATTATGGGGCACCTAGTAGGTGGACCAACGTCACCCCCTATGAAAGGATGGACAAACGACGACCACGCCCAGTCGGGGATCGAACCACTACCGCCGGAAGTGGAACCCGAAACCGTATAGTACGGCGCTTTACCCAAAATACAATCCTGTCGGCTCATGTTAAAGTACAGTTTGCTGGATTAGAGTCTATAGAATGTACCTTGCAAACAGTTCCGATTTTATTAAATTGCACTAGAATAATTTATGAACAAGATACTATTACTATAAAACAAGCTAACTTACATTGCAAATGGCTAATTAATAAAATAGTATTTTAATTTCTTTTTATTTATAAAAATGTATTCACAAAATATATGGCATTTCACCCTCTTTATTACGAAATGACATTATCAATAAATTAATTCTAAATTTTGGTGAACATGGGGATAACAAGCTTAAACACCACTCCGGTGGGTGTGACCTTGCTACGCCTTTGGTCTTCTTGCATTTCAGAACTACGAACATTCCACCCCCCCAATTATTATAAACTAAATATAAATAACTGGCCGCCTTCCGCCACCCTGTACCTTACTGTTCTTTGTACTTAGTACAGTGCTGGTCAAATTATTGGACTCATTTCAACGAAAATTATGCTTCTTTGTTTTAACAAAGTTTTTCATTAAATTTATTTAGTTTAGGGTTGCTACAAATGTTGTGTGCCATCATAAAAGCTGAAGGGGGCCATGCCAAGTACTGACATTAAGAAACGTATGAAAAGACAAAATTGGTGGCATTTCCATTTATGAAATGGTTGGACGAAAATAACTTTATAGGGTGATAAAATATTGTACAAATTCCTATATAAATATTTCTTAATTACAACAGCTGCGGACTTTCTCAAATTAAAGCTCAGTACGCTACTGTTCCCTTCCTGAACTCCCTGGTTCCGCTAATGGGCACTTTTCCAATTCAATAACACCAGTGTTAATGTGTTAAAGTTAGCAACCTGGCGTTTATATTGTATGGCTACATTGTTTAATACTTATCTCTAGTTACAATATTAACAATGTTTTTTAAAATATTGATGGACATTTTAAAATTTCATGCCTCCTACGTAGATTTGCATTTCATCTATTTTCCTGATCATATACAAGCACAATCAGGGGCCTATTTAGGAGAAATTTGGGTTCGTTAACGGACCATTCACAAAATATTTTATCTTAAAAACGGACCCTCCACAAAACATTTTATCTTAAAAAACGGACCCTTCACATTATTTTTCATTTTAAAAACTGATCCTTAAAACAATTCTTTCTATGAAAAGCAGATACTTCACAAATCTGTGTTCATTTCCAAAATTAATTTCTCGCACGTCTTAGTTATATAACTAGCCGCGTGCCCGTTCTTCGCACGGTAGGAAACGAATATTTTCCTAAAGTATAATCGTACCTGTGCAAAAACTAAATCTAAAAAGAAAAGTTCAAATAGTCCCTTTGTTAGGAGGACTTAACAAAAAAAGTTCGAGTATATACTTAACAAAGTAATAAATTACATTATAATTTCTTGTCATGCGTAAAACACGGCTTTAAAAAAATTAAAAAGTCGCGAAATTCCGTTCCGTGTTCTGCGGTGTAAACTCTAAAATAGAAAGACAGACATAGAAAGAAATAAACTCGGACACGTAACTGGGATAAATATTGACTGTTTATTGGTTTCTATATTTACAAATTCGCAGCTGTTGTACAGGGTTGATAATGAATATTTGAATTATGTGGTCATGGAAAACTGAATCCAGATAAAAAAAAAATTCAGTTACTGAAGATAACTCAATAGGCAGAAGACAAGAAGCTTTCTAAACGGAAGGCTTGAATAGTTTATGACAAAAAGTATCGTTATCCAGTGATTGAATATCTACGTTGAGATGGTAAGAGATGGCTCTTTCTGCAGACGCCTGTGAATTGTTAGTGAAGAAATGTCCTGCGTCTTCTTGTGATAAGTTTGTATCACTTATTCGGAAAACGATGATTCTAGAGTTTTGAAGAGCTTTGAATAGTTGCTTAGAACATACTTGAATTCGAGACGTGATGGCCAGAGAAATGCTCCAGGGACTAAGCTGAAAGTTCAATTCCTTCCAAGCAGATCATACGGCAGATGATATCGTTCTTGAAAAAACAAAAGGTTGAAAATTGAAAATATTTCCTCCCTGGATTTAGAGAACGATGCGATGGTAGGAGCTGGCTCTTCCTTCAGACGCCCGTGGGATTGTTCGGGGAAAGGTTTCAACGACTTGACTAGTTTATGACAAAAAATATCGTTATCCAGTGATTGAATATCTACAATGAGATGGTAAGAGATGGCTCTTTCTGCAGACGCCCCTTGTTAGTGAAGAAATGTGCAATGTGCAACTTGACGCTGCTCACAATGGACTCGCTATGGCACACAATTGGAAAACGATGATCCCCGACACTTTATAATCTTGACGTCACGGAAGATGGAGATATTTGTAGTAACGTAGTCACATTAAAGTACAGTAACCGGAGAAATGTTCATGAATAAAGCTCCTTGTCTATCACTGAAGAAAAATCATTCGTTGAGACTGCAGCGTATAGACACTGAAGACTCTTTCTGAGGACTTTTAGAGCTTCCACAGACTTCGATAGGTCTCAAAGTCGTTCCTTTTTGATTGATTGAAACATAGTACATACAGCTGCTATTATATTTTAGTGGTAAACTATTACGACTATTGAGGAGGAAGTCTACCGAGTAGATTTAGTTTGTACTGTGAGGCATGCTGTTGGGTGGTGCTGGGACTATTGAGCATTAAAATGTGTTTGCTAAATATTGAATGGTTTTAAATTGGAGGTGTGATTATGGGTTTTTTCGGATGCAGGAGAGGCGAGAGAAAAATTTACGGATACGTCTGAATTTCTTTTTACGGTATGTAATATTGGTAAAGTCGTTAAGTGTGTGTGTGTGTGGTGGAACAGGTGGTGGGAATCGTGGAGTAGGAGGTGACGGTGTGGTAGGTGGGAATGGATCTGGTGGATTGTCTGAGTAGTATGGCTGTGGTATGAGATGATAAGGCATGCGTGTGATTCTGATATGTCTGGTGTATCTAGAAAAGTCGGGCATGGGTTTTAATCCTCTAATATATAGCATTGCCTCGGGTGTGGGTCTACTGAAAGAAGTATTGGCTGTTGTGTATGATGAGATGGAATGCGTGTCACTATTACATGTTGTGTAAGATGAAACGGAATGTGTGTCACTAGCTGTTGTATAGGATGAGGTGGAATCTGTGTCACTATTGTCTGTGGTGGGTGTTGTACTTACTACCGGGGACTCCTCCTCCTTCACCACTGGCACACCCGAGACGACAGCAGGGGGCCGAACAAAAACAAAACGAAACAAAAGTTTCCGTACGAATAAATGCAGTATAATAAAAGCTCCAAAGAACAGCAAAAAAGACGCCATACTTCGAACAAGGTCTGATATAGACTGAAGTCATTTGTTGAAGTTCCATAACTTTACATTGTTATGTGAACAATGCCAGAATTTGAAACATGCAGTTTGATTGTTACGCTCTTTTTTTCTCTATTATTAAGTAACAATACTGAAATAATGTTTAAAAAATGATGTTTTGCAAATGTTATGAATAAATATGTAAACAAATGCCTGTTTTTCCTCTTTTTCGGTGCAGTATTTAAAAAAAGTGATATTCGTATTTTAAAAAAAATCGTATTATAGTCGTATTCTCGCACCATCACGCTGTCATAAGTAACAAATTTAACAATGCAGTGTTGAATTTCGGCTATTTTCATTTCTTCAAATAAGGCAAAACACTTTTTTTAATCTGTCGATCAGTTCTTGCTGGACATGCGCTTTATAGAGGCCACTGAACTTAATTATCAACATAAGGATTATGCCAGAACAGCAAAAAACTTTACATCTAGTTATTTTGCCAATGCAGGCCTCGCAGTCGGCATTTTTTTAAATTCCTACCTTCATCAAAGTTTTATTTATATAGCCTAGTATTTTAATGGTTTGATTGGCGAAACCTTAACATCTAAAAGAACATTCAACAACCTGTTGAAGCAGCAGAACATTTTACTCTATTATTTACAGAGGTAGGAATTAAAAAAAAATAGGACAGACTGCGAGGCCTGCCAATGCAATCAGATCTCGACGTGCGTCCCGCAATGGCCTAGTCGCTAATCTCCGTTCCCATAAGAATACGGAAAGAGAAGCACCACCAGCTTGCCCAGTGCTTGGAAGGGTGAAAACCTCTCTCGGCTGGGCTGCTATGGGACCGTGTACACCAATAGGAGCTGATGCACGTAAAATCTGTCCGCGACTCCAATGTCCTCCCTGTTAAAGCGATACCTCTGTGGGTGCCGATTTCTGGTGCTAGGTCTCTACTCTGAATTGGGCCCAAAATGAGGAGAACCCGAGTGAAATCGAACTTCCTCCCACTGGGGCTCCTTACAAGGAAAGCCAGCTCCTTTTGTCCATCGCCGTCCTATAGGAAGGATCTGGCACCGTTAGCGGTTGCTAGAGGGCATAAGACACAGCAAACAACAGATCTCGATGTTGACAAAATGAATTCAAATTCCTCTTAATATCTGGTTTGAGCTAATTAAAAAGAACAAATTTTGGGATTTCAAAGTAACATCCTGTTTTATTCTGTGCGTTTTAAACATTTGGCGTACATGTATGAATTTGTTACCAGGAGTATTACTCAGGGAATATTGTGAAATGTCTATTGACAAGTGTTAGAAGAGAAATTTCATTAGGTTGGCTCGGAAGATACCTATAAAAATGTTTGAGGACAAAGATAAATTACTGCATTTCATGAGCGCTGTTTGTCCACAGGTTTCGCTATTTAAAAACACGCACACACGAGAATGAGCATGACGCACATGCAATGATAATTGAGAGCATGAATGACGTTTACTTGGACAACTTTTTGTGTGCAGCAATAACATCAGTCCTGGGGTTCTACCACGAAGCTATCGTAGAATGACGGATCGCTCTCACTCACGGATAGTCAAATTCTTCCTAGAAATAGCCGCGACGCTCTCCTTTTGGTGCTAGCACGATGAGTGTCGAATAAAACAAGCGAGTTTTTATTTTTGTTGTACCTGTTTGGTAAATCTCGACACTGCGATTGATCCCCCTATTAAAACACACGGCTTTATCAACTTTTTCTTAAAGAAAGGCAATGTCTTCATAATTTCCGAGGGGTCGTGAAACATCCATCAAGGAAGGGGTGTGCTGTTTGAGAGGGGGGGGGTGATAGTCAGCCGTGCCAGGGAAAGGGGTCCTTTTGTGGGAGTGCTTAACATTCCATAATACACACAATAAAAATCTCCATCCATCTTCTACTCTCCGCTATCGGAATGCAAGTTTTCGCCTTCATCTGACGTGACGGGGAAAAAACAGCATTATTTCCGATAGTGAATTGGACATCGGAACGATTTCGCTAGCTTCGTGCTAGCACACATCGGATATTTTTTGGTTTGTGACGTCATGAAAAGGCTTGATTTATACACTACGGAAAGCTTTACGATACTATCGTGGTAGAGCCCCAGGTGTTCTGCGTTATAGCAAGTCTACGTTAGATCGACAGCTGTGCGGTACATACTTCATCCGTGCACCATTTTCAATGAGTCTCCAATATTTGCAATTTTTGATGATTTATCCCCAAGTTTGGTGCCCAAGAATGAGCTCTCAAAACTGAACTTAGCTTGGCGATATCTTTCGTATTTGGAGAGAAATTGGCAAACCTTCCAGTTTATACATAAGAGAAGTATACATATTACATGCCTGACGAAGCTTGTAAAACAGTTTTAATAGGCGATTTTAATATAGATTTCAGTTGTAAAGAAATGTTTAATCGAACAAGAAAGACAAACACGGCGCACTCATGGATTATGATGCATATTCCAGGTGAAGTGTAGCTGGATTATGCTTGGCGAAGATTGTATCCGTTTTCGCAGGCGAATTTAAACTTCGATTCCAAAGAAGTGTTTTATGGAACAAGGAGGAAAAATTATGCCGCCCTAATGAATAATGGACGCATGGATTAAAATACGCATTTAATATGCAGGGTGTGTCACAAGAAGGGGTTTGGAAGTCTTATAAAAAATATACTACGAATACAGCAACAAAGTTGACTTTACTGGAGAAAAAAATCCTTTCAAGTTTTGTTTCCCAAACGTCCCTAGTAGCAAACGGTCATCGGTTCCTGAAATGCTGATGATCGGACAGGGAAGAAGCGCAGCGAGCGCCATGCAAGGTTCTTCATCGCGTCGGGGGCTCTTATCTCGGAATTTGCTCGGGCATGTCCTCTCCCGAATAGTAGGGTTGGATCATCGGCAAGGGGGGAAAATTGGGCGTAGAGCCGCTGTAAAGCCGATGCGATTAGGGTTATATTCATCTCGGAAGAGCAAACACCTTGCAACTTAGGATATGAAGCCTATGACCTTTGATAAAATTTTAAACTGAACAATCGATAAAAATTGGGGTATATCCCAGCTAGATAAAATTTTTTAAGAGTAAAAAAAAAAAAAAAAAAAAAAAAAAGCAAATTCGAACTTCTTCCTCTTCTCTTTGAATTTTAATGCTGCCATCTGAACTTCATTTTTGAAGCTTCCGAGACTTGGTTTCGAACTGGGGAACTAACGCTTGGTAGCCCGGCATTCTAACCACTAGACGGGGGTCTGACTCGTTATAGATGAGACTAAAATTTGAAGTGATCGTTGTTTCAAGTTCCGAATTGGAATATTTAAGTGTCTAATTAAATAAAACTAGACTTTTCCTGTACACTACTCAAAATTAAAAAAGATTTTGCGATTTCTATCCGTTTTAAGCATTTGGAACCTGTGTACGGCCGTAAAAAAAAAAAGTTTGTCTGTTTTAAAAATATTCAATATAATGAATATTTTAAAAATCTCTCTATAGATTTTGAGGTTTTTCGAAGATTGTTTCAAACTGCGTAAATTTTTGTTCGCACATCAAGTAAAAGTGACTAAACCGAAAGGAATGAAATTTACTGACATGATAGGCAATCACTCACCTTAAGCTATATAATCGTCGGATTAAAAAAAAAATAGATTTTGAGATTTTTTCTGAAAATCGTTTTAAACTGCGTAAATTTTTGTCGGCGCATCACATACGACTTAAGTGAATAAAGCAAAATTTAGTGACACGATAGGTGGTCGTACAATTTAAACTATGCCCCTAAAGTTTAAAATTTGGATTAGATTTTGAGATTTTGCGAAAACTGTTCAAACTGCTTAAATCCCAGCTAGAAAATGTTTGCACTTCTTGTGCAAAAAATTTGCATATAAAGTGAATATTTTGAATACTTTGAAAAGTATACACTTTTTGTGCACAATTTTTGACAATATAGAATATTCACTTTTTAGTATGCATAAAAACTGTATATAATTTGCACAAAAAGTGTATGCTTTCAAAATATTAAAAAATATCCACTTTTTATGAAGCCTATGACCTTTGGTGAAACTTTTAAACTGAGCAATCGATAAAAATTGGCACATATATCGTTGATTTGCATATTAGCTTGTTTATTTCTTTTATTGTATCAATTAATTCATGTACTTTCATATGCATATATAATTTTATAACTAAATATCCTTTTCTTCAAGGTTGTTCTAGGGAAGAATGCAAGTTTTTGAATGAAATGTCATTAAAAATTTACACAAAGGAAAATTTCTTATATATATTAATTTCGCACTTTTTCAGGAAACTTCCAGAATTTTTAGTTGCTGACAAATTTTGTTTTGAAATCCTCCGTTGCTCTTTGCACATTAATGAAGGAACGGAGATATCGAGCCGTTCAGCTACTTGGGAGAAAGACCGATATAAACCTGTTTGCTCGCTTTACCCTTCGCAATCTTGAAAGCGCCTATCAGATCTCAGTGTAAAGATTCGATCATCGGGAAAAGATGAACATACGAAAAATTAAGGATGATCAGTAATGATCAGGCGATGAATAGCCGATGCACCGATCATAGGCCTGGTAAAGCCCGAGGAAAGATTGCTGCTAGGGGTACAATATGTGAACCTTTTGTGATGCGGCAGATGTCAATCAAGTCTAAAGTCAAATTCATCCCACGCCACACTCGCTTTAACATGTCACGATCTCAGCGAATGCGGTTGCGATCTTTGGCTTAAATCTTGTAAATCACGTGGCATAGGGGGCGACCATACACACGATCTTTTATGTAACCCCACAGAAATAATCGCATGGAGTTAGGTTCGGAAAACGAGGTGTCCGGTCACGGAAAAAGGCGATGGTCGTTTTTTTCATCATTGCAGCGGGAGGATTCACATTCCTTCCCTTTACAATCTCATACCGACGACTGGACTTTGTTTGGTTTTAGTAGTTGCGTAGGTATTACTAAGCAACTACTCAAGGGCGGCTCCAGACTGAATTCTCGGAGGGGGCCATCGAACTTTTTACTTAGGTCTTTACTTACTTATAAATTGTTCAAAATGCAAATTGAACGTGTGAAATCGTGAAGTATGCGAATCTAAAGTTGTAAAACAAAATTTCGGAGGGGGCCATGGCCCCTATGGCCCCCTCACTGGAGCCGCCCTTGCAACTACTAAACCTGTTGTCCTACACCTGTCTGTGTTCTAACAGCGATAAATGACTGTTAGAACACATACAGGTAAAAGGGGAGAAGCCTAGCCACGTCCAATTCCTGATAACCTCTGTACGCTGTCAGGTGCCGTATTCATATTTTTTCGTTGCAGCGTGAAGTCTCATGCCCGTTTAGGATTCACATTCCAGCCTAGCCATGTCGATTCCCGGTAACCTCTGTACGCTTTCAGGTGCTGTGTTCATTTTTTTTTCTTTTCAGCGGGAAGTCCCATGTCCTTTTTTTTTATCACTGCAGCGGGAGAATTCAGATTCCTTCCCTTTACAATCTATATTCAAGGTCAATGAGCATTTCTCTTCTATTGCTCGGGCAACGCCGGGCCACGCTGCTAGTCCGATATAAGAACGTGCTATCTCTGCGGTCTCCGCACATTATTTTGACAACATTTGGAAACATTATTTTGACAGCAAAAATTTGCATAAATGAAAAGTACACTCAATTAATTTTATATATTTCCATTTAAAAGAAAGAGCTAATTTTACAATATAATTTGTTTTGAAATTTACATGCGTGCATTAGAAAAAAAGAACAGCGAAATAAAGATGATGAATTAAAATTTTTGAATTCATACGTGTTTGTAGTACTCTTCTACCAATACACTCACAGAAAATAAAATTAAATAATTTAAAAATGATTTTTGATAAAAGAAATTGCGTGTTATTTTATTCAAAAAGAAATATTCAGCCTTGCTAGGGTGTGTTGCTCCAGTCTTTTTCGACGAATACCAAATTTATTTCTCATAGATTTAGTTATATTATTAGGAATAGTTAAAAAATATTTTGGCTGATCTTTTAAATAGTCATAGTCAGTACATAGTTTTATTACAGTAAAGAAGGTTACACATAAGTCGTTCGGATCAGCTTAGATCCTTAGAGATATTTCAATGCTTAGCCAGATGACCTGCGCATTATTCAATGTGCAATTCAATTATTACTGCTAATATTACCAATAAAGACTAGATTTTGTGATAATAATATTTATTATCACAGAAATAGATTTTGTGATAATAATATTTCGTAAAATGTATAAGCGGTTATTAAGTTTTATACTTTAAAGTCGTACTAATTAGTTTAAGTAAAAACATGAATTTTGTAAATTTATAAAGGTTATATATATATATATGAAAATAGAAGGTTTATAGGGATAATAATAATAAATAAAGATATGGGTAAGAATAGACAATATTTTCATGTTATCTTTTTATTTCTGTTGTTTATTTTTGTTTCCTGTTCACTATCTAGTTGATATTGTGGCCATACGATAGTATATCACGTTACACATTGTGTATGATTTTGGATAGATTTTTCAGAGCAAAAAATTGTGACAATATTTAGAACAATCAGAAAGAATAAGCCAATGATTCCTATTGTTGGGAAGAAAAATAGGGGAGTGGGAATTCTAAAGTACACATCTGCATTGGATATACAGAGTACTCATAGAAAAAAGAAGAACAACACATATACACACACAAAAAGAAAAAAAATACCTTAAGCAGCATACAAGCAATATAGCAATAAATAATCAATTGGTAAAAAGGAATAATCGAACTGTATCAAAAGTAAAATTTACTAAAAGCAAAATTTTTAATTTGTATAACCCTCAGAACAACTTCGGAGTTTGCCATCTACGACGGTTTTTCATGACGTGAAAACTGATGCTTGCGTACAGTGGCGTAGCCAAGGAGGAGATAGGGGGTCACAACCCCCCATGTGGAGTTTTTTGCCATACAAAATGTATATTCTTCACGCCCATGAAAAATTTTTGGCTACTCCTGCTTGCATATAATTGATCTTTTTTTTTTTTTTTCATTTATCAGTGATCAATATACTTCAGGATCGGAATCTCCGCTGTAAAAAATGGTCTAAAAAATCTGACATAAAAAAAATCTGATTAACACAGAGGGGTTACACAAATACGCGCCGGACATACGCTCTTGCTTATGTCCGGAGGAGCAAATACATTGGAGGTTATGTGCTGCTCCGGATAATCTGCCATCAAAACAGCAAAAATGACGTAAAAAATGACACCCACACGCGAAGGAAATAAAATTAAAGATATGTAGAATTGCATGAAAACTTCGATTATTTTTAAAGTGCAAGTCTGTTACAGTTAGTTCCATTTATTTCACGTTTGATGCGTTTTCACCTTTTCGAGTCTTAAAAGCTGTAGAAAGGAGTGGTTTCACTTAATTGTAAAATTTAACAACTTAAGTGGCAACAATGGATTCCGTTGCTACGGAAACTACAGCAATGTTAAAAATAGAACACGAAATGAGTTATCTATGTTTCCTTTGTTAGAACTGCCATATTGGCGTAATTAACGCCACCAGTCGATGTCAAAAGCTCAAATCACAAATTAAACTTGACACTAAAGCTAATTCGCAATACCCTGTTTGGCGGAATTAAAAAGAAAAAAATTTCTATGCATACGCTAGTGACATTGGCTCATCTCAATTGTGGAACGGAATTCATAATACGAACAGAGTTGCACTACATTTGAATATTTTTCGCCAACTTTGCTAAGAAATGTACTAAAGTAGGAATCAACATACATTTCAATTCGTAAAACAAAAAATATATTGGACAGTATTAATTACGCATTTCTAACAGCTTCTAGTAAAAGAAACTTCCGTAGCGCTGCTTTAACAAATAAGAATCAATTATTTATTACACAGTACTTCGATCGCCAAAATGCCAACATACACCATTTTGCGAGATTTTTTTGTTTTCAGAGAATCATTCGAAGCATTGATTTAACAGCAATCAATGGGAAATAGTTATCTATAATTTATATGTTTCGATCGTCACAATTTAATGCAGGCATATTATTGATAAGTAGCAGTTATTTAAATTATTATTAACTATAACGGGTTTTAATCACCGTTAACTACCATGTACAAAATGCGAGAATTTCAATTTTCTGAAATTTGGCGGAATTCCTCTAACTTAAATCAGTTTACTTAATTTGATGAAAATTCTATAGATCGTTTAAAATCGCCTTAATAACTGCAGTATTTCTATATGAAGAATCGAAGTATAGCGCCGTAAAACTTATACTTGTTATTAAAAATACTATTTCGTTACGCTCTCAGTAATTTGCGCCAAGCCCAAAACTGTGCAAATCGGTAGAACATACTACTTTCTCATATATGAAGAATCGAATTATAGCGCCGTAAAACTTATACTTGTTATTAAAAATACTATTTCGTTGCGCTCTCAGTAATTTGCGCCAAGCCCAAAACTGTGCAAATCGGTAGAACCTACTACTTTATCAAAATCACCAAATCAGCCATTTTTTTTCCGCCAAACTAAAAAATATACATATTAGTCTTGGAAATCTCTCAATCCCTTATTCTTTTACACATAAAAAACATTGAATTCCTGCTCTGATTTCACATGAACGCAATATTTTAATAAAAAAATAACTTTGTAAATAATCTAAACAGAAAAAAAAATCATTATTCTTTTATTTTTACTGCAGGAGTCTAAATAATTTAATAAAATAGCCAAACATGGTAACCTCGATGCTTTTTTCTCACATTTTCACTACAGGGGTTACAATCGCGGAATTGCGGAGAGCAAAAATTAGCGTTTTTGACGGGGTTTTTTATCAATATCTCTTAAAATAATTCGAATTTCGAAATTTAAATTAGCGGAGGTTCTCTCTCGAAATTTTCCGAATTTGTGGATACCTCCGTCGAAACTCAACTCCCAGCCGTTTAGGAGGAGATGATGCTACACACAAACACACAGACAGACAGACGCGCACATATTTTAATAGTATAGAATCTATGCACATAAAAAAACATTAATGCGTTTATTTATAAAAATTTGTAGATGTCCCTATACATGTATACAAGAATAGTTTTTAAATTCAAATTTGTAAAATTGTATATTTTTCACAAACTCATAAAAAGAGAACCCCATTTTCACAAAAACAGGACCATGGCTAGAAAATTCTGATTTAATGCTAATTTTAGATTCACAAAATTGAGCACATTTTTTACAATTTCACAAAAACGGGACCCTGTCTGAAAAGTCTGGACTGATTCCTGACAATGCTATCTTACTATGTAATACCTCCAGCAAAAGTTTCTGATATTGGCGACTTTTGCGCTAAATCGCCAAATATGGTGAAGAAAAAAAATCTTTCGAACCCAGTTTGGCGATATTTTCATTATTTGGCGGGAAATTTAAAAAAAATGCGTATTGTGGTAATAACAAGGTATGATGATTTCAATGGGAATCTTGCCAATTTATTTCTCTCGCTCTAATTAACCAGTTTAGTGTGTTGTGTTGCGTTAAGGCAAAGCTATGCAAGGGCTTAAGGGGATGTTTGTGTGCGCGTGCACTAGTACGTGTTGGAAAGGGATTTAAAATCACTGCGTTTGGCATGATTCATCTTTCTTGTTTAATTTGCAAAGAACAGACAAAATTTAAATTTGTTAAATTATGTTCCTCTGTGATTGGAAATGTGATAATTTACTGAGTATAGATTTGCATTCAAAATTAAATGGAAGTTTGAACATTGTTATTTTCATAAATTTTATGCGCCGCCCAGGTGGTGTAGTGGCCTAAGAACCCCGTACATCTCGCCTTGGGTCCGGGTTCGAATCCCAGTTAGGGCATAGATGTTAACTTGTCCGTCCGTTCTTATCAGATAATGCTGTCCGCTCACTGGGTGCAACCATAATAAAATGGCCGAAATATATTCGGGCGGTTGTAGTGAACAGTGCCTAATCTTCAAGTACCCATCTGTTTAAAAAAAATAATAAATTTTATGCCCCGCGCCCCTCTGGCTTACCCGAGTGTCCCGCACTTGAATTTAAGAAAAATGGTCACTTTAGGTTAGGGTCATCATTACCTTTGGATCACTGACATATTGAACTAGAGGGAGGCGACCGCCTCCCCCCTCCCCACACACACACATAAAGAAGAAATTAAAAAAAAAAAATGTGAACGCTTCTGTTTCCACAAAATGGACATAAATTTTAACCCACAAACGCGCAGTGTTCCCGCTCTGGGAACACCAAACTCTGACGTTTTGACTGTTGCCAGTCACGATGAACAGATTTGATTTCTATAAAAATAGTTACGGGTGACATAGCTCCACGAGAATCCTTTACTTTTTAGCACGACCTTTCCCGTAAAAAAATGGTCACGATTATTTTTAACAGCCCTGACATCTGCTGAAAAATGGAAGAATGCGAGAACAGCTGGATAGATTGACCAATGCTGAAGAAAGGGCAGCCGTTGCCATTACTCGACTTAACGACCAGCAAGATGGTGGACGATCGAAACGTTCATCGCGTGCCACAGATCTAGAGACCCTTTTTGACGACAGCTAGCTGTGCCGCACAGCCAGCTGCGTCAAAGAAAGGGTCTCTATAGATCTGTGGCACGCGATGAACGTTTCGATCGTCCACCATCTTGCTGGTAGTTAAGTCGAGTGATGGCAACGGCTGCCCTTTTTATCAGCATTGGGAAAGGGTTGCGCCTCAAAGGGTTAAAAGCCCGACCCTTATCCCAGGGAAGTATGGCAAGAGAGAATATTTTGGGGGGTGGGGGTGCCCTAATGGTGAAAAAGGTAGAATGTCTCACAAAAATGCTTGACTTATTGAGATCCAATTAACAAAAATAAAAAAAACTCGGGGAATGTACAGGCACCCCGTGGCTAGGCTTGCCAAATTTCATTCATGAATTTGCGGGACCTTCGCGATTAAAATTTGGGGCGTGACTAAAAAAAGTTAATTACAGGAAGGCGAGAAAAACATATAAAACCAGATAAAAGGTTTACATTTTAAATAGTTTTATTGAATATCATATTTTACTTCGACAAAATTGCATTCAACTTAGTTAACAAAAGATAAAACAATCAGGGAAACTAATGAAAAATTAACATTAATCATTAGAGTCCCGTCTCCAAGGTCGTACCCAGGGGGGCCGCACCCCCCCGAAATTTAATATTTGTTAACAAAACAATAATGATGAAGCCTTTTCGTGAAAAATTAGCCTTTTTCACCGTTTGGTCCCCCCACCCCACCCCCGAAAATTTTTTTCTGGGTACGGCCCTGCCTATCTCTCTTTATAATCATAGCAAATAGTACTATCAGGGACGCAGCCAAAAATTTTTCATGGGGGGGGGGTTATGACCCCCATAACCCCCCCCCTTGGCTACGCCCCTGAGTACTATCATTAGGCATTAAAATAAATGAGCTTTTTAATTCCTTTCACAAACAAAAGCAAAACCTTTTTCCTTTGTAAGGAGAAATAATTAAAACAACCTATAAGTAGGTGTCAATAATATACCTCTATAAAAGAAACTCCAAGTCTTAAATTGCATTTTCTACCATCATAATGATAGTTATTTATTTGGGGAAAAAATATATATATATAACATAAGATATATATGGAACCACTTTCACTGAAATCATATTACCTATTTGGAAAAGAAACTTCAAAAGTGTTTTAAAGTATACATTCACTTCTGCTGAAATCATATTTTTTTTATAAAAGGAACTTAATGTTTAAAATTTCATTATGATAGATAATCATAAGTTATCAAATTATTAAATTACTTATTCTATTTAAAAAAAAAAAAAAAATGGGACAATCGGCGTCTCGCATACATCATTCGCGGGACGTCTCCTCCATAGCCGAAGAAAAGGGACGTCCCGGCTCACGCGGAAAGGTTGACAACCCTACTCATGGCCCACTCCCCCACTCCCTGGCTACGTCCCTGCCTTAAGCGAAGAAGAGATGGGTGAGGGGGGGGGGTAGAAAGACGAGCCGATGAACCGAACTGCTTGGAAGAAAATATCGACTCTTAACACTCCAGTTTCTACCCCATCCAAACTTACTTTCGTTTTCTAAATCAAGTGATCCCGCGTTTGAATTTTGGAAAAAAATAAAAATAAATAAATCCCGTTTCCGCTGATTCAGACACCAAACGCCAATCAAAACTAGTTTCGATAATATTGCTTTTGCACCAAAGAGATGCAACGGCTGTCACATGGTTACCATATCAACATTTTACTGTGCTTTTGTTTTTTATTCTTACGACGACCTTCACTCAGTGGTTCCGTTTTCAAACAGTGTCGCATAGATCTCGGCCAGTGAACAAGCATTCGCCGCCAGGCCGAAAATCGACTCATGAAACCGAACAGTCTGTCGGATTCGTTGTTTGTTTTCACAGCTGCCCTTTAAAAAAAGGTACATTTTCCGAACGATTTTAAAGGTTAGTGAAAGCGTTTTCCTCCCTTTTTCAATTCATTTTTTAAAGATAATTTTTACATTCTTTTACTACAGATGTTCAAATATTGAATTTTTTAAATTTTTTAAATCAAACTATTATTTTTGTTTAGGGATGGCCGCGAGACGAAAAATTGGCGTCTCGCAAGACAGCCTAAAAGCTTTGTCTCGTCTCGCAAATCTCTATATCGCAATGTTAACCCCTTTATGCCTAGTGTCCCTTTTTTGGGACGGCATTTTCCCTATTAGTCGAAAACGTTATTTATTTTTCCTAGCCTTTATTCACGAGTATCGAACCTCAACTCTACAAAATATTTTAACATGGCCAAGTAGGTTTTTGATAATTCGATTTTTATGCATAATGATTTTAAAAGAAATCATCCCTTGTTCAAGAAGTTGACATCAGAAATTTATCTATTATTTCTGTTATCAGTAAAAATCGAAGAAAGTCGCAAAAATATCCAGGCACAAATGGATTAAAAATGTTTTTCTCGTCCCGCAAAAAGCTGTAAATCTCTGTCTCGTCTCGCACCCATGTTGGTTCTCGGGGGGGGGGGAAGTTACCGGAAAGTATTGTCTTTATTACATTCGCCCATATTCCGCCTAGCCGAAACTACTAAAGCTAACAATGCGAAATTTGGCATGTATGTGAGGTTTGTAAAATAGGAGCTTGCTGGGACAGGATTTCCCATAATTCATAACCTAATGGTGAATAGAAGGCCAAAACGTTTTCTTCATACAACAGTCTGTATCTAAAAGAAAGAAAATAGGTATCCATTAAATTCTTCCTGAAAAATTCAACACTTGCGAACAGTGGCGGATCCAGAAATTCTCTTTTGGGAGGGGCTACATTTTGAAAAAAAGCTTATTTCACCCAAACAAAATATACAATAAAGCAAAATTTTAGTCTAAACCGATGTAAAAACTTTTCGGAGAGGCTAAGTGATTAAAAAAGATCACTTTATATACTCAAAGTGCATAATGAAGCAGAATGTTACCCTTTAGCAATCTCTTTTGGGGGGGCTGAAGCCCCCTAGCCCCTCTCCTGAATCCGCTACTGATGGGAGCGAACAGGTTAAAGTAAATAAGACACTACTTATTGTGACCTAACTTTGTGGTAGCTTCTTCATTTGCTTAACCCTTTAACGCGCAGTGGTTTCGCTCTGAGACCACCAAACTGTTGACGTTTTGACTGTTGAAGGTCACGAAGAATAGATTGGATTTCTATAAAAATAGTTGTGGGTGACATAGCTCCACGAGAATCCTTTACTTTTTAGCACGTCATTTCCCGTAAAAAATGGTCACGATTATTTTTAGCACCACTGACATCTGCCGAAAAATGGAAGAACGCGAAAACAGCTGGATAGATGGCCCAATGCTGAAAAAAGGGCAGCCGTTGCCATCGCTCGACTTAACTACCAGCAAGATGGCGGACGATCGAAACGTTCATCGCGTGCCACAGATCTAGAGAGCCTTTTTTTGACGCAGCTGGCTGAGCGCGAGCATAGCCAATCCAACTGTATAAGCACAAACATGCTTTATTATTTGCTTTATTATTAAAAATCTTCTAAACACTTATTTGTTTGAATTTAAAGTAAGAAAACGACATACAATCCTTAACCCAATATTATGTTAGTTGTAGTGTTAGTATTTGTACGAGCTTAAACACAGTAGTGACGTGTGATTTTACCATGCAGAGTATTAATTTATTTGAAAACAAAATACATTTATGCATTTATACACATAATTATGAACTATATGCCTATTTTTTTGTCACCAACAATGACGTTATTTATTAAAAACGTACCTTTTTTATAGACTGCATACAGTCGGTTTGAGGATGTAACAGTTGGGGAAGAGGAAGGCACATGTGCCGATTTTTTCTAATTAAAAAAAAAAAAACGCTTGCTTAAAAATTTATTGCATTTAACAAAAAAAAAAAATGATTTTTGCATTTACATGTGATATTACTATTTAAAAAATCAAGTTATTTGAACTGCGATTAAATCAGTGGATTTGAATCCCCTTCGATTAAAAAAAAAAATCCACTCATTTTATCGAATCTCTTGATTTTTTTTTAAGTCATTCAAATCATGATTTAAATGGGCGAATTTTGTGTAACTGATAGGGCTATCTTTATTATTGATAATTGACTGGGATGTAGCGTTGATTCAGGAATAAGTGTAGCTATGCGTGAAGCAATGCAGAAAAATTACGTTTTAAATACAACTTTCATTTTTTATGCTTCAAAAATGATATGCCGTGCTTTGGTAATCAATAAATAAGTAAATAGTAAATAAAATAAAAAGAAAATGTATTGCAGTGAAGTGTAGGAGCAGTGGCGACTCTCTATTTGAACATAATGAGCACGTGAACTCCGAAACGGAAAAAAATACCCACATTAACAAATTAAAATTTTAACTTTTAGATTTTTGTGAATTTAAAATGTTTTTCTCTTCTCCCCCTCTATTCTTATATACGTTTATCATAGCTAACGCACTGTATTTTAGGTTACTGCAGCATAAAACATCAGGTCTTTTCCTCGATCGCACGTGCGATTCGAGAAACGCAATTATACTTCATTATTAATGCAATATTTTATAGATATTAAACTGTTATAGTCATTATTACTTCCGTGTACGAAGTAAAATGGAAGTATAGAGACGGCAAAAAATAAATAAAATAAATAAATAAAAAATAAAAAAATCGGTATACAGATTTTGATGAAAAAAATCGATATGACTATCTCTAAATTTACTCTGAAGAGTTTTTACGAGATCTCTCAACGGATGCATGTATGTATATGTGCGTATAAATGCGACAATCCATCTTGACCCACGACTAGTCCATTTTACTAGTTTTTTCCTGACGTCTTACATACGTACCAAGGGCGTATTTAAGGAGGGGGGCGAGTGCCCCGGGAAGCAAGTATAAACACGAGCTATTTTAAAACATTCATATAAAAAACAGCAATTTTAAAACATTCATATCAATTCTAGTAACGATAAACTTTAAAAAACCGGATCGCCACCCCCCTGAAAAACTATTAGTCGTAAAACGTTGAAATTTTTAATTTAGGATTGTTGTATTGTAACACCTAGTTGCGTATCTCCCTTTTTAGTTCCAATCTACTGGATAGTTTATTTACAGGGGCACCTAAAAGAATTTCAGTACATTAGGGTCTATGGACATCCACATATTATGTCTGTAATCACTCATTATGGGACGATGAAGAAATTTTGCCAACTATCATCAATGCCAACTGCTGAGTTTTGAGGGACTGTTAGTATTATCCCTCGAAAATTTCCACTGAAGTTTTACCTGTGGATGTGTTTTATTTTATGTAAGAATGACAGTATTTGTGAAAGCTTCTGATCTTAGCGGATTGTTAAAAGCACGTTACTGTTAGATTGTGCTTGTGAATTGTGTACAGCTGATTGTTCTACGAAGTTCTAGAAGCAATAAACGTTGTGTTCCATCCTGACAAGTGACTTTTTACTAGAAATTTTTACACCCACTGGACTTTAGAACGACGAACCCCGGAAACAAGTAGAGTAGTTCTGCAACATTCAAGCGTACTCGCTCAGAGAGCGAGTTCGCTTGAATGTTCTAATGCGGTTCTAATTAGTACGCTTGAGCGAGCGCTCTCTCCCACTGGGCGTTCAACTCGCACTCAACTGGGGCTTTAAAGGCACTTCTATTTATAGCCGACGCAGGAGGTACAAGAAGCCTCCAGAAAAGCCTATTTCACGAAGATTCTAGATAAAGCGAGAATATTGATTACGTCATAGAAGAGAAATGCTAGGTTATTAAGTGTTTTTAATGCAGCAAAAGCAGCTTTATAGGCCCCATAGGGAAAATCGCGCCAAACGACTTTTTGGCGAAATATCGCCAAATTTGGCACCAAAAATAAGTCCCCTAAAGTGAAGAGATCTAAGCCCTAGGACCACTATTTCTCGATATTTCTAGAAACCCATAGAAAAAGAATAGGAAAACTGAAACCTCCGTATCTCCGGTTCTAATTGGCCGATTTTGATGTAACAAAAAGCAAAATTTATCGATTTGAAGCGTAGAATACGAATTTTAAAACATTTTAAGCCCCAGAGCAGCGGGTCGCCCCGAAAATTCGTAACATTATATATATATATATATATATATATATATATATATATATAATTCGTACTCATAGTACTTCATACAATAGTCCTAAACTTATTGCCAGTTTTTGAATAGACACAATAATTAGACTAAAGAGAAAGTTTACTTTCACTATTAAACTGCTTACAGTTTTGCGGTTTCAAGCGGGAAATTTATGAATATATTTAAATATTTATAAATAGGTTTTTACAGGATAGTTAAATTTTTGATTCATTTTATCCAAGTAAAATATTCTTCTAAACTTTGTATGGTCTAAATCATGTTTCTGATCAAGATTCCCCTGTTCTGACCCTCAAAAGTCCCTGTTAAGTACTCTAAATTTTCACGATTGAAACAAGAGGCAAATAACCAGATTCGATAAAATCAAGGTACACCAATATGGAATTGCATTTGCGCGGTTATATTTAGAGGTATGCTGATGTTTATTTATTGTTAATCATGAAAAGTGAAAAGTAGTAAAAAAAATTATTAAGTTTCATGAGGTAAAATATTTTTTGTACTAATCTATAAATATAAATATAAATATAAAAATTATTTTTAATTTTTAATGCTCGTTTGTAGAGTAACTTAAATTAAACATAGTAACTTAAATTAAACGTTGTAGAGTAACTTAACTTAAATTAAACGATTATAGAATTCAATACATAAGACTGATGCAATACCTAAACTTATGAAATAGGATGAAGTACATGTCGAAAATCGAAAAAACTAAATGGCCGATCAAGCCTACTAATTCTTTTTATTGATAACTTCCTCAACTATCTTCCAATTTGACTGAAATTTTCATATACCGCACAAAGAAAGGTTTGAGTGCATTAAAAATGCACATAAGTAGTAAATTTAATATAAAGTGTATTTTTTTTTCTACCCAAGAATTAGCAGATCGTTTTAATACTTTTACTTCAATCGGAACATAAGCAACCTTTTAAATACAGCCACCAGACAGTTGTAATTTAATATTGGTTAATCAAAGTGATTAAGTAAATCATTAATTACTGTAAAAAACGTGTGCATAGAACGCACAATGTAAAGGTATAACTATAGTGAAAAGTATTTTTTTAGGAGGAGGGGGGGGGGGGGCTCAAAATTGAGTTGCGCCTCGGGCCTCTCAAGAGCTAAATCCGCCAGTGTGTAAATCCTCCCGAAGGATGATAAAAATAAAGCAGCTTCTGCCATCAATTTGAGTAATACATTTACTATTTAAGCTTACCATTCAGCTAAAAAAACGTATTATACACGCGTAAAATTGATATAAAAATTAGAGATATAGCATTCCAAAAAGTGAATTCCTTTTAAAAATTTAAAATATTTATTATTTAAATAGTATTTATATTTCAGTTTATGTTTTTGATTTTTTCTGAAACAATGTTCGATACAATGTCCCTAAATTAGTGTTCCAAATTTGGATTTCTTCTCTATAATTAGTTTTTCTGGAAATTTTAAAAAAGAGAAATATAATGCAGATTTACTCTAAACGTATATGGAAAGTTGGGTTACAATGAAACAATTTTTTTTTTCCGGTTCACAAATTCGTATGTACAAAAATGAAACTCGTGGACACTTTTAGCCTACTCTTTCCCCCATCTATATGAATTTCTATGACTTAGTGAATAGCTTTTTCATATTTAAAAAATTACAATAGTTAAATTTCTGTCAGTGTATCACTGTACCCCTAATACCAAAGTACAATGAAACACTTAATAACACTTCACAAACACTTAAATAATATGAGTCAAAATTCAAATTTCAGCATGTATGCTTTATGTACAATTATAATAAACATTAGAGAGACATAAATATGAAATTTAAATGGAAAAAACAAATTTAATCAAACTGTTATTGCTTAAGATGAAAACATAATACTTTTATTAGAGGTTAGCCTATAGTTTTTCATTTTATATTAAATTCATTTAAATCTATTTCAATAATTAGAATTTCTACTTTCCTTTCTGTACCACCTGGAGAAACAGGAGGTGGTAGCTCCGATACAATTTGAGTTTTTTAAAAATGTATGTTTCCAAAGAACGCACAGATTTGAAGTTTGGATGTAGTCGTCTGACGCACAGAACTTCGCATTCCGTTTGATTTAAGTTTATTATATCCCCCAACAGAGTACATTACTTTACATTTAAGTTGACATTAATTGATTAAAACATAATTATTTGGAGCGATACTGCTTGTGTCATACATGCTATAAGAGAATAGCTGTACTGTTCGGATAGTTAGTTGAAAGACACTCTGGATTGTCGTCATCATGTGTGACCCCATCTACAAGTGTTTAATTGTACCCCAAACTGAGGCTACAAACTGAATGAATTTTTACTAATTCCTAATTTTTTTTTTAAATTATGGCTTTGGGAGTATGAAGACCATACCATAGTGATCACGATATTTGAAAAATAAATAATTATATACATATATATATATATGAGAACATGGAGGTTTAATAAAGTTACTTTTAGCAACGAAATTTACTTTCAATGATGAGAATCCAATAAATTTCTATATCTCTTTTTGTAAAAAATACTATTGTCTCCAAATCACACCAGTATCTGGAAGATACATTTGTATAATAGGTGTGAGAGGTATAACTTTCTGCGATAAATCCTATTGATTTTAGATAGCATGTTTCATTGTACCCCAACTTCCCCTACATGCTAGGTTGCATTCAAATACATGTATCCATATAATCTGCCTTGCAATCAGGTATAAAATGAATTTAATAGTGTTGCATTGAACTTAAAGAGTATAATCTAAACTAAATATAAATGATTTGAAATTTATCAAACGTCCGAGTTCGAAAATTATTGTAGCTTCCTATGAACCACAGATTTCTGAAAATTATTACAGAAAATATTTTCTGCTTATATTTAATTTACTTTGTTTATAATTTCCATGTAGTAGTCAGTTATTCCATAAATACAGTAAAATTATCTGAGATTTTTTTTTTTTTAGGAGGATAAACATAAAGAAATCTAACAGAATTTTACACAAATTCGTTTAAAAAAGCCTCATAAATGTAAAAATGCTCCTGAAACTCTTATTTCTTTTATTTAACTATTGATTCCTACGGGGCTTTACATCCACAAGGCTTGCAAACGAACATAACTGCACGTCACTGAAATCAAAAAGGTATTACAAAATTTTCCCATTCAATATCCGCGCGCCGAGGTCCGCGTCTTCGCTCTTTTCTAGGAAACCATATGAGCGCTGTGCGCTCACAATTTCGGCGTTTCGGTCACGTGACGCGTCGTGCTTCAGATCGGCGCTCCTCCTTGGAAACCAAGCTTTAGGTCCCGAGATCGATCCCAGTCGCGGACACTAGACGGAAGCAGATTAAAATAACTTGAGGTTTCAGCGTAGAGGGGGGAAAATGCATGGAAAAATAAAATATATGGGGGGGGGCGAGTTCGCCGACCGGCGCCCCATGTATTAAGGAAATTTATTTTTTAGGAAAAATTTTTAAGTTTGAAATAAGTTTGCTATGTGAAGCTTGATTCAAGCTTGCTATGCCAAGCTTAATGCAAGTTGGGCAAGTTTAAACTTGAACACTTGATTCAAACTTGCATTAAGCTTACACGCTTGAAAATTTCAAGCTTAATTCAAGTTTATTGACTTAATAAATCAAGCTTGCTGCAAGTTTGCTCTGCTGTCTGGGCTAAAAATGTGCATTTACAAAAAAAGTGACAAGCCATAGATAGCACTGTAAAGCTGTATACAGCATATTGATGCTGCATCTAACTACTGGATCATGTTTTGCTTAATAAATACATTTACTACCACTGTAATCCTTAGTACACAGTATTTTCCACACACCCAACAATTTAAATCAAACATCGAATCTACTGAAATTTTTGCTTACTTGAAGGGGAGATGTAATTTTTTTTTTCTTTGTACAAACATTGTATTCGCAGAAGAGATTACTACAAACTTTTAAAAATGAAATACATTTTCAATCAAACAGGCTGGCATTAACATGATTTGGGACAATAAATATACGTTTTAAAGTCTAGTTGTAGGTAGTGAGGTTCTCATCCTAACATTCCTTTTCGCCCCTGAAGGGATTCTCTTCACTTTTTTCCTTGAATCCTAAGAATACTATCATCAGTTATCCGTCAAAGGTTCGAAATTAACGATATTACCAACAGCAGAAAGGAAATAATCCAGAATGACATCTCATATGTTCTCACAAAGATTGCAAGTCTGTGGTTAGGTTATTTGCGCTCTCATCATCATCCAATGCTAATTATATGTATGCTCGGGACAGCATTTTGCTCCCCTTTGCCGGATTCATTGTAACGTATTCCGTCGTTCGTAATATCAGAGATTTTAATATATTAACTCCCATGGGATTTAATTTGAGGATTACCAAAATCTTCGATATAACCAGAGTTTCGCTGAAACGGACTCCGCTAAAACGGGGTTCAACTGTATAATATAGTAATAGACTATCATTAATAAGTAAAATAGTAATGCAAAAATACTAGTATGACTTAAAAATAACAATTCTGTTTTATTTACTTTGTTTTAAGTAAAAACATTTAGTAATGTATTTAAATTTGACTTTTTTTATTTAAATAAAAAATCGGATTTAAATTTTTAAAAATCGATTTTTTAAATTAAAAATCATGATTTTTTTCTAACCCTGAAACTGTTCTCCCGCTTCTAAAAAACACTTTGAAGTGTAAAAATCCTGGTGAATCTGTGGGGAAAATCCACAATCTGTCAAAAAGTCTTTTTTTTTTTTTCAATTACTGATATAATTAAAAACATCGGGGAATTTTGCGATAAAAATTTTATCATGAAATATTACTGCTAAAGCTGTTACAACGCGTTTTTGTTGGAAAGAACCCTCAGATAAGATATCAAATATGTACGTTTACCTAACAGTTACACTCGTGCCCGTTACGAGAACTGTTGTAATTAATTTTTGATAAAACTTACATTACTGGCATTGATAACCACTTGAGTGCCACAGTGGCGGCCCGTGGTCAAAATTGTTAGTGCAGCCGGAAGTATATGAGCCCCCCCCCCCCTTCCTCCGGACAGGAATGGAAAATCTTTGTTACTGAATTCGAAAGCTGGCGGATTAAGCCCTCACCGAGGGAAAAAAAAAGAAATTACATAAAAAATGTAAGAGATCCTATTTTACTTCCATAAAATGGACATAAATTTCAAGCAGCCGCTCTTATCCTCAAAATTGCATTCATCCGTGTCTGATTCGAAGTTTCCTTAGAATTTTCTTTTGTAACGATAACTTGAGAAGAAAAGAAAAAAAAAAGAAAACTTACTTATTTTTTATAAGTCAAATCAATTCTCCTTTCTTTTAAACTTGCGAATCGGTCAGTGATGCCCTCATAAAAAGGCGTTGTTTTAATTCAGATATCAATAATTTTAAAAGCTCTTTAAAATTTCCCATGTTTAAAGAATTTTCTCGCTCGCCATGTCCTCTAAATGCTAGTTCTTGCTTACTTAAAAACAATACTGCTTTGATGGGTCATTGTCCATTCATAAGCGTCTATTCAGGTTTACCTTCTTGATAAATTCAGCAATATAAAGTCGAGAGTTTGCCGAACATATATTCTCCTTACCCCCTCCCTCACTTCTCGAGCCAATCAGTGGGTCGAATTCACCGCGCTCTTTCAAGTGCTGCCGACGTTTCAAAATCTTTGATGAGCTGAGTCTTAGCTGCGTATCCCCATTATAGCCTATGCCGGAGGGACTGCTTACGTAATCGTTGTCATGGCAACGGTGCTGCCAATTTTCTTATCAGCGCTCTGGGCTGAACCAAAGATTTTCCCAATTGAATTGCGGGAAGATTAAAGTGCTTTTTTTTCTGAATGAGCGATCCGGCCACAATACGGTTTTTTTGTTTGGTTTTTTTTTGGAGATTTTTTTTAATTTACCGTAGGAATTCCATAATTCTAATCTGAATTTAGGAAAATTAGTAGAATAAATTATTTTAAAGTATGTGCTGATAATTTCAAGTGCAGCCCGGCTGTACTTGCTGTATCCCACGAGCCGCCACTGGAGTGCCACGTGAATGTCTTAAAATATATTGTTGTTGGAACACTGCAATATTGTCGGTTTCTTCCGACGACATGAATAGAAAGTTCCAGTAGCTAGTCTAATTTTAAGGACAAAATATAATATTTATAGAGTTCGACGAACAATCTTCAGTGCTCAATTCAAAAGAAATTACAATAAGGAACTCAATTTAAAGCAGTTAGGCGATACAGAGACTCTCAAATACTGTAATTAGCATACCATAAAAGCATTCCACAGGCTAAAAACTCAGTGGAATACTCGAGCAGAACCCTGAACTGCTTCTCAGCATACAGCCATAAACTATTCATAAACAGCAAAAAACATTCAAAAGAAACAGGTGTTTAATAAAAGATGAAATAATTAAAGCGTTTTAAAATAACACGCATACAAGGTACTCATCAAAGTGAACACGTGTTTCGATCTTCATCAGCACCAGCAGAAATCCAATTATTTTATTCACAGACAGCTTTTCAAAAGAAAGCCTCGAAAAATAGACGAAACAACGGCTTTTCTCGCAGCAAAATAGCTCAGAGATACTGCTATTATCTGGAGTGTTTAGAAAGCAACTCTCTCAGCCAGTCTCTTTACTGTACTTTCAAGCAACATTTTATTTGCTGAACAAAAGTTATTAGCATATTCAAATGGGTAATTTGCACTCAAAATTACAGAAAAGTTTACCGTATTATTTTTTTAATTTTCTCTCATTTCGGCAGCACACTCCTTGGGCCGTCCCTGTATACCCCATATCTTTCCGAACATGTACCATGTAAGGAAAGTATTGTAATCATGAAAAAATTCGACTTCGAGATTTTGGTCTATTGACACGTTTTGAGGTCTTCTGAATTCATTTATGCTATTTTTACGAGATGTGTGTGTGTGTTTGTGTTTGTGTGTATGTGAGTGAACACGATAGCTTCTAAACGGGGCATTCGAC
>JAWZYV010013051.1:0-134860 GCA_038373885.1 Cheiracanthium punctorium
TCGATTACGTGCTTTATTTCGATTGCACATAGTAGGAAACAATGTAATTTTGATTAATCATGAATAATTGCACAGAAATGAACTATTAATTTTTATTGCATTTTCTTATAAAATCATTTGAATTTTGAATTTTGCATAGTAATTCTATCTCCTATAGTGTGAACTTTGTTCGTCTCAGGGGTGCAAGTGCAACTGTGTCTGCCCCACCCCCTCCAGATCCGCCTATCTAGAAAAATAAGTTCTGCGTTTTTTTGCCGCTGAACAGGGTAAGCAATGCATCCAAATAGACGCAGGCAGAAACGTCCTCTCCCCATTGTGTTGAGGGTTGGGTTTTTGTTTTCGCACATTAATCTTTTGTCGGAGGATCTCGAGCGATCATTAAAAAGTCGTAAAATTCGCAAGGACAATGTCACTTTACCCCCTGTAGTGACGACTGACGCATGTATGCACTAAAAACTGCAACTTTTGAAAAAAAAATTTCATAAGTGGGATTTTTTTTTTCAATTCATATTTACAATTAAATCATTTATGAAAGTGAAAGATCTTTCATTTTGTCCAGTGTCTTAAACTTACGTTTCTTTTTAAATTTAATCAAAGTATTTTAAAATATTATGGATCAAGAAAGAAGATAATTTCTTCTGCAAAAAAGCTTCATTGCATCAAATTTTGAAAAATCAGACCTTCTTTTTCTTTTCTTTTTAAAATAAATAAATAAATAAATATTGTGAGAGTAAAAAATTGTCAGAAAGAAACTTATTCCGTTCCTAAAATTTTTATTATTATTAAATATTTTGGCTGCGTTCCTTGTTTGGAAAACTCGAAAATTATAAATTCCCAACTATCATTGGTCCCCACCCCCGAAAAAAAAAAATCTTTTTAAACTGTCAATACATATTTTCCAACAAAAATAATTAAAACTTTCCCTTTAAGTTTTGTAAATGTATCACATTCACTTTTTTTTTAATTAAATGCTTGACTGTTAAAATACAGATTGATTAAATCGGTGTTCCAAGGTTCAAGTCCCCAATAAAAAAATATTTTGTTTCATTCTCTTTCAATCTGAATCAGATCCCGGGTTCGGGTGCCTTCGCGCTTCTGTTGATCTAACGGTCTGGAGTTTAGGTTTTCTCCAGATGTAACGTGAATATGCGTTAGAACCCCTTAGAAAGTTCTCCTACCAAGGCACCCCCCCATCCTTGGCAGATCACCCTATCGTAGCGGGCCATAATCACACAAACAAATTCAGTCTGAATCATTAGTTTAAAAAAAAAAAAGATTTTAAAAATAATACTAATAACAACACACCAATGAAAATTCCAAAAATAAATAAATAAAAATTGATAAAACTAGTAGTGAGATTTATTCAAACATTTATGATGGACCTTTCAACCAAATTTTAGTGGATTCAACAAAAATTTAATGCGGATGAATCATTTTTAGATAGTATTATTAATTAGCATATTTTAATAAGTTAAAGACTGATATTTGTTTTAGTATTTTTCATAATCAAACAACACTATAGCAATATACAAAACTTTATATTAACTGGTTAATCAATACTGAAGTTTTTTCCGTCCATTATCTGCTAAATAGCAAGTGACAGTCGTAAATGAACACAAAATTAAAGGGAAAATTTTTTCCTGTCCGAGCCGTTCACGTGGTGCCCCAGTTTACCGAAAAACGATTTATCTTAGCCGGGATGTTGGGGTTCAAAAGAGGGACCATCTAAAAGATAATTGACTTGTCTTTCCTGGTCAGGCTATGCTCTCTTCGCGAGAGGTCTGTCAGAAGGTCAGAACAGTCATAAATTTCCTGTAATGGGTTTCGGCGCGATCTTGATCGCAAAAAGGGGTCGGTTAGATAGGCAAAAAGAAGTTCCACTGTATGTCTGTTTCTTTTTGAAAAGGTTTTATAAAAACGAGAACAAACATAACTTGTTTACCGATATATAAAACTATTTTAGTGATGTGTATCACTTTAAGCGCCTTTTTAAATATCTGATGCATTTTATTTTATTTAAATACATTTTAAATGCTTCCAGATAAGTCACCATTATACTTCTTATCTGTTTTTTGCATAACTCCCCTCACACATACGCACAAAAAAAACCTAAATAAATAAATAAATAAAAATAAAAATTAATGGAGTTTTAAAAAAGTCTCTTTTGAACTATTGTTATAATTATTTCTATTGATATCAAAATACAACAGAATTTTACAATAGCATTTTAAATAGTATCTCCACATTTACTCTGAGCCCATATAGGGGGCAGGTGGGTGCTTGACGACCCCTCCCCCACTTTGCAAATTCAAGAGCCTCATTAAAAGTAAACCAAAGTAAGATTTTGTCCACTATAAAAAAATCAGGGGCGGATCCATAAAAAATTCTGCCGGGGAGGGGTCACAATTGTTTTTACTACTTTCTCTTATAAATGCATTTCAATTTACAAGAGAATCATTTACAGTCTACATTTGATTTGCCACGTGAGTGCACGTATTCCCCCCATGACCCTGTGAAAATTACAATTCTGTGTGTGTGTGGGGGGGGGGGGGGGCATTTCTTCCTGGTGTCGTTTTATCCGGCTGTCTTCGTTTTTTCCTACATTCGTATTAGATAATAGTACATAAAGTAAATACGGAGAGATCATTTTAATAAACAAATTTATTTATTTATCAATTATTGGGTAAGAAAACGATTGGATGTCAATTATTGGGTAAGAAAAAATGGATTTCACCAGTGATTGACTATTATGTTAGTTATTGGTGTTTTAGCCAAGTTCATGATAATTGCATACAATTTCTAGTAAATGCAGAAAATAGCTATTGAAATGGTTATATTTAGATAAGTTTTAATATACAGGGTATCCCATACAGGTCACGCTTTAATTCTTTACATAATAGAATCTTTTATCAAATGCTGCTATCTAGTAACAATTTAGGCATTTATCTTCATTTCTTTGCAGCTTTTTTTTTAATCTCCAGAGATTCTAGGTATCAAAATTTGAAATTTTAAACATAGTGTTAAAAATATTGTGATTCTCAGTAGCTAGCTTAATGCTGAAATTAAGATAAATTCATTATCAACCTGTTTCTATTTAAAGCATATTTATTTTTAGAAATTACTTTAAATTGAATTGTATCAAATAATTAAATGAAGTTACCTGTCTTAGATTAGTATGTAATGCAGATTTCCAAAAAGCCTGACTTATCGTCAGCATTATAGGAGTACAAGGAATGGAAGTCGATTATTGGCAAAATTCTTGAAAGCAAGGATATAACTTCTGTCTATTGTTAAATGATTCCATGTTAGATCCATAAATGATTCCATGTTGTCCATAGTGCTGAGTAAAATTCTCAATAGAGAAGGTATTTCTATTCAAACTTAACATTTTGTTTTAGTGGAAAAGTTTTGAATGTCAAGAAGTCATTCCTCTCCTATAACTAAATTTTGTTTGATTCACTATGGAAATTATGCCTCCAGAAAACTCAAAAGTTTCAGAAAAACTAAAACGGCAAATAAACATTTAAAAAATCCAAGATTTTTTTTTAAAAATTAAATAGCTAACTAATATATTAACGCCGGACGCCTTATAGTGATTCCTTAAAAAAAATGCAATTTTGCAAAGTTTTAAAACTTATTCAAATTCAAGATAAAATAAAATCAGGCATTTATTGTTTTAGTTGTTACTGATCATAATGTTACTAAATTTCATTCTACTCTCTAAAGCTGTTTTTGAGGGATACGAGAACAAACATTTACACGATTTTTACAAAATCTCAAAATATTTGAAATAATTTTGACATCTATAGTTCACGAATGTAGGAAAAAACGCCGCTGGAAAAAACGCCACCGGTAAAAACGCCGCCGGAAAAAACGCCACCTGGAAAAAACGCCACCGGATAAAACGCCACCTGGAAAAAACGCCGCCGGATAAAACGCCGCCGGAAAAAACGCCACCTGAAAAGATATTTGTGTAATAATTTAATTAAATACATAAAATAAATTTCTTTTGTTTTGCAGAAAATGGGGGTGGGGTGGGGTGGAATGAGGTATTCAGTTGAATTATGAGGTTTAATGTACTTTTTTTTACAGAAGTGGGGGAAAGCACATGTCTAATTCAATAATTCAATTTGGGCATAATTCGGTAGGCGCTAAGGAGGGGTGGGGGAAGACTTTCCTAGAAAGCTTTTGGTTTCCGTTAATAAAAAAAAAAAAAAAAAAAAGATTGCCAATTACTTAATAGTAAATGAAACTTTAAGGGGCTATGACTCCAAAACTGCATGCAGGTACTCTGATGACATGGAATTGTTGAGATATCAAAGAAATAAAATCCATAAGAGATTTTAATTAACACATAGGTGTGTGTGTGTGGGGGGGGGGGGGATAAGGATTTATTTTTTTCATGTTTTAATGTTTTTTTTTTTGGCATATAAAAGACAGGCAAGAGAAAGAGCTTTATAAGATATAAATTTATCTTATAAAGCTTAAAAAAATTATTTTTAACCTTTTGCATTATAATATAAATACTTTCTACTAATTTCGTGACAATTTGGTAAAGGGCTGAGGTGTGTAGGTCTAGGGTTCTGGCCTACGGCGCGACTGTTTTCTCCAGTTGTAACCTGAATAAGCGTTAGAGCCCCTCAAAAAGTTCTCCGCCCAAGGCATGCCTTAATTAAGCAGACAGCCCTCGTGTATATCTTCCTTAATTTAAGGACCTTAAACACAAAATCAAAATAACTTATTTCATCATAACTTACACTGAAGGTAAAAAGTTTTATATTTTTAATATTAAACAGAAGTCATAATTCCTTCCAATTCCTATTAGAGAGGTTATCTTAAAAGCACTGATCTACGGTTTTCTTCTTTAAATATTGATCTTAGACATATATAATTAATTACAAAGTTACTTTATGGTGTCGAATAAAATTTTCAGGAAATTAAATGTAAATAAATACAAACTTTTACTTTTTATACAGCCCTCCTGCAGAAATTCCCAATAAGTAAAATATACTCCCTTGCATTAATGAGGTGATTTAGAAAGTTTAAGATTTCTCATAAGAAGGCTTACAGTTCAAAGTCTGTGAAGGGCAATAAGCTTTTCAGTATCAAAAATAGTAAACATATAATTATTAAAACTATTCAAACAAAACTAATTAATTATTCTAACAAAACTAATTAACTATTAATTTTAATCACAGTTATACATAGCCAATATTTACATTTTAAGAAATGAGTTTTAAATAATTTTAAACCAGTTTCCTTTAAAAAGTTATTGTTTTTTTCAGTATTTAAAAATTTGTTTAAAAACATTAGAATTAGACTAACATTTAATTTAAAGAAGTGAGTGGGATATCGGGATGTATTTCCCTATTTATTAAGAGCTTTCAGATTTTTGTCGTCAATAAGAAATTAAGTTTATCAATACAAAATTATTTCTCATACAACCCCCCCCCCTCCCCGAAAAAAAAATTCTGGCTACGCTCCTTTCCTCATCGATTAGCATATGGCTATTATGTTACATCATAAAGCTATTAAAAGTGGCGTTTTTTCCATGTGGCGTTTTTTCCGGCGGCGTTTTTTCCGGTGGCGTTATTTCCGGCGGCGTTTTTTCTGGCGGCGTTTTTTCCGCTCACCAAATAGAATATATCAGAAACATTAACATATGCTTCGAAATTATGAGCTAACTGAAAAATCGGTATCCATAAACAGTAAATCCCCCCCCCCCCGAAATTCATAAGCGCAGGGTCATACGCAGGATTTTATTTTGGGAAGAGTCATATCAATCAAAAGAGAGAGATATCAATCAAAAAGCATATGTTTGAGATTTTATCTTTTCGCACGGTCAACTGTTTTTAAGACCAAATAAAAGCTTATAAAGCTTACTTTCTTTGACCAGGAATGACCATTACTTTTTTTTGTTAACAACCCCTCAATTCAGCTTCCCCTTTCGAAAGGTGCGGGGTGAGGGGTCAAAGTTCTTCTGACTTGTGGGTGAGGAAATCGCTTATTTTGGAGAGTGGGTTGTTTTTTTTGCATTTCTAACTGACCCCTTAAACGCGACAAATCCAATTAAGGAGAATTTATGCTCTGCTGTCATCCTTATCTTTCGAGATTGCGGGACACAGCCCCCGTTCAGCCCAAGTTGCTGTAAAAAAATACACAAATACTGAGCACGGGAATGTCTTTGATCTCAATAAAACACCGACAGACGAACAATGCGGTGTGAGCACTGCCCCAAGCGAAGAAGGGAACTGAACAATGGGACATGGGACTGCGCTAATATAGTAGGGTCAAATGCTGTCTGCTTCCCCCCCCCCCAAATCCCTGTCATTATTAATCGATTAGAACCGAAAACAAGAATATTACAAACATAAATTGTACATTTATAAAATAGAATATATTGGTGCACCAATTAATGTTACTTTTTCTGTTAGGCTGATTTAAAATATATATATATATATATATATATATATATATATATATATATTTAAATACTTTGTTGTTGACTTTGTGCGTGGGTGGGGTGGAGGGGTAGAAACGCGCTTCCAAAATCAGATACGAGTAAGACTAACTCTGGTGTTTATCATAACTCCTCAAGAAGAAAAACTCCTCTCGCATTTGTTGACAAATGTAGTCCGATGGTGGATAATACGTACGTGGACAGGTTAAAACAAGGAGCAAGATTTTAAAATAAATTACCCATCTATAATGAAATGCTTCGATCTATTTCTCTACCCCCCCCCCCTTACACACACACTACCTCAAATAAGCTACATTAAAGGTTTACATGCGTAAAATTATAATTTTATTGCAACATTTTTAGAATAATCGAATAAATGTACAGTTTTCTGTAAAATTACATTTAATTTCTGAGTTGTTTTAAAATACTTTCATATATTACGCTCGAGCAGCAGACGAGAGCATAGCTCTCTCAACTGGGAGACGAAAGGTGCCTGGTTCAAACCCAAGTCGCGTTTCTCGACCTAACTGTTCGGAGTTTTCTGTGGTTTTCTCCGAAACTTTGCGTAAATATGGGGTAGAACCAGAACTAGAACCTTTTAGAAAGACACCCAAGGACGGCACCTCCCCCCCCCCTCCCTTCAGCTTAGATCCTTAGAGCACATAATCGGACGTAATCCCACAAAATCGAAACAAAATTATAATATTAGATTTTACTTATTTCAGTTTTGTAACTTTATTTAAAATTAATTTAATTAGTAATAGATCAGTCGACGGGGAATCAGTAGCGGATCCAGGGGAGGGGCTAGGGGGCTTCAGCCCCCCCCAAAAGAAATTGCTCAAGGGTAACATTCTGCTTTATTATACACTTTAAATAGCTAAAATGATCATATTTTATTACTTAGCCCCTCCGAAAAGCCTAATAAATTGGTTTAGACTAAAATTTTAATTTATTGTACATTTTAATAGGGTGAAATAAGCTTTTTAAAAATTTTAGCCCCTCCCCAAAAAAATTTCTGGATCCGCCACTGCGGGGAATCGGGCTGAGGACCAAAGAATAATCTGAAAGAAACGGTGGATGAGAACGTTAATCTGTAGGGCCGTATATCGCTTTGCTGGGTTACTTTTTTGGTGAGAGATACTTAAAACTGGGTTTATACTTAAAATTTAAAGTTATCGTCATTCGAAATTGCTTTGTTTTTCGTTTGGTTGCAGCATGACACATTCTGGTCTTTGTTTTACAAAACAATCAAATTAAATAATTGACAAATTATAATTAATTTAATTAATAAATAGCTATTAGGGATGCAACGGATATCGGGCAAACAAACTGCATCCGGCCAATATGGCAGTAGCCGGATATTACAAATATCCGGCAGTACACCCGGGCTAAAATTATATACAGAGAAATAACATAAATAAACATAATAAATGAATAAATTCTAAAAACTGTAATAATAAAAAATGCGCAGAAACAAAGTTTTGTGAAAATATTTTGTTTTCAATACTTATTAGAATGTATTTTTAGCATTATAGAAAAGGAAAAAAATTAAGTACTATCTTTTTTTAAGATTGGAGTAAATTATTACTGGAAGAAATTATCCATCTTTGTACGAATTCGGTTACCATTTTTTCCACCATAAATTGATCTGCTTATGAGAATAGTGTACTTGTTGTAGTACTGCTGGCTGGTGAGAAAATCTCCCCCCCCCCCCTCCTAATTTTGATAAAAGTATGGAAAATTGTTACATTGATTTTCTAACAGTTGAAAGGAGATGTCTTTCTTTCAAAAACTGATCTTTTAAGATACTTATCTAAATCTGGAGGGAGAACATCCATGACATTGTTATTTGTATGACTTTAATTGCAGTAAAACTGGTACTCAATTCATGGAAACAATACCAAAAGGATTTCTGATTTTTGAATTAAATTATTTGAAACTAATGAGAAAATTTAAAGAAAAAGTAATAGCTCAATAATCGAAGAAAACAAGTAAAAATAAAACAAAAAAGGAGAAAATATACTGCTGCCGGATAATCGGATATCCGGTTAAAAGTTTGGCCGGACAGTCGGTACCTGGTATCCGGCCATATTGATATCCGTTGCATCACTAATAGTTATATAAAGAATTAAATAATTTCTTTATTTTATTATTTTCAAGAGTATATTTTCATCGTTATGTAAAAATGAAGAAGAAATTCTTGTAGTGCAAAACAAACAATTATTTTACACTGTGAAAATCTGTTATACTTTAGTATCAACAGAAATATTATAAGAAAGCAATAGTACATAAAGATTTTTACTCTATTTAATTTCTTATTTTGTGAGTGTGTGTGTGTGTGGGGGGGGGGTTGCAGAAGTGCATAAAAGTATGATGATTTTTTAGGAGCATTTGGAATGTAGTCAAATAAAACTCATAAAATGTTTAAAAAGCATTTTAAATTATACACAATACTTTATTTAAAAAATCTGATGTGTCCAACACATGACTTCCTTGCACGTCCATTAGATCAAAAATATTTTCGACGCACTTCCTCTAAATTTATTTGTTTGAAAGAGATAAAATATCAATAATAGTAAGGTTTAGCGATTTCCAGCCAAATATTTCGATATCGCCAAGCTGAGTTCAATTTGAAAGATTTCTTTTGACACTTTATTTGGCGATTATTCACCAAAAGCCGACAAACTTGAGATAGTCTGCGAGATTTTGGGGATAGCCAAAGTAGTCATTGACCACAGACTTTCAATGAATTGAATGCATCCATACACCTCAATGTATTAGAAGTCATTTGGCTCACCTTGTAAATAAATTCTCAGTCGATTGCTGTCAAAAAAGATATTGAAAACAGTTAGATATTACAATAGTTCTAAATACAAAGTTAAAAAATCTACGGGTTAAAGTTTTAGAGTTATACAAAATACGAAATAATTTTTGGCGCCAAATTTGGCGATATTTCGGCGAAACTCGTCAATGTCGACGACATTTGGCGAGATTTTAAGCATAAACCGAACAGTGAGAGATTATCGCCAAATTTGGCGATATTTCACCAAAACTCGCCAAGAACGATGACAAATAGCGATACTTTGGGCATGGACCAAATGACTGACTATCGCCAAATTTGGCGATATTTCGCCAAAACTCGCCAAGGTCGAGGACAGACGGCGAGATTTTGGGCATGTACCAAACAATGACTATCTACAGTAGTATTATATTGAAGATGTCCATAGACAGTAAAGTACTGAAATTCTTTCCGATGGTCCTGTAAATAAACTCTCCAGTAGATTGGAACCAAAAATCGAGATGCACAACTAGATGTTACAACATTCTTATTTATGAAATTTCATAATAGTTTTTGAGATTTGAGAGTTAAATATGCACACACGTACACCAAAAGTCGCCAAGCTTGGCGACTTTTGGCATAGTTCTTGAGGGAGGCACGTGACCGTGGTCGGACCATTACCTAACTTATGTGGTACGACGGTATTGTGCTTGAAATGGATGAATGCCCCTAAAATTGCTATTGACCGTAATGTATTGGAAATCTTTTGAGTGTTCCTGTAGCAGAACTATAAATGATAAAGACACTTTTTTTAATGGAGAAATTCATTTTCTAATTCTTTACAGCATATATCACTTCTGAGTAGTTTGAAATAGCCCAATACCTCTAAAAAACACTTTGATGAATTTCGGCCCATAGAGCGTAATGTATTTCGAATCTTTTGGGCGGTCCTGTAGATAAACTATTCAGTCGAATGGAACCGAAAGGGAAGGTGCACAACTAGATGTTACAGCAATCCTAAATATAAAGTTTCAACATTCAACGCCTAACAGTTTTTGAGATATGCGAGTTTAATGAATTTCGGCCCATTGAGTGTAATGTATTTCGAATGTTTTGGGCAGTCCTGTAGATAAACTATCCAGTCGAATGGAACCAAAAGGGGAGGTGCACAACTAGATGTTACAACTATCCAAAATATGAAGTTTCGACATTCTACGCCTAATAGCTTTTGAGTTAGGCGAGTTTAATGAATTTCGGCCCATAGAGCGTAATGTATTTCGAATCTTTTGGGCGGTCCTGTACATAAACTATCCATTCGATTGCTACCAAAAGGGGAGGTGCACAACTAGATCATAGAACAATCCTAAATATCAAATCTCAACATTCTACGACCAATAGTTTTTGAGATATGCGAGTTACATACATACGTACGTACGTACAGACGGCATGGAAAAACTGGCCACAGTAGACTCGCCACTGGTCAAAATGAGTTGCAGACGCGTTAATATGATCGTGCATGCTAGCCTACGATGTGATGCATCGAAAAAAATTTTTAAATTAAATTTAGAGGTAGTCAAAATCGGTTTTTATGTCGAAATTTGGCCCCCAAAATTTTTCGGGATCACATTACTTCCTTATACTACGTACAAGGAAGTAAAAATTCAGATGTATTACAGTTAAGCAGAAGTATTTATGAGAAAAAATAAAAGATTTTTGAAACTTTTTTTTTGAAGGTGGGGAGGGGAAGCTAATTTTAATGGAAACTTCCAAAAGAGATAAATACTAAATATATTAATGTAACTCTGTTCGCGCCCCGTTTGGACGCACGTTCCATTCTCACTTCTATTATTTCATGCCCACCTTTCACTCAAAAGAGTAAATTCCTTCAATATTGTGCGCTTTTTTCTCCGGTGAGTTTCTTTCAGCCACCGGGATAAGTTATTACCTATAGTAGGAAGTCCGAAATCCGGAAGTCTAATAACCGGAATAATTCATAATCTGTATTTTTATCTTCCAAAAATGTTATTTAAAAAATGAAAAACTCATCAGGATTTCTTATTTTGCCCACTTACAAAAAAAAAAAGTAAACAACAGAGAAGAAAATAAATGAGTTATACTCGAATCCCGTTTTAACAAAGTCCAAGGGACTAGAGACATCATTTCGCTCTGACAAAATTTCGCTGTTACTGATATTGCATCTCCATACTGTATAATTTGATTGGCGGGTGACCAAAGTCTTCGCAATAGCGAGATTTACGCTGTAACGGACTTAGCTAAAATTGGATTCGACTGTATTTATATTTTGTGTTATACATCTATTTAAAGCTGCTTGAATTGAGTGATCCACATATTTTATCAGGCTTTGCTTGCTCAGATTTTAATATGAATCCAAGAGAGCGGCGCAAATCTAAAACAAATATAGAACTAAGAACAGAATTGCTAGTTCCATGCAAAAAAGATACACGGCCTTACAGATTTAACGCGCATGTTCTCCGTGTATAATATGGTCAGGTCAGATTTTCTTCTCGGGTCCCACCCCTTCGAGGTGGGATTGTTTAATGTCATTATTTATGATACGCATTTTTCGCATAATGCGAAAAGACTTGTCAAAAATGGTAAAATGAAACTAAAGGGTTTTCGCTTTTTTGTGAAAGCTTTCAGAGAAAATTTGGAACTGAAATATGGAAGAGAAACAGGAATAAAAGTAAAAACCTCCTCGTATGGAATGATTATACAGAAGGGTTGTGGGCTTAATCTTTTATTTTCAACATTGAATTCAAATATATAAAATGCACGTCTATGATTTTCAAGACTACGGAAAAAACAATAGAGGAAAAGGATATCAGACACTATATCCCGTCAAGAAAAAATAGAATTACCCTTTTAGCATTTTGCTAAAGCTTTTTTCATAAAGAATTTTTGAGCTCAGCTTAAACCCTAGACAATATGAATTATAAAGAATATAAAGACATGCACTTTTTTTATATTTGAAGAAAGTAATGTTTTTGCAACATAGAACTACTTAGTATATACTCATTAAAATATTTAGAAATTTTACAACCATTTAAATATTTGATCTTAAGTTCTATGGCTGTATTATAAATGTCTGCGAATGCTGTGGTGGTGATACGCTTAAAAACTGCTCAAGTTAGCAAGTTATATCACAATGAATATATGCATACCACAAAATACAAATAAATAAAATAACAAATAGCATCTGGAATGAAATTGAGAGATAATTTATCTCTTTTTATATATGTATTTATTATAATTCTATTCGCAATGGTTATTTAATCTAGCAGAATGCAGAGAAATGTACTATTGCTTTCTTTTTCCGGAGGAGGGGGAGGGGAGAAGCTTTGATGATAAAATTATATAAATGAGAAAATATGTACTAAACTTTTCATAGAATTTCGAACACGCGGAATTCGCGCAGAAGCGCAAAGACAATTAAGAAAATTAGGAAATGTACGGAAATTTCTGAACACGCGGTACTTGAGTAAAAGCGCAGAAATTAGGAAAATGTGAACAGATGTTCAGGATGTGTGATTTTCAGGAATGGTTTTGCTATTTCTATTTTTACGAATTTGTTCATTGGCTTTATTTTATTTTTCCTTGTACAGTTTGAAATTATTTTAAGTTATTACGTTACAGCTTCTATTACTTACAATTTGCCAATTTAATTATTATTTATTATAAACAATATGCTGAAAGTATTTAGAAGCGAGGCAGAAAATGTACAAAGAGGTGTAAAAATGTGCAAGGAGGAAAATGTACAGAAACGTGAGAGGTTTTTTAATAAGTGGGATTCGCGCAAAAATAAGGAAGAAAATGTGCGGAAACGCCCGAGATTTTTGAGCACGCGTGATACAAAAATTCTCAGTATGCTTCGTAAATGTACACCATAGCGACGGGTAAAGAGGGGGGGGGGGAGTTGCGATCCACTTGCTCCCATATATAAGAGTCCATACCTCAAATCTAAAAATCATAGCTGAAAATTATTTACCGAATCATGTATCATCCAAAATGCTTTTTAAGTGTCTTATTTTTAAAAAAAAAAGTCCCGCCCCTTTATTAAAAAATGTGTATATTGTGAAGTATGCCCTTAAAAAAATGGAACATGCTTTTGTAGAGTGACACATTTACACAAGTAATACAAAGCTTGCTTTACGCACTAAAACAACTCACTCAATAAAATAATACAAAATAATTTAACTATTTACACAACTATTAATTCATTAAATATATCTTAATATGCCATTAGAGTTTAATTAATATGTTTTATAAACAAGGACCAATTGTTTATGTTGGAGAGGAGGGGTGGTGGAGGGTCGAGAGAAAGAAAAGGACGAAGAAATTTGAATGAAAATATTTAATAGGTTCTGAGTACCATCTATCACTTATCAGATAACAGAGTAAAAAGGATATATGGCTCTACATATTTAGCAACTGTATTATCTTCCGCCATAGATCTTTGAATGCCCCACCGTGACACAGCGCTTACACAAGTACATGCCGCGAGCCACAGCGGAAGTATTCAAAGACCGATGTCGGGAAGCAACGATTGACGAAGAGAGGGAATCCCTGGCGTCATGTCTTGACACCGATGAGGTCAAAAAGATGAACTGTTCTTTAAACATTGGTAATCAATGCAACTGGAGCGATTTAATCTTTATTTGTAGAAAGTACGTGTGCATGAAAAAATTAAGAAGTATACATTAGTTTAATCTCATTTTGGCTATAACGCTTGTAAAAACCAGATCATGCAGTATTTTTGTGAATATTTCGAAGCATGAAGCGATCCGTAATTTTTATCAAATTATATATTCTAAACAAAAGCTTATATTCTATATTTGTATTCTATCTAATGTTTTTTAAAAGAGTAGCTGAAGTTCCCGTCAACTACAGGTACTTCAAATAGTTGTTAATATAAAAGTAACTATTAACCAAACACTGTGTAAAAGGTTCTTTTTAATTTATATACTTAAAAAAACAATGTACTTTTGATAAATGTAAGCTTAAGATTAGTGTTTATTTATATTTTGAAATCTTTACACAAAATCATTATTGAATCTTTATGTTTCTGAAATAGATGAGGTGACCAGAAAATATTTTGCCTGTTTTTTGCAGGGAGACCTAAAATTTTAGGAAACGCCACTGGCCATTGGAGTAAAAATAAAGCGAACCTATACGTGTGTCAAGCTCGCCGGACCACATTTCGCAAAATGAAAAATAACAGGATAAAAAATTAGTGCTATATTAGTGCTCATTAGTGCTCGAACAACAGAATTAGTGCTGCTTATTTAAGCGAGTACTTCACAATTTAATGTGGTCCGGCTATCTTGACATCAAGCTGGCCTGCCACATAAAGAAAAATTTATTTTTTCGGAAATTTTAATACATACAAAATTAGTGCTATATTAGTGCTGGCTGAATACCAAATTACAGAATTTTTTATCCATATTTGAAAAAGTTATTAAATAAATAATGTGGTCCGGCTATCTTGACGTCAAGCTGGCCGGCCACATAAAGAAAAAATTACTTTTTCCCGAATTTTGATACATACAGAATTAGAGCTAGATTAGTGCGGGCTGAATACCAAATTACAGAATTTGTGCTCCGTATTTAAGAAAGTTATTAAATAATCAATGTGGCCGGCCAGATCGACGTCAAGATAGCCGGACCACATTGATTATTTAATAACTTTCTTAAATACGGAGCACAAATTCTGTAATTTGGTGTTCAGCTAGCACCAATAGAGCACTAATTCTGTATGTATCAAAATTCCCGAAAAATTAATTTTTTCTTTATGTGGCCGGCCAGCTTGACGTCAAGATAGCCGGACCGCATTGATTATTTAATAACTTTCTTAAATACGGAGCACAAATTCTGTAATTTGGTATTCAGCTAGCACTAATATAGCACTAATTCTGTATGTATCAAAATTCGGGAAAAAATAATTTTTTCTTTATGTGGCCGGCCAGCTTGACGTCAAGATAGCCGGACCACATTAAATTGTGAATTACTCGCTTAAATAAGCAGCACTAATTCTGAGGCATGAGCACTAATGTAGCACTAATTTTTTAGCCTGTTATTTTTTATTTTGCGGAATGTGGTCCGGCCAGCTTGACACACGTCGAATCTTTAGTTCTTTGCCTACAGAGCGAATTCCAGAAGACCACATGTTTCTTTTCAGTGTGGACAATCAGCTTTTACAAGAGGCTTATCGGCGGCCGACGAACAATCCTTTTGTCAACAACCTGGCAGACAAGTTTAAAAGGCTGTGCAACAGATTTTTCAAGGAAAAGGGGGAGAGGAAGGGGAAACAGTTCAGTTAGCAAGAAATAAATAGTTTTGTATAGCAGGTTTGATTTTGACAAACGAGTAGACTAGTAAATGCCGGTCGAACGCGAAAATCCATCATTAGGCTTTCGCACGGTTTAAAGCTTGATGTGAATGCTAAACACAAAGCAATTTATTAAATGAAAATTTATATACGTTAAAAATGGAATTGTGTATGCGTGAATAAATTTAAATTTAATAAGTCAAAAAATGTGGAGCTTTAAGAATTCAACTTCCCTAATTAGTCAAATAAAACCAAACAGTCAGAAATTTTTGAATTTAGGGAGCATTATTTTCACGAATTTAATCAGAGTGACTAAAATTGAAATCCAATCCAACTAGTCTTCGAAAAATCTTATCAAACCAATAAAAGAACTCGGAAATTTTTGAACATCATAAATTTATTCAGCAAAAGGATTCGGAAATTTTTTAATTTCGGATTTACAACTCATACAGAGGAAAAAAAAAAAACGTGGTACAGAAAAAAAAAAAAAAAAAAAAAACGCTAATCGAGACTGTTTATTTACACTGCTGGCCATCGTAAATGCAACACCCTGAAGGAAGCATGCAAATAATATGAAATTTACAACATGCATTAGCTGAGGTGAGATATGCAAATGATTAGAATTTCAGCGCAGACGCACATCAAGCGCGCCTGTGGCGCCACCTCAAAGCGCTATTTAAGGCTTGGAGATTTCGACGGTTTCAAGTACAGCAATTGTGTTTTTCTTGCTTTTTTTTTCAAAAAAACGAATAAATTATGCCTCGTAGGAAACAACGATCATCTTTTGATCAAGTATCCGAGTTTGACAGAGGAAGGATAGTGGCATACCGAGATTGTGGGTTATCTTTCAGGGAAATCGGTCGTCGTATTGGACGAAACCAAACAACTGTGATGCGGATATGTGATCGTTGGGTGCAGGAGGGTACGACGGACAGACGTGATCGACCGCATCGACCTCAGTGCACCACGTCACGTGATGACAGGCAGATTGTACGGCGAGGCAGTGACGGACCGCTCAGTCACATCACGAACCATATCACAGCAGATTCAGTCTGTAACGCATCATCCAGTGTCTGCGCGTACCATTCGACGTCGTTTACAGCAGAATGGTCTGTCCGCAAGACGTCCGTTGCTTTGTCTACCTCTGACGCGGAACCACAGACGTCTCCGCCGCCAATGGTGCGATGAAAGAAGGATGTGGACGACAGAATGGAATGAAATTCTCTTTACTGACGAGTCACGCTTCTGTATGCAACACCACGACGGTCGGATTCGAGTCTGGAGACACCGTGGAGAGAGGATGCTGAACAGCTGCATTATGCACCGTCACACTGGTCCTGCACCGGGTATTATGGTATGGGGCGGTATCGGATATCTCTCTCGCACTCCTCTAGTACGCATTGCCGGTACTTTAACCAGCCAGCGCTACATCTCCGAGGTGTTGGAGCCAGTTGTCCTTTCTTACCTTCAGGGCTTGCCAACAGCCATATTTCAGCAGGATAATGCACGGCCACACGTGGCACGCATTGCCCAAGGGTTCTTCGTCAATCACCAGATTGAATTGCTTCCCTGGCCGGCGCGCTCTCCGGATCTTTCGCCGATAGAAAACATGTGGTCCATGGTTGCTCAACGACTGACCCAGAGTTCATCCCCAGCTGTCACACCAGATCAACTTTGGCAACGTGTGGAAGCTGCTTGGTCTGCTGTACCCCAAGAACACATTCAAAGTCTCTTTGAATCAATGCCGAGGCGTGTGGCAGCTGTGATCTCCAACAACGGCGGCTACTCTGGGTACTGATTTTGGCAGGAACCACGCTTCATAGAATGCTGTAAATTTAATCATTTGTTACTTGGTCAACATGTTATCTACACAATAAATATTGTTGTGATATCTCTTGTTTTTCTTGGTGTTGCAATTTGGGTGGCCAGCAGTGTATTTATGGGAAGGGGGGCGGGGGGGAGTACACATCATCCTTTGAAAAATGTATCAATCTTTATTTAACCTCGCGCTGATAAAGTAATTTTTATTTCTAAATTGTGAGGACAGGATGATTTGATCTATTAAAACACAACCAGGGTTTCAGTGGCGAATCCAAATGGAGGGCTATGGGGCGATTACCATTTCAGCCTTTACCTGAGCACACTTGAATCAAAAACTTTGCTGAATCTTTAGGGAATTAATCCACCATTGAACCTATGTTTACCATGCTCGCTCTCATTTTTTTAAAGGACGGAGCGGAAAGGACTCACTTTTTGTGACCAGTGTTCCTACCTGCACGTGTGTCTTTGATTGCTCAGATAGAGACCACCCTTGCGAGATAAACAGGTTAAACCTGGGTTCAATAGTTAAAAAAGAAAAACGACTGGCCCATTTGTAATAAAATGCTTGTATACATTTATCGCTCTTCCCCTCTTGAAACTTTTCACTGGATTCGACAGGGGGGGGGGGGTTCCTTCAAATGATTAAAATAGACTTTAAGATGTAGAGTACTTACCGTCAAAACTACTTTGGCTTATATTTGGGGGTGGGGGTGGGGAGGACGAAACAAATCATAACAAAGTTAAAAATACTGAAACAATGATTACAAAAGCCTTTCCAATACAATCTTTCTGGCGCACACAATATGTAACGCAGTGGGGGCGGGGGATATCGGAATATATATTCCCAAATTTTTAAATTACTTAGCATAAGCGTTATATCGTACAAAATTCCATCTATTGATACACGAATATTCTTCATTTCTCCTGGAGACATTTTTTTCTGGCTACGCGCCTGATGCAATGAATAATTAACCTGCATCCTTCCATCGTTGTAAAGAATTCGACAGCAGTGAATCCACTCCCATGCATATCGTTGCTTACCGGCCTAGGTCTCTGATTACTCCTACTATGGCATATGACCACAAGACGTATTCCAGGAAGCAATGATGGTCACAGAAAAGGAATCGCGGCCGCGTCTATGCAAGGATGAAGCTAACAGGTTATAGCAAATAAGACGCTAAATTTTTTGTTTAATTAACTACTGTAGCGCTTAGTCTATGTCAAATATTTTGTTTGCCTCTGCAAACAATATTTTCGACGGAAAGCATTTTGTTAGAAATTTTAGTTATTATACTAACTGCTTTTAACTGAGACACGCATTTTTTGTTCTTGTCAAAAAGGCTTGACTGTAAAGGGGGGGGGGGTGTTCTTAAAAATACTAGGCTTACAAACTGTTTTGTTAAGGAACTATACAAGAATATGGTACTGTATCTTGAAAATAATAAAGAAATTGTTAAATTCTTTTCATTATTATAAATTTAATACATTAATCCTTTAATACAGTGTTTACTAGAACGCGACCGAGAAACGCGCATTTTTCTTTTCTTTTCCTCTCATTAAAAAATTATTACTGTGAAAAATTCTCGCCCTTACAAATTGGTTTCATTCTGCACAAAATTATCGCCTCTCGAAAGATTTGGACCCTTTAAAAAAAAAAAAAAAAAAAAGTCGCGCATGCTTCCATTTTTCATAAAGTGGCGTAAAATCCTCGCAGTTTGATTTTTATTGCATGTAACTAGGGCTGGCCTGCAGACTTGTAGGCCCAGTTACATGCTATAAAAATAACTAAAATTCATAAATACTCTGATTTGGGGTGTTTACCGGAGGCAAGTGAAAGTACCCATTTATAAATACCTTACCCACTGGGTATTTACCCAACTCGCATCTATAGTGAGAAATTCTCACCCATTTTTTTCCCCACAATGAAAACCCTGTTATATGTCATTGGCTTTATTTATTTATTTATTTATTTTTTTATTTTTTTTTTAAGAACGTGTACTAAAATTGCAAAAATTAGCAAAGAACATCGGTATCTTCATTAATACTACTTCTCACTCACCATAACAGAGAAGAAGAATATAAAGCCTCACAGATTTAACGAGCACGTTCACCGTGATAAGTTTCATCGTAAGTCCGATACCCTAGTAACTATCTGTTACTACACCAATTATATTATATTTATCCACATGCTTATTTTTCGATGGGCGGAAAAAAAGCGCACCGGAAAAAAACGCCCCGGAAAAAAGCGCACAATATTGAAGGGGTTTATTTTTTTGGATGTGAGTGTGTGTGTGTGGGGGGGGGGGGGCGCTTGAAATAAAAAATGTAAGGAAGGAGTGGGCATCCGAAAGAGCGCCTTTTAGTGAAGTGAATTTTTTTTTAAGTATTCAATTTTTTTGTATCATTTTTACACTAACAACATGCGTCATACTCTGAATGGCCCCTCGCCCCCCCCAAATAGAACCCCCCACAATTGACTACTGGGTTGTCAAGGAGTTTGTCAAGGTCACGTTCACGTTTTGTCAAGAAGCACAAACAAAGAAATAGCCCCGGGAGAAGAGTGTAGACAGTGTGAAGGTGTATACTCTCTTTCTTCGTCGCGCGTTGATGAATGATGGATAACACATCCGGTCACTAAAACTCGGGGGTTAAAACGGGGGTTGCGATGGGTGAAGGGGGTTCTTCTTCTGAAATATCCGAATACATCTACAGAATGGATGAAATCATTTTTATCAAAACAAATAGAGGAAAATCTATGGTAGTGCTGAAATGATTGGGGGGGGGGACGTATCTCCCTATGCTCCCCCCAATTTTGTACCAAAATCAGTTAAACAATAATTTGTTTAAAAATTTAAAACAAACAGATCTCTGTCTAACAGACAACAAACTAATCTCTGTGTGTGTGTGTGGGGGGGGGGGCACGTTCCCTCCTCCAAACTTCGTGTTATTTTTTTTTTTTAACATTTGTTTAACGGGTCATTTTAACTGTTTGATTTAAAATGCGAAAAGGAACTCCAGTCTGTGTCTTGACAAAATATTTTTTTACTTTCCGAACATGTACCATGTAAGGAAAGTATTGTAATCATGAAAAAATTCGAATTCGAGATTTTGGTGTATTTACACGTTTTGAGGTCTTCTGAATTCATTTATGCTATTTTTACGAGATGTATGTATGTATGTGTGTATGTGAGTGAACACGATAGCTCCTGAACAGGGCATGCGATTGAGCTCAAATTGGGTATATATGTTATAAACCACCGTCGCAAGACCGGTATTGATTTTGGTGTGTATAGGACTTACAGTTTTTCTACAGGGCTACGACAAAGATTTCTTTTACATTATGGCCTATGGAGGAAAATTCTGGAAAGTGCGCTAGCGTTTAAACGGTACATTCGATTGAGCTCAAATTGGGTATACATGTTATAAACCACCGTCGCAAGATCTGTATTGATTTTGATGTGTATAGGACTTACAGTTTTTCTACAGGGATAAAATAAAGATTTCTTTTACATTATGGCCTATGGGAGAAATTCTTGAAAGTGCGCTAGCGTTTAAACGGTACATTCGATTAAGCTCAAATTGGGTATACATGTTATAAACCACATTCGCAAGACCGGTATTTTTTGATGTGTATAGGACTTACAGTTTTTCTACAGGGCTACGACAAAGATTTCTTTTACATTATGGTCTATGGAGGAAAATTTTGGAAAGTGCGCTAGCGTTTAAACGGTACATTCGATTGAGCTCAAATTGGGTATACATGTTATAAACCACTATTGTAAGACCGGTATTGATTTGATGTTTATAGACTTATAGTTTTTCTACAGGCTACGACAAAGATTTCTTTTACATTATGGCCTATGGGGAGAAATTCTTGAAAGTGCGCTAGCGTTTAAACGGTACATTCGATCGAGCTTCAATTTGGTATATATGTTTGAATTATTCATCGATTAAAATTTATTTAAATGCTTGGTAATGATCTTAATCGTAAGTGTTCGGAAAGTCGAGTGGAGTCACTCCAGATTTTTTTAAGTTCACTGTCAAGGTTGCTTAATTTAAACAGGGTTATTTTTTAAGCGCTTGGTTTAACAATTTTTCTCATTCCCAATCTGCTGTACTGGTTTAAAATTATTTCTAAATATTACGGTTTCTTTAAAATATTTATTTATTTATATTTTATTTTTCAATGGAATACAAGATATTTTATGCAAAAAAAAAAAAAAAAAAGTTTTATTTAGTGAACAAAAGTTAATAACATTTTCCCTTTTCTTAATTGAGTTGTTCTCACAGTTTTACATCAAGTTATAATAGCTGTTTTAGTAGATATTTTTTTCTTCTTGCTGTATTTTTTTCATATATGAAGTTCAATATTCGATAATTTATCCATTTAATTTTCTATATATCGTCATTCTTGCTTATTTCAGCAAGTTTTATTTTTTATTTTTTAATCTTAAAAGTTAAATGAGTTTTGTAAAGTAGTGAAAGAGCTTTAGAAGATATAAATTTAATTTATAAAGCTTTAAAAAAAAGTATTTTGACCTTTTGCATTATAGTATAAATACTTTTTACTAATTTCATGACAATTTGGTAAACTGCTGAAGTGTATAGCAGTAGGGTTCCTGCCTACCGCGCGCTGTTTCTCAGTGCGGTTTGACGTGCTCCAGACACGTCAAAACCCCTGAAAAAGTCGTCTGCCCAAGGCATACCCTAATTAAGCAGACATCCTTTGTGTAGATCTGTCTTAACCACAAAATAAAAATAACTTCGGAACATAATAAAAAGGAACAGTTTTGTACTTATAGAAATTTATCTCTAAAATAATCTGTCAGACGTTTCCGTTCATTTGAAATAGTAATCCTTAATTTTTTATTTATTTTCTTAGTTTTAACTTCTTCCACATCCCTATCTTGAATCTCTCGTACTAAGCTTTTGGAATTCTGCTACGTGAATATGATAATTTAAGCTGGAAGTAAAAATTTTAATATTTTAAATATTAAATAAAAATCATAAAAACTTTCAATCCCTATTATAGAGGGTCCCTAAAAAACACTGACCTAGGATTTTCTTCTTTAGATATTGACCTTATACATATAGAATTAATTATAAAGTTATTTTATTACGGCGAATTTTTTAGCCAGTTTCCTTTAAGAAGGGTTTTTTTTTTTTAGAATTTAGAAATGAAAATTCGTTTAAAAACATTACACTTATACTAACATTTGATTTTAAAAGTTTTTTTTAAGGAAGTTTTTTTAAATTGACTTATATTATCATAATTAATCTGAAAAAAAAATCTGATGTGAAACATGACTTCTTGCACGTGCATAGTCATTATTTATGACGCACTTACTCTAAACTTATATTTTGAAAGAATAAAATATAATAATATAAGTTTAGCGATTTCTAGAAAAATTCGTATGCAAGCTGATCAATGAAATATTCATTTACTATTGGCGTATCACGAAAAGCCGTCAACTGATGTCTGCTGAATTTTGGTGATAGCAAACGTAGTCATTACAAATTCACTGTTGAATGCATCATACAGTAATGTATAAAGTCATTGGCTCACCTGTAGTAAATTCTCAGTCGATTGCTGTAAAAAGATATGGAACAGTAGAATTACATAGTTCAAATACAAAAGTTCAAAAATCTACGGTTAAATTTTATTATAAAAATACAAATAATTTTGCGCCAAATTTGGCGATATTCGCAAAACTCGCAAGAATGATGACAAATGGATATTTGAGCATGGACAAATGATGACTATCGCAAAATCGGAGATATTTCGCCAAAACGCCAAGGTCAGTACAGACGGCGAGTTTATGGAGCATCTACCAAACAATGACTGTCTACATTGTATTATATTAAGATGTCATAGACATTAAAGTACTAAAATTCTTTCGTGTCTTAAATAAACTTCCAGTCAGATTGAACTATCAGATACACAACTAGATGTTACAACATTTATATATGAAATTCAAATAGTTTTTGAGATTCGAGAGTAAATATGCACACACGTACACCAAAAGTCGCAAGCTTGCGACTTTTGGCATAGTTCTTGAGGCACGTGACCTGTCGGACATTACTAACTATGTGTAGGCGGATGGTGAAAGGATGAAGCCCTAAAATTGCCATTGACCGTCATGCTTAAACGAGTGTGCGCACAGCACGATATAAATGGTAAAGCAGATTATAATGGAGAAACTCGCATTGCAATCTGGACAGCGAACACTCCTATGCCTCCTTTCGACTAGCGATCTTCTAAAAACGCTTTATTATTTCGCCCATGAGGTAATGTATTTCGAATTTTTGCGTGTGTAAACTACAGCGGCCACAAAGGGATGTGCACGATGTACAGCATCCTCGAGTAATCAACATCTACGCATGTTTTTGGTATGTTAATGAGTTTACCCATTGAGCGTAATTATTTCGTATGTTTTTAGTCTTTAAAAACTTTCCAGTCGATGGAACAAAGGAGAGTGCACAACTAGATGTTCATACTGAGTTTCGACATTTATATACTTTTGAGTTACATTTAATGAATTTCGATGGCGTAATTTTCGATGCGTCCTTATTATCATTCGATTGCCACCAAGGGCATCACTGTAGGATTATCATTCTTTAATATTCAACATTCTATACATATAGAATTAATTATAAAGTTAGTTTATTGCGGCGAATTTTTTTAGCCAGTTTCCTTTAAGAAGGTTTTTGTTTTAGAATTTAGAAATGAAAATTCGTTTAAAAACATTACACTTATACTAACATTTGATGTTAAAAGTTTTTTTTAAGGAAGTTTTTTTAAATTGACTTATTATTATCATAATTTAATTCTGAAAAAAAAGGTATGTCTAAAATAAAAGTAGCAATATTTATATTAAATACTTTATAAAATAAAAATATTTATATGTAAATATACTATATACTTATAAATCATTCATTCTAAGAATTATTATTTAAAACCAAAGAGTTAACAAGATAGATTACCATGAATCTGAATAAACTCTTGCTCTTATAAAAAGAAAACCAGTAATAATAATAAGCTATAGCTGATTACAAATCAGACTGGATGTGATAACATATTACAGAGAACGTGCATGCTAAATCTGTGGAGTCTTAGATTCTTAGGGTTGCCTGTTAGGTGAGAGATGGTACTTAAATTTTTCGAAACTGCTGTAATTTGTCACTGAATCACTAGTTCTGGACTTTGTCTTAAGAATACAAACAAATTGAACAATCAGTTTATTAAAAAAACGCTGAAATTAGTATTATTGTTATTATTACTCCGTTTTTTATTTTCTATTTATTTTTTAATCTGGAGAAGGAGTTTCTTAGAGTCTGTAGGGTCTTCTGTAGAGTGTAGGAGAGTGAGACTGTATACTTACAAATCAGGGCAAATACACTAATGTACCCCTGTTTAAGCCCTTTGGACACCCACTTGTTTCTCACATATTTTTAAATTCAGCCCCCCCCCCTCTTCTCTTCACGAAATACAAACCCATTCAGTTCCGGGTGCGCTTTTTTTCATGATTATTTTTCAGTTTGAATGGTTATTTATATTTAAGCACGCCATGTACTCGTTTATGATGCAAATGTATTTAAAAAAATATGAGTACATTAAAGTACTCATTTTTAAGTAAATCATTTTTAACAGTGCAGACAACAGAGAAGAAGAACATAAAGCCTCACAGATTTAACGAGTACGTTCACCGTGATAAGTTTCATCGTAAGTCCGATACCTTAGTAACTATCTGTTACTACACCAATGAAAGGACTTCCAAATAATACAAAAAACTATGCAAGTTCAAGAGCATAATATATAACAGATTTTGACTCAAAAGAAAAAAAATATATATTGAAGAATTTTTCTTCTCAAGTTTATAAATTATCATCGTTAGCCCTCTGAACCTTAGAAGGTAACAGAATAAACTCATAAAGAAAAGAGAGGAGTAAACTTATTATTTTAATATCTAGAATTTTTTTTCTTAAGCATTCTTGAAAGACTCCAAGGAAAATATATTTATAGAAAAGGAATGTTTTTTTCCTTAGACTTGGATTAATGAATTCAGTTATTTCTCACCACCTAAATTCAGTTTAACAAACACATACCAGGGGTCGATTCAGAATTTTTTTCCTGAGTTCCCATTTTTGTGAAAAACTGCTTTTTTTGTGAATTTCAATACTTAATTTTGTGAATTTCAATACTTATTTTTGTGAAATTTCATACCAATTTTTAATAAAAGTCGCGTTTAAAAAAATAATAATTGATAAATCAGATTAAAATGTAGGGTGAAATGCCAATGAAGGGCCGCTTTAATCGATTGCATTTCTGTGAAGGGGCCACAAAATAGACCCAGTTTTCTTCTGCACAGATCCTTGGGTACATAAATCTGCCCCCCCCCCCCAATCTTTATCAAAATCAGCAAAAATGTGTTTTAGAAGTAGAATCTCTTTTCAAAATAATGTGCTAGAGATTGTCCAGAATATGTAAAGCCCAGAATGTTAATGTCCAAAATAATGTAAAGATTTTATTAATGATCAACTGTATTAGTGACTTTACCCATTCAATGAATATCTTACATTTGTTTACTAGTTGTTAAAATTGAAATCATCAGCTTTCTAATAATGTTATTATTAAACGAATAGTATCCCGCAGTGCCCTAGTCGCTAAGCTCCGTTCCCATAAAAACATGGAACGGAGCCATTTCCTGTACATGAAAATGGCACCATCACATGTACAGGTTTACAGGTGTAAGTTTGTATTGTAATAGGTGAATTTTTGGAAGAAAATATTATAAAGCAACGAAAGAAATATATTTTTTAAAAGATTTTATTTGTTATTTGATTATTATTTTTGAAAGAAAACTTAAATCAGTTTTATATATAAATAAAAAGTATCTAATAGAAACCTAAAAAAAATTCCGCGTACCCATCTTTGTATAAAAACTAACTGTACAGCTAATTTACTACACAAAAGCGGACCATTCGGATATGCCAAGAAAGTAAAAATTTGTGTCGGTCTACAACATGTAATCCCAAATTGCGTAATCCATTCAAATTTTGAATAATATTGAATTCACGCACCTCAAAATTCTTGTTATATCTTCGCAATGTAAGAGAGTGAACATGTTAAACCTGGTATTAAGAAGGAGTTTGATCGTGTAGGCGCAACTTGCGTAATCGATTCAAATTTATAATACAGTAAAACCTCGCTATAACGATATTGGATAAATTTTATTTGGTCTTGGTCCCTTAAGTATTGCTGTTGTCAGGTTTTACTGTAATTAATACAGTCGCCCCTATAGCTATTTGTATACTGAACACTATCTCTTTTCATTTACAATAAATAAGGATTTTAGATTAGCTACAAAAACAGTTCCTCTCTTTTCTTTCTCTCTTTTTTTTTTTAATAATCAAAAACCTAACAAAACGTGAATTTTTGCCGTACTCTTAATTATGAAAGTTTTTTATTCAACGGATATGTTTGTATAAAAACCAACTATAGAGTTGCTCTGCCGGAAAGAGAAAAGACTAGCAAACGAAACAAAAACGGAACCACTTTCAAATAAACTGATGCAGTTCTTTTAAAACAGCCACTGCATCCTATCCACGACCGAATCATTTTAAAATGAGCTGCATCAGTGTCCGATTCGTTTTAAGCGGACAGCTCTCGTTACGATCAGTCCCGGATCACAATCGCAGACCGGTTTTCCATTCCTACCGAACGGAGAGGCTTGCCAAGTAATGGGAGAAATCACTCCTGCCGCAGCGCCATTAGTAGGAAGTCGCCAAGCGGTAGCTAATCGGAAAGCCAGCCATTCTTCCTATATAAATGTATTTTAACTTCCTAATAATTCAGAAAATGGTACATCATACTTAATACAAAGATTATTACTGAGACCATGCAAACATAATCTCGGTCATATTTAAATAATATAAAGGAACAGTGAAATAATAAAAATATATAGAAATATCTTACATTTTTCATGTAATTTCTGTGATGGGGGGGGGGCGTTCCCCCCCAAGAAAAATGTGATTCTTGCTGTTTTAATAATTAATGAAAGGCAATCAATCTAATTAATTGTTTAGCATTAATTAGCCCAATTAATTAGTCTAATTATATGCAGGGGGGGTCAACATTATCTACAACGACCAAAGTGCTTAAAAATGCTCTAAGTTATATTAAATGTCCATTTTATAGAAATATCCCCCCCCCAAGAAAAAGGTTCTCTGGCTTATCGCCAACATCACCGACAAACACTCCATTTCTTTAAAATATTTCAAGTCCACATGAACACGGTATCAAGACCATCGACAGACACTGCAGTTCTTGTAAGTCCACACGAACACGGGAACAGCGCGACGACGAAGACTAAGATGGCGGTGCGGGACTCTAACTAAATCTGCCGTAAACTCCCTTCCTCGCCGATGCTTCGGCAAGCGAGCGGAGGTAGCGTAAACATCGGCGCGTTGATGAAATCCAAGATGGCGGCGCGGGTCCCTGAACCTTACTGGAATTGGAGATGGGATGTGATGAGGCATAAAAAAATAAAGAAGAATGTATATAGAGATCTTAAAAATGCAGTTCAAATAACTGGAAAAACCTTATGGATTGTCACAAAAACTGTTTAAATATGCAAGTAAAAAAGAACATGAATTACATATGGCAAAGCTTTATCAGTTGAATAATATTGGATATAATCTCTAGAGTATATAACTTCGATTATTAGTTTATTTATTAATTTTTAAAAGTATCGCAATAAAGTAATACTTCAAATAGTAATTTAGGCAAATAAATCATCTCTTGAGAAAATATTTGCTAACATCACCACTAGATGGCGGCAGCAGAAAGTTCTTAATCTCTCTTCTCTATTGAAAACAAAGCAGATCGTTTCTGGGCAAGACTCTACTCCTATTTGATCTCTATGGTCTGAAATTTTGTCAGGCAGTATGTTATGTAGAAATAAGTTTTTGTAAAATGGCATCGAATAAATATAAGCAGAAAGCTTATTGTGATAAATCGGAACTTGCTTGGGTGTAGTTATGATGCTAAGTTTTTTAAAGTGCAATATTGTATTGGATTTTCCAGTTTCACATCACTTAAATATTCCATGTAATACACGTATTATCGCGATCCAGTTTGTTAGCGGAGGATAATAAACGGAGCTTCCTGTCATAATCATTGCCTTGGTGTTAATCCGAAAACATAAATGCTCGTTAATGTAATCGCAAGTTAAATCTTTCACTCAAATTAAAGCTCTCCTTGTTTTAAAACTAACGCAATCGATATGTATGTATGCAGATGACAAATGTACTGCTTCAGATATAAATTTTACTTTTATATATTGAATCCACTGAACTACAGGCCAGCCTATTTTGAGAAGTATATTAACTAAGTGTATCGTTAGATATGGCAGACTATAAGCTTTGCGAACTGTCTGAATATTATTTATTTATTTTTATTATTGTTTTGAAGTTCGTTTATTCTTCTGAATTATATTCAGACCAGTTTGTTGTTGAAGTACCAGGTGGAGAGGAAGAGGCAAAACAAGTTGCTAAAGATCATGGGTTCGATTATCTTGGAAAAGTAAGTGAATATTTTACTAAGCGCTTAAGAATTTCTTTTTCATTTGACAAAAGTTAAACGTAATATAAGTATTTACACATAAAGTATACACATACAGTTACACATAAGTATTTACATGTAACAGGGATTTGGATTTTTGTTAATTGGATATCAATAAAAGATTTTTCGAGAGAGATACTACTTTTTTTAGCATTTGGCGCCCTTTTTTTTTTGTAGTTGTTCTGTCAATGAGTAACACCTAATTTTTATAGATTAATTATATGTTTAATCATAATTATTTTGAAGAACAACTAGCATTTCACATTTTAAAGGAAAATGTTTCAAATTATTGTAAACTATTTTGCTTTTTAAAGCAGGCTTTTAATATTTTAACTAGAAATTTTTATGTTTTCAGAAATTAATATAGAATTTTTTAAAAAATTTCAATCCTAAGAATTTATATTTATGTAAAATATAAAAAAAATAATTGGTGTACTTTGTAGAATCAAGTAGGAAAAAATATGCATTTTTTAAAATGTTCTAAAACCAAGCTCTGTTAAATGTATGTTAATTAAACTATTAATGTATATTATACACTTGATTTATATTGAATGAAGATATAGTATTATTTTTTAATGTTCCAAAAATTCTTTTCTACAATGTCATTTTTAATTAAGGAAGTAAGGCCCCATTTTGTCCCCATGGGGAAAAAAAAAGTACCATACACATTTTTATACAAAAAATATCGTAATGCTATGAATGAAATAAAAAGCATTTAATTCAATGTATTCTTAAATATGCTGAAAGAAATATTGCACAAAAAACACAAAATATTTAGTTGAAGAAATAATGTCCATGATTATCAAATTCATATTTACTCAGTATGCTTCAAATTTTACTTGGTTCCACCAAATCAATTTCTGATGGTAAGCAGTTAAATTAAAATGCCAATTTTGTTGATTATAACTATTGTTGCAGCAATATTTATACTAAGCAGAAATAGAATTGAAATATCATATAGAATTTTGCTATGCTTGACTCCATTTTACTCCACCTCAAGAAAAAAAAAGGTAAAATCATACAAGACAGTGCGCACCCCATGTAAACACGGTGACAGTTGCTGGAGCTTGGCGGTTGCCAAGCCCCAGCGACTGTCGCCAACCATTTTGCATGATCAGCAAAGTATTAAAAGTAGCACATTAAAATTGCACATATATTCCACTAACAAAAACATTAAAACAAAATATGTTGTCCATATTTAATCTAAAAAACATCTGCACATTCAGTAACAGGCAATTTAAAATGAGCGAACAGTGGACCGTTTTAAGTAAAAAAACTACAATGGATTAAGCAACCTAGTTGTACAGCTAATGTAAACTGGGCAAACACTGACCCTTTTTCAACTCAAAAAAACATCGGTGGATTAAACAACCTAATTGTATATCTCATATAAAGTCAGTATAGCACTTATGAAAGCATAAAAACATCAAATATCAATTTGAAATTCACATTAAAAACCTTAAGCATTGCAAAGATTCGTTAAAAAAAATCACTTACTTTATTTTTTTAATTAACCGCTCAGAAATGTCCCTAACACCCATCGGCTTATAACGTAAAATCAGCATGCTTTCTTTTATTTAGTTTCATATTGACACTACATTTCTAACAAACACACACACGGGCTGATGATAACGTAAAACCAACATGCTTTCTTTTAATTAGCTTTATATTCGCACCATATTTCTAACAAACACACACACATTTTCTTTTCATACAATAACATAACATATTTCATTCACTTTCATCCATAACATGAAACAATTTCAAATTTTCAAACTGACGATGCATGTTTTTTTATAGTTGCCAGTCAAAAATACCACCGGCAGGTTACTTCACTCCCGCTGTGCATCGCCCATGATGGCTGCAGAATGATCACCAAATGAAACATAAACACAAACATTGATATGTAAACAGCACCGAATATAGAATATAGTAAAAAAAATATTAAAATAGAAATTATAATTTTATTCTTAATTTGGCTAAGCTTCAATATACTTCCTACATTTTTTTTTGCGCCAAATTTGGCGATGAGTGGGTTGTTGTAGCAACCAAACCGTTGCGGTTTGGCGATAATGCTCCGGATCTGTTTATGGCAACCCACTCTTCCAGCCAATGAGAGCATCTCTCCCTGCTAATGTAGTGTGGAAAGGTGTCATCTTTCATTACTGTTCTAGACGTTTTGCTAGTAGGACGCGACAAGGTATAGTGATTATTTTTTATTTACTTTGATGGTAATTAGTATTTGGTGATAGCTTCTAAGGATGCTGGTAGTTTTTATCCATTTTTTAAAAATATAATCCAGTTTTCTTGAAGTCTTTCTAGCAGTGTGTATCAAAATGTAAATGCTTAATCTATTTATAAAGCCCATATCAGACGCTTCAAAAATACACTACAAACTACACAGACAACCAAGGGCAACCGGTTTTATTGCCTGTAGTTCGGGAAAAACCATGTGTGATACTGTTGTTCGACACACACAATTTTTCGCCAACCAGTATGGGAAAAATTCTGTGTGTTGGGGCAACTTTTTGCCTTCAGCCAATCCTTATTTAATGATGGATGCAATTTGGCATTCTACTATAGAGGTGGTCGATTAAGCAAATTTTAAATTAAAACTGAGCCGAATTGAAGCTACTTCATTTATTAATTTTCATTTTCTTTTGAAAAGAATAATATATTGTATTTTTATTTCTATTAAATAGCTGGAAATTGAATTTATGCAATTAGAAAATGCATTTTTATATTGCGCTTTTCCATATATATATAAAATATTATTCATTGAGGGTCTAACTTGAAATCTCTAAATTTTAAAAACATTTTCTAATTTTTTCTAAAACAGTAATTAGTCTTTTAGTTTTTTTACTTAATAAAGATAATAATTCCTGGTATGATGCACAAGTATGCATGGACTGCAATTACCGTGTTTATTCATGTAATAGTCACACATTTTTTTGCCAGTTTTTTATGGAGAAAGTCTAGGTGCATCTATTACACGAGGAAATCTACTAAATGTAATATTGTCCACTCTTGGAAGCTTGGAATACGCTTGTCAAAATAATGTATTCGCCACAAAGTTGAGTTGCCATATTCTACTTTTTTTTGTATTTTGGGAATTTTTTCTGATTATATGAAATACTTAAAATATGCCAAGTTATTTTATATATAATAAAATGGTCTCATTATAATTAAAAATCATTTTAATGAAATCATAATCATTTGAGATTTCAGAAAGATTGTTGTATTTATCAGCATAAGTGTAGAGCCAATTTAAAAAAAAAAAGTTTTGTTTTTAAAGTCATACCTAATAGGAATTTGTGTATCTTTGCCTGTCAGAACTAAAGTACCACTTGTCAATGGCATCATCTGGATGAAAGTTTTCAATATCTGGCCCATTTACAGATAAATTAAAGAGATCGTTCATAGTGCTTGTTGCTAAAGCATTTCTATATGCAGTCTTAATTCGGTTGAAAGCACTAAAATCTCTCATATTCAGCTGTTTTTGGAGGTAAAATGGCAATGTAGTTCTCCACCAGAAGCAGAATTGGGTATCTATCAGGATTTTCGTTAATCCTCTTCAAAGATTCTTGAAAATTCAATGAAGTAGTGGTCAGCATATTATCTGCCCATTCTTCAAGGAGTAGATTTTTCTTATTGTGCCAATCATTTAAATGGGTGTGTTTTCCTAAGTTTCTATTTTGTGCAGTTCATAATTTAAAAGATCACCCTGAGGTGGCCATTGAGAGCTATCAAAGACATGCATTGATAATATCAAGTCATTGGACACTGATTCTAACCTGCTTTGCAAATATGTTTCTGAATTTGAGATTAATTTTTTTAAATGCTTTGATAATTTTTTTTCTCCTGCATTAATGACACATTCCTGAACATTATGATAAACATTCCTGATAATAAAACATTTTCTAAAAACTGTTGTTCCCTTATACCAGCTTTATTTTCTAGCTTATTTAGTGCATGCAATGTTTGTTCACATTTCCTCTTCAATGTGGGAAGCAATAAATGAGAACTTTGAGGGAAATACTTAATAGTTTGAACATTCCGTAGAAATCAACCAGAAAGTGTAACAGCATCACAAACTGAAACTGTTTTAATAACTTTAAAAATCCTTCTTTTTTTTTCTTTGAGGCATCTGGATCACTGTTTACAAAAGACTGTTTTAAATCAAAGACAACAGCTTTCCAGGAATCACATAATGTCTGAAGAACTTTTTCTCTGTTTGCTATTTACCGTACACTATGAATATCCCCCAACTTGAATAATTTTTCACCAAGGACATTAGATGTTTCTATGGGCGCCGGCAGCATGGGGCAAGGGGGGGGGGGCAATGCCGCCCCCTGGATTTTTGTATGCAGTGTTTTTCCTTGCTTTTTTGCTCTTTCCAACATGGTAACCATACATTGAAGTAGTCTTTGCCCCCTCCCCCTTGGAAATATTCTGCCGGCGCCCATGGATGTCTCATGTAATTTATGAAGTGGTGTGGCTGAATAACTATAAAATTTACATAATACTTTACAGTACTTTCAAAAGACTGTATAATTGTTTTGATGAAAGATCAACAACACCTCAAAAGTCTTCCATTTTTTATATACCTGATATACACAATTGCATGTTCTATAGTAGTTCTGTCTGTCGAACCAACAATCATATTACTAATGAACTGTGATTTTTTAAAATTGGACTTGCAATTGATTTCTGAGCATTTCAGCAATATAGTGAATGAAGATTCTTCATTCCTTTCCATTGCCATATTTACTCACGATCTTCACTTCCAATTTTGTTGCTAAAGATCTTCAACATTTGTGTAACATTTTTACACTTTTTTAATATTCTGACACATGCTTAAAGTTCCATAAACTCAGCATTAAAAAATCAAATATCAATTAATAGTATCTTATTTTAATCCTTTTAGAAAAAAAATTACATGTACAGCTCTGCGATTTTTATGGTTTTTAATATATCATGTTGCCTAAAAACTATTTAATATTTGTCAGAAGTGTGTACTTTTTCTTTTATATACCAGGTGACCTTTTCATTGACCAGGTGACTTAACACTTTTACTAATCTTTATTATAACACTCCTACAATGAGATTAATGAGCCAGAAATTTCAATAGCAATGTAAAATGCTAGGTTTAGAATGGGGGTCTGCAAAAAATACCTTGTTCAAAAGGGGGAACCTCTGTCCACATCAATTTAAGTACCCCTGTTTTAGCTAATTATATTCTGATTGTAATTGTTTTATAAAATGATTTGAAATAAGATAATATTAATTGGTACTTGATTTTTTTAATATTGAGCTTATGAAAAAAAGAACTTTAAAAAGAAAAAGTGTACAAATGTTTCACACTTTACAGTGAAATCACCCATATACTGTTCTTTATTTGTTGTTCTAATTAATATTTTATTTTGTCATTTAGATATTTGATGATCATAATCATTATCATTTTAAACATCAAAGAATATCCAAAAGGTCTGTAGAAAGTAGTGCACATCATCATAAACTTCTATCAAGTGACAGTAGAGTAAGATTATTTTTATTCCTTTATAGTTTGCCTATTAATTGAATTTTAAGCTGTATAAAAAATGCCTAAAAATTTTTAGGGGATTTAATACCTTTCAAATGGCAAAAATTGTAGGAACATTAGTTTTTTTTTCTTAAAATGTCTTTTGACACATCTAGTATAACTCAGCAAAAAATTTAATATTGGTGTTTGGAATGATTTGATCATTGTAAATGTAGTAAAAAAGTTTTTAAGTATTATAACTGCACTGACGGCTTTTTAAATGCTATGCTTTTTAACTGCATTTTCTCTGTTTTAATATGTCCGCAAAATTATGCTGTTTAAAGTGCTGAAATTTTACGACATATTAATTATGAAACTTTACTTGTTTTTGGTGTGCATTCAGTTTGATTTACTTAATATAATAAGTGATGAATTTTGCTATATCTTGAGAAATTAAAATATTACAAAAAGTTACAAAAACATGTTTTTTTTTCTATTTTGAAAAAAAAAAAAATCAAAAAATCATTAAAGCAAAACTCACTTTAAAGTATAAGGAGGATTCCATAAAAATAGGGACACATTTTTTTTTCTTATAAAAAATAACGTTTTTTTTTTCTATGAAATAAAAATGTTAATTTCTATAAAATTATACTAAAAAAATTAGCAACACCTTTTTATAAGTTTTCTACGCACATTTGGTGACATTACTGTTTTTACATGACTTCTTGTCTTTGAGAGTTATGGAAAGTTCATCTCGTTTTCGTAAAGAAATCAACAGGTATGAATGAAATCTTAATTTTTTAATTAAATTTAGTTTATATATGAAAAGATTAGACCACAGAAACTTTTAACTGCAATATTTGTCTTGAGATTAATTTTTATAAATTAGGCCTAATATTAATGCAACATCAGTACAAAATTCTATAAAAGTTTTTATTGTTTCAATAAAATTAGTCCTACGACTATAGTTATGTTCTCTTCCTTTATGATGAACTGACTTAAAATATTGGCAAGATTGCAATGAATTCTGGAAAAAGGCTGAACAGTAGGAGAGATAAATTAAAGAATAAAGAAAAAAAAATGATGATTAAAACAGAAACAAAGCAAAAGCAAGAGAGAGAGAGAGACCTAGCTAAATTGCCTCAGTCAACTCAGAGTACTATTTTTTAAAACATGTTTTCCCAATTTTTCTTTTATTCTGAATTGATTGAGGTAATTTAGCTTAGTCTTTTTTTTTTTTTTTAACTTTTGGCTCTTTTTATTGCTTCTACTTTGTTTTTATAATCTTCATATTTTCCTTCCTTCCTTTAATTTATTTTTTCTTTATTTTTTCTTTTTTTTTTCAGCAGTCAATGTCATTTTCTATTATTTTAAAGTAGGTTTCTAATTGAAAAACAGAAATGTGACTCGTGTTACACATTTTTATAAGTTTAAAAATCACAAATGGAATTAATATATAATATTTAAGACTAATATTAAAGATATTTTCATAAAGAAAAAGAATATGACTTTTTATATTATCAGGACTGATGTTATGTATGATTAGGTCTAATTTATAAAAATTGCTCTCAAGACAAATTGATTGTCTATTGCAGTTAAAGGTTTCTGTCAAGCTTGTTAAAAACCCAGGGTTTTTACCTGTTTTTTTTTTTTTTTTTTTTTTTTTTCTCCAGAAAAAAACCAACCCACTGGATCTTTTTCAGGGTTTGAGAGGTTGTTCAGGGGTTTTTGGATTTTATCTGGGTTATTTTTGGGTTTTATCAGGGTTTTTTCAGAGGAAGGGATGAGGTTTCAGAATATTTGAAAAAAAATTTGCTCATTACTAAATACAACTTAAAGCAACTAATTGATTACAAAAATCAACTATAAATAAAAAATGGGTAAATTAATAGTAATAACTAATTACAATTGTATTAATCATACATGAAAAGACATATAAATCAATAACAATAACAACCCCAACAATGGTTTGCTCTTAGATAAATTGACTATTAGTAATAATTTTAAGTGATATACTAGTGCTTAATTAGAACTTTTTAAACTAATTTTTATGGTTAAAAAATCGTTATTCATTTAATGCAGATAGGCATAAAAATTTTCTCTAGAAAGCTTTTATGCGTATGTGAAGTCTAATTTTTACTTTCCGATCATTTACCATGTAAGGAAGGTATTGTAATCATGAAAAAATTTGACTTCAAGATTTTGGTGTATTTACACGTTTTGAGTTCTTCTGAATTAATTTATGCTATTTTTACGAGATGTATGTATGTGTGTGTGTATGCAGAGCCTGATTACTGAATAGGCCCATAAAGTCCGGGCCTATAATTAAAAAAAAGGGTAAAATCATACAAGCCGGTGCCCACCCCATGTAAACATGGCGACAGTCGCTGGAGCTTGGCGACCGCCAAGCTCCAGCGACTGTCGCCATGTTTACTAGTCATTCTAGGCAACCAGTGGTCCGTTTTTAACTAAAAAAATCCCAGTGGATTCAGCAACCTAGTTGTACAGCTATCTAAACTAGGCAACCAGTGGTCAGTTTTTAACTAAAAAAACCTCAGTGGATTCAGCAACCTAGTTGTACAGCTATCTAAACTAGGCAACCAGTGGTCCGTTTTTAACTAAAAAAACCTCAGTGGATTCAGCAACCTAGCTGTACAGCTATCTAAACTAGGCAACCAGTGGCCCGTTTTTAACTAAAAAAACCTCAGTGGATTCAGCAACCTAGCTGTACAGCTATCTAAACTAGGCAACCAGTGGCCCGTTTTTAACTAAAAAAACCTCAGTGGATTCAGCAACCTAGCTGTACAGCTATCTAAACTAGGCAACCAGTGGCCCGTTTTTAACTAAAAAAACCTCAGTGGATTCAGCAACCTAGTTGTACAGCTATGTAAACTACGCAACCAGTGGACCGTTTTTAACTAAAAAAAAACAACAACAGTGAACTAAGCAACCTAGTTGTACAGCTAATGTAAACTGGGCAAACACTGGCCCGTTTTCAACTCAAAAAAACATCGGTGGATTAAACAACCTAGTTGTACACCTCTTATAAAGTCAGTATGATTAGAATAGCACGTAAATAGCACTTACGAAAACATAAACACTTCAAATATCAATTTAAAATTCACATTAAAAACCTTAAACATCGAAAGATTCGTTAAAAAAGAACACTTACCTCTATTTTTTTGGTAAATAACCGCTCAGAAATGTCCCCAACACCCACCGGCTTATAACATACTATATTTCTAACAAACACCCACAAATTCTTTTCTTATATTAACATAACACATTTCATTCCCTTCCATCAATAACGCAAACAATTTCAAATTCCCAAACCTGACGAAACACGTATTCTTTATGGTTGCCAGTCACAACTACCACCGGCAGTTGGCGGTGCATCGCTCACTCTCGCGTCAGATTGTTCGCCAATGATTTGTAAACAAACCATTGACATGTAAACAAGGCACCGTATACGGAATATAGTCCAAAAAAAGTCTAGGAGCTTCAAAATTACAGTATTTATTATTTATACTTATGGAATGGAATATGAATAGGTGGGAGAGGGGACTCGAAAATGATAGCGGGCTTATAGTATCAGAAAGTGTTAATCAGACCCTGTGTGTATGTGAGTGAACAGGATAGCTTCTAAACGGGGCATTCGATTGAGCTCAAATCTGGTATATATGTTATAAACCACCATCATAAGACCGGTATTGATTTTGATGTGTATAGGACATAGTTTTTCTACAGGGCTACAAGAAAGATTTCTTCTGCATTATGGCATATGGGGAGAAATTCTTAAAAGTGCGCTAGCGTTTAAACGACACATTCGATTAAGCTTCAATTTGATATGTATGTTTCAATTATTCATCGATTAAAATTTATTTAAATGCTTGTTAATGATCTTAATCACAAGTATTCGAAAAATCGAGTGGAGTCACTTCAGATTTTTTTTTTTTTTCCTTAAGTAGTGGTGGTGTGGGGGTATATAGGGAGCTGTTTATAAACTTTACAAGTGGTGTACTGATATTAAGAGATGTATTATCTACGTAATTAAAGTTGAAGTTTTGAAAAAAAACAGTTGGGTTTTTTTAAGTGGGCTTTAGTTTTTTCGGGTTGGGCAAAATCATAACAACCCTGGTTTCTATACTGGTCTAATCCTCTCATATATAAAGGTATTTCAATAAAAAATAAGATTTTAAAGTCATACTTCCCTGTTGATTTCTTTTAGAAAACAAGATGATCTTTCTACACATCTCTAAGACAAGAACACCAGTGAAAAGAGTAATTTTACAAATTATTTTAGTATAATTTTATAGAAATTCTTATATTTTTACTTTGGGTGGGAGAAAAAAAATTGCCATTGGTTTCCTTAATTTCATGGAATTATCCTTTAGTGAAATACACTAGCATTACTTCCCATATTATTATTACATACGTTAAGCATACTATGCCTGATTTTTAGTTTAATAACATTTTTTGGTAACAAAAACTTGATAAAGAAAAAAGAAAAAAAATTTAAATCCTTAATTTTTTTGTGATTTAAATTCTGATATTTTCTGTCTACCTTAATGTTTGTTTTCCCTGTGGAAATTATTTTATTTAATAGTAATCATTATTGATTTACAAATGAAATGTGGGTAGAAATCCTTAAATTAAAAAAATAGTCAAAAGGTGTCAAGCTTCCTTAAATCTCTACTTGAATTGTGGCACTGACATGGTACAGGGAGAAAGTTTAAAAAAATATGTTTCTGATTTTTCATAGAAAATACATTTTATCAACCTGTGCACCTAATAATGATGTTTCTTTAAAAAAGTGTAATGCATTAATTGAATGTGTATGTTTTATGACTGTATATTGTAAATAAAACTCATTGATTAGTTATATTCAAACTGTTTTTGGTGTCTCCTGTAAAACTAAAGCTAGTGCCATATGCTAGCTTAACTAAAACAAGTAGCAGCTGGTCATCTCTCCAACAAAAGTCAGTGTCATGACAGCTGCCTGCTCTGCCCAGTGCCAATATATTTTATATCTATATGTATAACAGTTTAGTTTGTGAATTATTATGTTTTTAGGTCTTTGTTATGTTTAGATGGTTACTTTAAATATTTAGGTACAATCTTATTCTCAACAAATGGTGAAGAAAAGAGTTAAAAGAGATTTTAAAATCCACAGCACTGATTTGAATGATCCCAAATGGCCAGAGATGTGGTATTTGGTAAGTATAATATTTTCTGTTATTTATATTGATGTATAAGTTCTTTTTATGTATGTGGTGTTGTCACTATATTATCCCTTTTCTTTTGTTAATGATTAATTTAATTTACCTCTACCCAGGACGTTTTAGTAATTTAAGATCTTTCTAGTTAAAATTTTAAATAACCACTATGTAATTTCTTACTTTTGGGGGGCTGTTAATTATTTATTTTGTGTGGCAGTGTAAAGTGTTCTCTCTTATGTTTACCCTTTTTTTTTTTTTGTAATTAAATTTTCTCTTCACCGGCTGTTTTTCACCTTCAGGGTGTTTAAAATTAATATTTACCTTTTAATTGCCGTTCTGTGGGTAATCAGGCGTTTAAAATATAGTGGCTGTACTTCATACCTCCCTTTTCATTAAAGTTGTTTTGATGGGATTTTTTTTAAAAATTAATTTTCGTAACTTCCCGTAATCCCGCTTTTTCTTTATTTTATTACTTTATTTCTCCTGTTAGGCGTCTCCCTGTAAATTTTCAATAATTTTTCATCTTTTAAGTTTTGCCTGCGATTTCACGCTATTGCATCATATTCCGTGCCTGTTGCACCAGATCTTGGAGATGACACTAATCTTTCCCGCGCTTTTCCTCCGAAATTGTTCAAGAACTTTCTTTTTCCCCCGCTTTCGGTCCCAGGTCGGACTATCTCGGAATGACTTGGTGTGCATTCTCGGCTCTGATTGGCTGAGGGGGGTTGCTCCGGAGCGGTGACGGAGGCAAACGCGCGATTTTTCAGCAGTTACGCTTGGAGGTGCAGACGATGCAGGAGTGAAATTTTTAGCTCTTGTGAGCAACGATTGTTCTTGGTCACCCGGGCTTGGGGTGATGCAAGACGGTTGCTGACGATGTTGCTTTAAGCAACAAGTTTCGATTCTACAAAAGTCTATGAAAGTAAGAATTTAAGGCGTCGATGGTTCCACAATAATTTCTAAATATTGGGTGAAAGATCACCCCAACGACAGCCCAGCCCTGATGCCTCATCAACAATGATGTTCAATTAGCAGCCGCCCCCTGATTGCCCCCTCGACGGAGATGTTGAAATAGTGTGATCATTCCCCACCTACCCTCTGGAGCATGTGACCATTAGCAAGCCGAAATTGAAGCATGGAATCGCCGTTCCGGCACTTGTGCTGACAGTGACGTCTAGATGCCACCCTATTGCCTACCCCCTGATGGTTCTCCTGCGTGCCTGAAAATGGTGAAGTACTTTTATTCCTTTTAATTTGCATATCGGCAAGCGTCCCGGCCATCATCTTCAACCATATGGGACTGTTGCTGGGGCGATTCACAGGTGTGAAAGATCGAGATCGGGCCAATGACAAACACCAGACGCTGAGGTGTGCGGAACTGACGATGGCATACCACTGCGCCATTTTTTATTCCTCTTTACATATTTTTTTTCCATTTTTCTTTAAATGTACCCCTTTGTTAGTTTCTCATTCTTTTTTTTTTTTTTGTTACTTTGTTTGTGCAACTAATATTTGTTACCATCGATCATTACTGTTAAAGTCTATAAAAAATGGGATTGACCATTAGCTCACTGCAATGTATCAAAGTTAAAGTGTCTATTCGTTTTCATTTGTAACAATTTATCTAAATTTCATAGCATTTGATTTTGAGTAAAGCATGATTTTCTTTTATATTTAATTTTTTGGTTTGCTACCATGGGTACCCAGGGGTTTAAAATTTTTTTTACCAAAATCTATGAGTATTTTTGGCTGACCTGATCTTTTATGCAGTACTGGAGCAGGTGTTAATTTGATCTAAATCTTTTGCAGTTGATTTAAATTAAGCTGTGGGTTGTGTCCTAGATAAGAATGTAAAATTTCTCCTTTTTATTTCACGGTTCATTGTTAATTGCTGCTGAGTCTTGCTTATAATTGGTAAAGTGTTCATTGTGCTGCATATTATGTTTAAATATTTTATCTTGATCTAATATGTTAATTGGTTAAATAAAATGTGTTTCAATCCCATCTTTTAGCTCTCTTTGCTTTGTCAACACATACACAAGGGCGGTAAGCAAAATCCTGGGTTATTCATTCTTTAACACAACACATTATAATTATTGCTTTTTTCGGTGAAAAGTTAAGTTGTGGTGTTCCAAATTGGAACTACACCACATGTATTTTTTATCCTATATATCACTTTTAACTAGAAAGTAAGAATTTAAGATTGCTCACATTTTAGTTGGGGTAAATCTTTGTTCTTTTTTAAATATCGGATATTTTAATATATAAATAGACAAAATGGGGATGATATAATTGGCTTGTTTGAAAAACCAATTCACAATTGATAGATGAGAAAGGTTAAGGCTAAAGATAGTAGTTCTACTATTAACACACTCCCCCAAATATAATATGACCATAAAACATCAATAAATATCATTTTGTGGTTTAATATATTAAACAAAACTTTTTCTGTCTCTGCTAAAACTTATTTTAAACAGTATGCTGTAAGAAACCATTTTTAAGCAAATTGCATTATCTGGCTGCATGGAGCAGGAATAAGCTAAACTTGATAATTCAAATTTGATAATTGTTAAAACATAATGACTTTTTTAAAAACTTTTATTTTGAATTTTTTAATGGTAAATAAATGTTAAGTATACCGGATGTCCCAAAAAGGTGGTAACAGGCTTTAATTCTTTATCTATTAGAGATAAGTAGGCAGTGTTACTTGAAAAAATGTTCAAAATAAGGCTCTGTTGAGGGATTCTTCCTCAACAGAACCTTATTCCCGATTAGAAATGGAACTTACGCATGTAAACACTTATATATTGGCAAGTCCATGAAATAAGATTAGGAAAAGGAAACTTCTGTTAGTGAAAATGTTTGTCAGTGTAGCAAAACTGGAAGCCATGAAATACATAACAGTTTTTTTTATTAACACTTAAATCACACTGTTTTGGGAGGAAAAAATCTATTTGTCAAAATAGCTAATGGGCTGTACTAAAGTACCAGTATGTACTAAAAATTATACTATGGACGGAAACTCTTGATAGTGTGTTAGAATGTTGCATTCAATTGAGTATACATATTATAGGTCATGGTCACATGACCTTTATAGGTTTTGGTGTGTGTAGAGCTGGTTTTTTGCAGGGTTACAAATAAAAAATTCTTATATATTAGCATTAGGACCTATGGACACAGATCAGTTAAAGTGTGCTAGTATCTAAATAGTACATTCGAAAAAGTTCAAATTAGATATGCATGTTATAGATTATTGTTGTGCATCCTGTTCCAATTTTGGTGTATGTAGAGTCTAGTTTGTTTACAGGGTTAAAAGAAACAATTCTTTTAACCCTGTAAACATATAAACAATAGGCCATAATTTAAAAGAAACAATTCTTTTAAATTATGGCCTATTGATGCAAATTCCTATAACCCTCTCGTCACCTTGAACCTCATATGAGGCTCCTACTTCAAACAGTAGAACTTAGGGCGAAAATAACTGGGTTTAATTGCTTTTTTTCTTTCAGTCATACCGTTCATTTATTTACAACAGGCATGAGGCTTTTAAATGATTCTTTACATCATGCCTAGATTACAGTGCCAGTCAATTTAGATCCTTATTTACTATTGTTGCTTCATTGTTTCAGAGAAAAATAATAACAAATTATTTAACCAGCTTTATCACCCTTTTTTCATAGGTAAGTAACTTTTTTCTTACTCTTTAACCTTCACTTAATATGAATGTGCTTTTAAAATTAAACATAACATAATGCTTTAAAAATGTAAAAATGTATTGTACCTCTAGTAAAAAAAATCTTAAAAAGAGACATTAGAAAACAAACTGGTTTTACACATGATTCATAGGTGTATTTTAGATGCATTAAATGCTAGTTAGATTTTTTACTCTAATTTTTTCAAAATTTGGTGACAAGAGGGTTAAGTCCATTAGTGTATATGGTGCATTTGATTGAGCTCAAATTAGGTATGCATATTATAGGTCATTGTCTTACATACTGGATAGATTTTGGAATGTATAGAACTGACAGTTTTTTACTGGACTACAAAAAAGTGTTTTCGTATATTGTGACCTATACACTCAAATTATTTTAAGTGCATTAATGCCTGAACACTGTATTCGATAAAGTTCATCGAATTTATTTAATTGCTTAGTAAAAATCAAGTGTTTGAAAAGTCAAGTGAAGTCGCTTCAGATTTTTTAAAAATACTGTGCGAAATTAAACTGTCATAATCATAATTGAAAATAAAAAATTATGTGAAAAGATGTTAGAATATTCAGAAAAAGAAGGAGGAATTGTTGTATCAACTGACAACATCAAAAATCACACTGTATATATATATATATATGAGTTGGGCATTTGCAAAACTCATTAAGTGCCATACAATTTTTTTTATTTTTTTTTTACAGGAAATAAAAAAAACTTCTGTAGAGTTTATTTTTCATGTTGATTGCTTGAAATTTGCCATTCTAGTGCAAAAGTTCCTTTCAAATCCAATTTCATCACTGTTTTTCCTGAATTTTGTGTAGTTTTTATGCTATTTGACTAATTGATTTGGATTTACCCAGTTTTGCTGCTGTATGAAGAATTTATCAAGTTTTGAAACAGTACGAATTCATCATTTAGGTATGAATTCATATATTCTTGCCCTCACAGTCATAACATACCAGATGAACAGAAGAAATTTGGATTAGCTCAATTTTCAACAAGCAATCATACAGAGCTGGTCCTGTTTCAATTGACTCTTTGAGGAATCATATTTTTTGTCCATACAACAAGAAGTGTTTTCTTTGGTAGTTGGACATCAGAATGTCTAACATAGAATGCAAAATTGTAGATATAAGCTTGCCATGAATAGGCTGTCTGAACCGGTACCATCGTGGACAGGCAAATTTTTATGGCAGTTGAATGATAAAATGATTAAAAAGTAAAATTATGTTTAAAAAATAGCTAAAAGACAGTAAATATTTGACTTCATCATAGTAAAAAGCACAAAATACGGGGAAAATAATGATGCAATGCTGGTAATAATGAAAAGAATGGAGGGAAAAAAAAACCCTGAAATGTAATGAATTTTGCAGTCTAAAAGCATGCACTGAGTATGAGCAGCTGAGGATTTAGGGAGTTTTGATGCGGGTCGAATCAAATGGATATAATAAATTATGCTGCAGTAATCAAAATGGATTTATAGAATTTTGCCACAGTATGGGGTTTTTGGAGCCCATTTCAGTGGTTTAGAAATTTTTTACTGCATTTTTTTTTTTAACAGGGATGCACAAAGGTTGATGTAAAGAACAAAATGGCATTATCTCATAATCTCAATTTTAAATTTTTTGGATTTAATGAGTTTTGTATTTGGGTGACTCCATATTTATTCAGGTTGACTTGAAAACATTGACCTAGCGTTTTATTCCTTAAATATTAATTATAGACATGTACAATAAACTACAAAGTTATGTAGAAAAAGGTATAGAATTTTACGATTTTAATTAAAATTTTCAGAAGATTAAATGTAAAAATTTTTATGCATCTTCTGGAGAAAAAAAAAATCCCAATTAGTAAAATGTTCCCCATACATTAAATAGATGGTGTACAAAATTTTAGCTTTTACTCTTGAAAAGGCTTAGACATATGTTTAAAGAAAATTGATAAGGGGTTATACAGTGCTAGTAATAGCAAAAGTATTATGCATTTATTCAATCATTTTTGTTTTCTTAATTTATGTATAGCCCCTTAAACACGTTCATCCAATGTGATTTTTTCTCTTAGAAAGACACAAAAAAGTGGTTTAAGTCAATATTAATTTTCATATCTCTTAAGTCTTTTTATATTGAAAGGCTGAAATTTTGTACATCACATAATTAATGTATGGAACACGTGTTACTGATTGGGAATTCCTTTTGTACAGGGAGAAATTAAAGTTGTGCATTGATTTAGATTTAATCATCTCAAAATTTCAATCTATACCATCAAATTCTATATATTTTTGAACTATAATTTATTGTGTATGCCCATTATCGTAATAAAAGCATAATGTTTTTTGGGAACCCTGTATATCAGTGGAGAGCCAGAAATCTGCACAGCTTGGGACCATGGCTTGTGCAGATTTTGGGCCATAAAAGATAAAACATTACATTTCTGATTTTAAAAAGTAGAATATAATTGCAATGAAATAAAAACACAGTCAAAAGTAGAATACAATTACAATGAAATAAAAATACAGTCAAAAGTATTTCACTTACATTTTCACATTAAATACAAAAGCATAGGAGAAAAAAGAAAATTATATGAAGACTAGCAAAGCAAATGGTTTCAAAATTTTCTTTTTCTAATTTTGAAAGCATGTTCTATGGTGATTCGTTTAAAATATTATTTTTTTCTACATTCAGTTTCTTTCTTTCTTTTCTTTTCCTTACTTTTATTTATTTATTTATTTTTGCAAATTATATATTATCATTAATACTTGTTTTGTTATGGAATTTTGCTGTTCTAAAAATTTAAGGTATTATTCTCTTTACTACTCTCTAAAAGATTAGGCATCTCTAGATATTCTACTTTCTAAAGTATTTCTTACTTTAAACTTTTATCAAATGGATTTTATTTTTATTATTATTATTAGCCAAGTTTTCATTATAATCATTCGAATCATATTTATCTGGATTCAAGACACTTTCCAATTTCATCACTGGCGGATGACTTCGAATTTCATTATTTACATCAGTGAAGGTGTGTGGAATTTAGGTCGTCAGATTATTGGCACTTGACTGTACATATATAATAAATATTATACACTTTAGAAAAGCATGTGTTTAACAGAAGTTTAAAAATAATACTTGATTTAGTTCTTAAAAATCTTTTTTTAATCTGTTTTTTTTTTTTCCAATATAGAATCGTGGATTAGGACTTGACATGAATGTTGAAGAAGCATGGGCAGCTGGTGCCACTGGAAAAGGAGTTGTAGTTACTATACTTGATGATGGTCTAGAAAAAGATCACCCAGATCTTGCTCTGAACTATGTAAATACTGCATATTTTGCATTCTGGTTTTGCATTAAAAAAATTGATTGCATTATCAAGTCACATTTCTTTATACTAAGTGTTGTTCCAAGAAGTGCCTGAATTTAATGATCATACTGAAGTTTGACCCTATTAATTTTTGTACTGTAGAAATTTTTTTATGTGAGTTTTAAATTTGTCATCTGTACATATATATATATATATATATACTGTTGCAGAAAACTCTGCTTGTTTCCTGGGTTTGTTGTTCTGAAGTCCAGAAGGTGTAGAAAGTTCTAGTAAAGAGTCCACTTTTCAGAATGGAACACAAACTTTATTGTTTCTAGTACTTTGCCGAACAATCAGCTGTACAAAGTTCATAAGTGCAATCCGAGAGTTATGTGCTTTAACAGTCCGCTTAGTACAGGAGCTTTCACAGATGCTGTATTTCTCACACAAAATAAAAACACTTCCACAGGCAAAATTTTAGTGGAAATATAGGAAGGATATCGTAAACAGTCCCTCAGGACTCAGCAATGAAGAATTCCTCAAAAAACTCCAAAACAAAACTTCAAAAAGGCAAGCAAAAATGCCACTTCTATAGCACAGCATAATACAGCAAACACACTCAATGAAGGTTCGGTGAGAAACTAAAACTTCGGTCTCTCTTCCTCCTATTTATTGTTGCCAAAGTTAAAAGAAGCTTGCCGAAGCTTCCACATAAAGCGGTACCTTTGATTACATCATGGAAGAGAAATAGAGTAGGCTACTAGCTGAAGCACCCGTTCTTCACATGGAGTGGATATTGTTAAACTAACAAATACAAATGAAAAATAAGTAAATAAATATTAAACATATTTTGGTTATAGATTTAAAAGCCTACAAAAACAGTTTTACAATATCCGTTAGGCATATTCTAACTACGCTTGATTTTTTAAAATACTGTTTGGAATGTCCATCATAATCTGCAAATGTGCCATATTTGTCTTGCTTGTTCCATAAAATACTTTAAAATTGAAATCTATATTAAAATCGTCTACTAAAAACTTTTAAAATCCTTGCCCAGCCTATTCTAACTACATTTCATCTTTATTTACACGAATATAGACGCTGGTATTCCAATTATATAAATATCAGGGTTATGCAAGTATTTCTCGAAAATATGGAAGATATTGCCAAGCTGGATCGAGTTTTGGGGACTTACTTTTTTAATGCCAAACTTGGTGATAAATCACTAAAAATGGTAAACCTTGGCGACTTTTCACATTGAAGGAGACTTAGTACCTTTAAACTTCCAAAAAATCCATTTTTCAAAAATAATTTTAAAAAATAATTCAGACTGTCAGGAATGTTTTAAAACAAACCACACCAAAATCGAATGAAAATTATGCCTGCAGAAATTAAAAGTAAAAAAGCTTACATCAACTTTCCCTTTAAACGCACTGTAAAGAAACTTGATTTTCTCAGTTTCTGATTTTTACACTTTCCCCACAAGATTTCATAAAAAATTATGAATGGAAAGTTATGAAATTTTATGTATAGGTTGTATATATAGATCTTTATTCACTGAACCTCAGATTTGATTATGGGATCAAAATATTTTATTTTATAACACAATGAATGACAGAATTTTAAAATTATTGAAGTTTTTATGATTTATAATGTTATAAAATAAAACATTTTGGTCCCATTATCAAATCTGAGGTTCAGAGAATAAATATATACATACAACTATATGTAAAATTTCATTACTTTCCATTTATTACTTTTTGAAAAATCTTGTGGTAAAGTGCAAAAATCAGAAACTGAGAAAATCAAGTTTCTTTAAGCTGCACTTATAGGAAAAGAAAGTCCATGTTAGCTTTATTTCTTTTAATTGCTGCCGGTGTAATTTTCGTTCGATTTTGATGCAGTTTGTTTTAATATATTCCTAATTAGCTGAATTATTTTTGAAAAATTGATTCTTTAGAAGTTTAAAGGTACTGTGTCCCCTTAATCTGGCAACCCTTGAAAGTGATTTGTCCTTTCACCAGTTAGACAAATATCTTTGTCTGAAATTAACAGCACTCAAGAGCTAAAAAATTCGTGAAAACGCCTTTTTTGTAAACTACTCCCATTGACGTCGATTTTTAAAAAACCTTGAAAAGGATTTTTATGGATTTGTGTTCGATACTTTTTAATGCAAGATTTTATGACTATCTTCATTTTTCTTCTATTTATGAATACAAATATGAAAATAGCGTGTTGGCCCCTCACACCAGTTTGGACATGAGCTCTAAAAAACCCTGAAAAGGACTGTTATGCATTCGTATTCGCCCCATTTTAAAGCAGCAATTTTATCGCTATCTCTGTTTCCCTTTGAAATAAGATAGCAAATTCGAAAACAGCTTTTTGGCCCCTTTACCAGTATTGATACCCATTCTAAAAAACCCTGAAAATGAATTTTAAGCATTTGTTTTCACTATACATTTAAGTAAGAATGTTACGCTGTTTCTTTTTCCCTCTAAAATATGAAAGGAAATGTGAAAAAAATGTTGAAGAGCATTTCTGACCCTTATGCCAGTTTAAGTGTGAATTCTAAAAAACCCCGAAAATGATATAAAAGTTTTACTGTTTTGTTGCATTTTAAAGCAAGAATTTTATGGCTATCTCTTTTTCCCACCGGAGATATCCAAGGAAAAGTGAAAATAACATTCAAGAATTTTTTGGCCTCTTAGGCCTGTTTGTGTGCGAATTCTAAGAAAGCCTGAAAATGACTTTTAGGTATTGCTGTTAGCTGCATTTTAAAGCAATAATTTTATGGTTATCTCATTTTCCCTCTGAGATACGAAGATAAATGTGAAAAGAATGTTAAAGAACATTTTGGGCACCTTATCCCTGTTTGGGTGCAAATTTTAAAAAACCCTGGAATAGATTTTTAGGTATTTTTGTTAGTCATATTTTAAAGCAAGAATTTTTTCACTGTCTCTTTCCCTCTTGAGATATGAAAGGAAAGTGAAAAGAATGTTTTGAGTTGCCACCCCCTTCTGGATTCGACTTTTTAAAAATCGCTTCTTAAATGACGCCTTGCGCACAAAAGCTATAAAATCCTAAAATTTCATGTCTGTATCTCTGGTAGATTTGGCTGTGCGGCGATCGCCAGCCAGTCAGGACATCTTCCTTTATATATAGAGATTATGTGATGGTAATGCAGTAAAACAAACTTTAAAGGCCCCCAGTGGCGGCCTGTGGTCAAAAATGATAGTGCAGCCGGAAACATATGACCCCCCCCCCCCTCTCTTCCGGACAGGAATGGAAAATCTTTGTTACTGAATTCGAAATCTGGCGGATTAAGCCCTCACTCAGGATAAAAAAAATAAATTACATAAAAAATGTAAGAGATCCTATTTTACTTCCATAAAATGGACATAAATTTCAACCAGCCGCTCCTATCCTCAAAATTGCATTATTCCGTGTCTGATTCGAAGTTTCCTGAGAATTTTCTTTTGTAATGATAACTTGAGAAGAAAAGAAAAAAAGAAAACTTACTTACTTTTTATAAGTCAAATCAATCCTCCTTTCTTTTAAATTTGCAAATCAGTCAGTGATGTCCTCATAAAAAGGCGTTGTTTTAATTCAGATATCTTTAATTTTAAAGACTCTTTAAAATTCCCCATATTTAAAGAATTTTCTCGCTCGCCATGTCCTCTTAATGCCAGTTCTTGATTACTTAAAAACAATACTGCTTTGATGGGTAATTGCATGAAGCGTCTATTCATTCCTTCTTGATAAATTCAGCAATATGAAGTCGAGAATTTTCCTTTAATGCGTCAGCAATTTAGCTCCACTTCTTATCAACTCCTTAAATATTAAAGAATTTTTTAAATGCTCGATTGAGCTTTCATGGGTTTTACATGCTCGTGTGATGGTGGTTAATCCATCCTATCCAGCACCATTCCAAACGCTCTTTTTTTATCTCAACGATTAAACACGGCCAACAAAACATTTTTCTGTAAATAAAAACTGCCCCATAGCCACGTGAATAATGCATTTGAATGGACAATTTTGGTGTCGGTCTATTTTTTTTAGTGGTTGTCGTTTATTATCTTCTTTCCATGTGTTAAACGGAGTTTCAAGCAAGACGCAAACTGGATAATAACGGCGCTCCATGTTTCAAAATGGTTAAATCATAGATTCCAATAACACATGGACACAGTGATAAATAAAGCTAAAAACTTTCAACCTTCCCAGACAAAAAAAAAAAACTATTGTTTCTGTTAGAATGGGCTATAGCGGTTCTCAACCTTTTAACGTCTTGCCCCCCCCCCAACAAAGGCTAACTTACAGTGGCGCCCCCCCCCTCACATTTTTCAGCATACATTGAGTTTTTTAATCTTTAATAATGAACATTTTAAGCGAAAATGAATATATTTTTGAGTAAAAATGAGAATAAATAAGATGATTTTTTAAAAACTTGCATCACTACTTGCTCTATAGTTTTTCTCGCCCCCCCCCCTCCCTGCAAATGTTCTGCGGGGCGCACCCCCCTCAGGTTGAGAAACGCTGGGCTAGAACATATATTCTGTGTCTTTATTCTGTCTTTATTTCACTTCTTGTCCGAGCCAATCAGTTCGTCAATTCACTAGTACAGCAAAAGTCAGAAAACCTTTTTTCAGCTGTCTTAGCTAAAACACCCTATGCTATCCTAAGCCGGAGAAAGTGCTTACGTAGTCGGTACCATGGCAACGGTGCTGCCAATTCCTTAATCAGCACTGAGGGCTGTACCAACGACTTTTGCAGTTGAATTGCGGGAAGATTAAAGGGTTTTTTTTTTTTTTTTTTCTGAATGAGCGATCCGGCCGTTACTGCAATACGGTTTTTTTTTTTTTTTTTTTTTGAGATTGTTTTTAAATTTACCATAGGAATTCCATGATTCTAATCTGAATTTAAGAAAATTTATAGAATAAATTATTTTAAAGTATGTGCTGATAATTTCAAGTGCAGCCCGGCAGTACTTGCTGTATCCCACGAGCCGCCACTGAAGGCCCCATTAGAAAAATCATGCCAAATGTCTGAAATGTTGCCAAGCGTGGCAACTTTTTGGTGAAATATCACCAAATTTGGCACCAAAATTAAGTCCCCAAAAGTGAGGTTAGCGAAGTCCTGGGACCAATTTTTCTCAAGATTTCTAGAAAACCCTATACGAATCAATGGGGAAACTCAAAACTTCGCATCTCCAACACTAGTTGACCAATTTTGATGTAACAAACTGCGAAATTTAACTATTTGATGCATAGAATTCAAATTTAAAACTATTTTTAACAGCCAAAAATTCATAGCGATATTAATTATATTTTCTGCTGTAAACAAAAACATTTTGCATGATGCAAAATTTGCCTTTAGCTATTATTATTATTAAATTACCGTAATTTATGAAAGAGACGCCGCACCCACAAAGCTTAGTTAACTAGAATATCATCAGAAACGACGCACCTGGCATAAACGCCACAGCCGCAATTGTTGGTGCGAGAGGAGTGGTGAGGGGGGGGGGGGTGATCGTGGTCAGAAGAAGTGAATGCCAGATAAAATTCAATATTTTCTAAAATAATTTCTTAATTAACAAAAAAAAAAAAAAAATGTTGCATTACTTATTAGACCTAATTTATTAAAAAAGGTATTAAGTTTATCGGATATATTTCGGGAGAAATTGGATAAACGGGAAAAAAATCTCCTTTCTTCTCCCCCTTCCCATAGAATGTTTTAAAGTATTTATTGCTATTTTACGAAGCTTACGATTTCTGTTTTCAAATAATCAGATATCAATGTTTATATTCACAAAGGCGAATTTATAGAAATAAAATAATAACTTTTAAAAAACCACTTGCATTCGCAAAAAGTTCGGACAGACTACCATGTGCCATTAAAATGAAAACAGCGATCGATGTGTGAGAAGAGGCTCCAGTTAAAAGTAAACATCCCCCCCTTCCCGGATGGCCAGCTGTTGATTACGTAATGAGCTTGCTTCAGCAGATTGTTCATTTTAAACTGAATGTTGTATAATAACTCTTGATGTTTCGTTTTATTTGTTATTTTTTATTATTTATAACATTCGGATTTATTTTAAAAGCACTCTGCATTTCTTGAGCATACCAATTAGCTGGCAGTGTTTATTCCATAGAGTGCTCCTGCACAGGTCGCAAAGCCGCACGGCGAAAAAAAATAATAACTTTTAGATTAAACTTTTTTGGGGGGATGGGAAGGGTTAGTTAAACTCGCACCGGGCACAACATAGACTAAATTTGGCTGAAATTCAGTATTTTAAGAACGATAGAGGTTCGTGTAAAAAATGGGTGCATTTTATAGAGGGTAGTGAACTTTTGCGGTATTTTACAGAACTTTAACCATTCAAAATTTATATTCAAACCTTCATTAAAATTTAATTATAGTTCTAAAATGTAGATGTACAAGATTTACTTCTATTTTTTTTTCTTTTTACTTAATTGAGAAGACATCGGTTGGATATATGAAGCCATCCACTTCAGAGCACGGGACATGGACCCTTCTCAGGGTGCTCTGATGTCTCACTTTCTCCAAAACAATCAAACCGCTTTTCTACAAGGGTAGGTTCACATTCTGAATCACTACGCTGTGCTCTGTGCATGCTAAAGAGTACGTGTCAGTGGTGGTGTCATCTTTTGAGACAATTATCACTAAACGAATTTTATGATTTTTCGTTGAAGGTCGGCTTAAAAAAAAAAAAAAAAATATTGTGAACGCCGCACCCTTTAGAAATGCCGCACTTACTATTTTTAACTTTTATACTCATAAAAGCCACGGCGTTTCTTCCATAAATTACGGTAACTGTATTTTGTATGTTAAATAAAGTACTAATATTAATATACAAATTAAATATTCTTTAATAAAGCAAAAACAATGTAGATGATCATAAAGTATTAGCAGCCTTACAAACATTGTAGTACATTTTTAGAATGCAAAAAAATCTACAACTTAAAATCTGCAATACTACTGTACTTTTCTTCATAAAATAAACTCATTAGATTTCTCAGAATTTTAAGATAAATGAAAAAATTAGGCAAAAAAATAATAGAATTCACTTTTTGTCAAATTGAACTGATAGTATCTGTTGACTTTTGGAGAACAGATTAATATTCAGTAGAAGACCTAAAATCTGCTCTGTTCTATTTTGCCTCACCTCCACCCAAATTTAAAGAAAAAGCTGTAAAAAAACAAGGCAAACAAATCATATTACTTATATTATAGTCATGTTATAAAAATACAGAGGAATAACACTGTATACAAAATTATAAGATTATGTACAAATTATTTAAACTTTTTAAACATTTCTTGAATAGTAGTTTGACTTTAGGACTTTCTAACTATAGTTTCTTTTTCATATTGTCTACTGTCATTATTTCCTGTTCTGTAACACAGCTTTGCTGCTCTACAAATCTGAAATATTTCTGTTTCAGTGTCAAGCCTTTCTCAAAAGTTATTTTATTAATATTTTGCGCATCCTGCGTAGGCCCGGACTGGCCAGGTTGACGATTGCAGAGGACACCCGATCTAAGGGGGGTCCCAGTGAGGATACCAATAATGGATATACTTCTTTATAATAAGAGTAATTTGATATATATCAGAGTAATATATAACTCGGCTGTTCGAGCCTGGTCAGGGGGAGACCCCCCCCTAATTTTTTAGTTTCATTATTGCCATATTAAAACGATATTAATTGACTATGTCATTTTATCTCATCTTTCGTGTATTTCGCCTGGTAACCCTATGTTGAAATTTTTATGATTGTAACCTATTTATAGAAAAATACATGAGATGCATATTCTACTGCTTACGAAATATTATAACAATAGATTAAAGCTGTTCCAACAGGTTTAAAATAGTTAAATGCGATTTTTAATCATCTAAACCTAATTATCAAGTATTGCATATTCTAATTTTCTATTCCCTGAAAATTCCCCAGTAAGGGGCCCCCTTTTCAATCTTGAGTCGCGGGCCCCCCAAAGGAGTCAGTCCGGGCCTGATCCTGAGAGTTGTTGCTGTTGGAGCCTATATCTTGTAATGCAGCGTTGTAATTGTAGTGCAGCGTCAAATTTGTCACTGTCAGTCGTCTGAAGGTTATCAAGTTCTAAATTCTAAAGTATCACTTTTTTAAAAGTGAGAATTGCTTATGTAGTTTTACTCTGTGGATATACTACAGTTTTATGAACTTGCAGTTCGCAAGGCAGATTTCATTGTTTACATTGAATAGACAGTGTGGATTTTAGAGTCTTGCAGATTATTGGATCAGCTGATTTTGATTCTTTTGTATTCATCTTTAAGGAAGTTGATCAAGGCTAAATTGAAAACCAAAACAAAAAATGCTGTGCTGGTTAAAAAAGTCCAAATGCTTAACTGTGGTCTTTTGTTCAAACTTTAAACTTTTGTGATTTGAATATATTTTCATCTAGACCCCCCCCCCCCCCTCAAATGAAATTATTTTTGTCATGTACTTTTAAATGCTGTAACTTTTTCTCATTAAAAACTAATTCAGGTTTATTACTTCTGCATATAGTTTTTCAATTCATCATACACATTTACTAAATGTTGTTATATTGTAGGATCCAGATGCAAGTTATGACATTAATAGTGTAGATCATGATCCCCAACCACGCTATGACTTTCTTGATTCTAACAGGTAATATAATTTGGATTTTGCATTTTAATTTTTTTTTTTTTTTTTTTGCATATATGTGAATTTTTAAAATGACACATATCTTTAAGTGATTTAATGATGTTAAAAAGTAATGAGCATCATTATGAAAACAGAAAAGAGAATTGTGGTTTATGTTTTCGAAAAAATGCTACCTAACATTCTGGGCAACACTGATAAAATAGCAGTGCCTTTGAACTCATAAAGTTATTAAAAACCCTCATTATTGAGAAGAACAGGTTCTTAAAAAGAAAACTTCAGTTAACATTAAAATCATGTTTTTAAATTTTGAATTACTATTCAAAGTATTAGATATGTAAAAGGCTCAGTGTCTTCTAAAGTAATCTATCAAATATTTTATACATTGACACTTTAGACATGGAACTCGATGTGCTGGAGAAGTTGCTGCAAGTGCAAATAACAGCTTGTGCTCTGTTGGAATTGCATTCCGTGCTAAAGTTGGCGGTAAGTTGTTCTCTTGTTTCTTTGATGCAATTTACTATGCAAACTATTCTGAAAAACAAAAATTAAGATAAACAACTTAAACAATGTGATTAACAAAACAATTAGTTTAAAAAATCATGGTAAAAGGTGTTTTAAAAAGTTTGCACCACTTATCATGATTTATTTTTGTAGCTTTTTTTTCTGTTAATTTTTTTGTTTTGTTTTATTATGTATTGCTCTATTTTTTTATTTTTTAAAATAGTTTGTAGAGCAAATTGAATCAAATAAAAGTCAAGTTAAGTCAGTATATTAAATTTTAATCTATTTAGTAAAAGTTTGTTAAAAGATTTGAAGCTAAGTTCCTCTAATTTTGTAGTATCCTTTTCATTTTATTTATTTATTTATTTTTTTTTTTTTTCATATCCAATTTTGCTTCATAATTTTTCTATGAATTATCGACAAAATATTTTATTTTTTATTTAATTTTGTTTTGACATTATTGTACATTACATACTGTTTTTGTATTTAAAGAATAAGCAGCCTTCTACAGCAAAGAAAAAAAAGATGAGCATAATTTACAAGATATTACTTTTTTTCTTCATATGTGTATGATATTTTTTTAGATTATATTAGTATGTTTCATGCCTAATGTATAAAGAAATATGAACACCATAATATAACCATTCATATCTATTTTAGGTATCCGCATGCTCGATGGAGATGTAACTGATGCAGTGGAAGCTCGTTCTCTAAGCCATAACAATCAGCATGTTGATATATACAGTGCATCTTGGGGACCAGATGATGATGGCAAAACAGTAGATGGACCTGGTGAACTGGCACTTAAAGCATTCGAAGAAGGAATTTTAAAAGTTATTATATTTTTTTTGTTATATGATGTTACTTCAAAATATTCTCTTTATTTCTCTATTACAGTATGTGATCAATTTAGAACTTAATTTAAGAAGATTTATTTTTCTGATAGGAAATTCATAAAATGTAGCTGGAGAAATAAGCTTATATTGTCCCAAAAAGGTGGTAACGGGCTTTAATTCTTTATCTATTAGAGATAAGTAGGCAGTGTAAATTGAAAAAAATGTTCAAAATAAGGTCAGAAATAAGACTCCATTAAGAAAAAATTCCTCTCATTCATTTTCAAAAAGTTACTCTTTTTAAATTTGTATATGGCCCCATTACAAAAAATTACCAATTAGTAAAATGTGCCCCATCTGCTAATGAGGGGATGTACCAAATTTCAGCCTTTCATCATACAGTTTCTCAGAGATATCTTTAAAGAAAGATGATCGGGTGCTGTAGATGATTTTGAGTGTAAATGTTTATTGCTGGAGTGGAAAAAAAGATTCTTTAGTAATTTCTGCACGACCCCTGAAATGCAATCATTCGGCATGATTTTTTCCCTCCTAGAGCCGTAGAAAAGTGGTTTAAGTCAGCATTATATTCAGCTTCATTTCTCTGACACTATTTAAGTTATAATTCTAAAACTTGACTTCATGAGTGTATGGGGCACATTCTACTAATTGCAAATTGTTTTGTACAGGGATTGTATACAAATTTAAAAAATGTAACTTTTTAAAAATAATGGGAGTAATTTTTTCTTAACGGAATCTTATTTCCGAACTCATTTTGTACATTTTTTTCAATTAACACTGCCCACTTATCTCTAATAGATAAAGAATTAAAGCCTGTTACCACCTTTTTGGGACACCCTGTATAGTAAATTAATTTGCATTAATCACCGGATTCTCTTTTTAAGCCTAGGGCATGATCTGTGCAATTCTACTTATAAAAAATCATTATGTACTGAAATGAAAAATAATGGTACATAGCATGGCGTAGCACGGGGGGGGGGGGGCTTAGCGGGATCACCCCCCCCCATGAGGAATTTTTTGCCGTACAAAATGTGTATTCTTCACTCCCTTATCACACACACATATACATATATATGAGTTGCAGTAGTTGTAACCCCACCCCCATGAAAAATTTCTGGCTATGCCACTGGTACATAGCCACTAATGAAATTGATTTTTTTTGGAATTTTGTTATTAACATTATTATTACAAACTACTTCATAAAACAAAGATTATGCATTATCAAACTGTGAACACACTTATTTACACTCATTTGTTTTGACACTGCTTTTGTGCAGAGCCTGTGTAATATTTTTTTTACATTTTTGGATTCAATGGATTTAAACAGAAGTTCTGTGTGTGTGTGTTTTTATGAGTTTCTTGTATAACTCTTGGTATCAAGCCATTCTAGTTATCAAATCTTGTTGAAATTTTTAAGCCTGTTCTACATTGGGATCTTGAATTAGAAAATGGATTCTGAGTTTATTAGCCAGTTGCTTCAAGTATTGAGCCAGTGCCTTCAAGTATTGAATGTGGTGTTATTGGACCCTTGTCATCTTCATTACTACTTTCCTTGTGTCTGGTGTGATCTTTGAAATCAGTTTCGAGAATTTTTTCATTGTGTATAACTGTTGACAGTTAATTCAAAAGTATGTTCAATTGTGTTATCTGCAGTCTTCTCAACAAATTGCGTGCACCATAGTTACAATATTTAAATGCAGTTCATTCAAGCACAGTGATATTTTGAAATGATGTTTAAAAAAATTTAAAAAGAGAATTTGATGGAAATGAAATGTATTTTTTAAAACAAAAATAAACTAGTTTATTACATTAGATGTAATAAAAGATAATTTTTGAGCTCTTTTAGATAATTTTCTTTTGTAAAGATGGTGTTTAAATGTATATAAATTAAATTATTAACATGTTAGACATTTAAAATTTTTTTTATTGAAAATAAATTTTATTTTGAAGCTTGAAAGAAATTTATGTTACTCAAATTCTATGAGTGCCGTCTATATAATGGAAAATCTATTGAATTTAAGTGAAAACATTTGTATTATGTCAGGGTCGCAATGGACTTGGATCTATATTTATATGGGCATCAGGAAATGGAGGCCGGGAGTGGGACAACTGCAATTGTGATGGTTATACAAACTCTATCTATACACTGTCAATCAGCAGTGCTACTGAACATGGTTTAGTGCCTTGGTATAGTGAAGCTTGCTCTTCCACATTAGCTGCAACATACAGCAGTGGATCGCATACTGAAAAGCAAGTAGTAAGTGACCAATATTCTCATATTTTAAAAAGCACTTTAATTTTAATTTATATTGCTTCTGTGTACATACTGTTTGAATGCCCTGAATGACTGTGTGTATAGGTATTACAATTTTAATTCTGTTTTTAACTTTAAAATCACTTTGTATTTTATTTTTAGGCTGTTTTTTTACTTTTTTTCTGTGCTGTGATCTGTCAATCAAAATCCTTTAACAAACCAATAACATAGTAACCTAACAAACATAACATAACAAACCAATACCATAAACCGTAGCAACATGTTGTGGAAAAAGTTTTATAAAATTATTTTTCTGCTATTTTTAAGTTACTACTGCAGCAACTATCTTTAAGCTCTAACTAACTAATGTGTGTAATTACATCAGTATGAACAACTTTGTATCCTTCAGTAACCTTTAAGTGCTTCAACTACATACCAGTGATACCTTTCTTTCTCATCCCCATATTAGTCATATACATTAGATGGAACCAGAAAGTAATGTTATGTTATTACATAAAATGTAAACTTTTATCAACTTTTTAATTATAAAAACAACTGTGCTTGAACATAGAACTCATGTTTGTTACATTTTGAAGCAAGAATTTCGTGTATATTGTATATTTTTTCTCTCAAGGAAGATGACCACCCTCCCCCTTCTTACTTGTCTCCCCACCTTGGAAGATAATATTCAAAATGTCCCAAAATGGATTTTTAGGTATTCATAAGCATTGTATTTTACAGCAAGATTTTTTTTTTTTATATCTCTATCCATGAGATACATGGGATAGGTGAAAAGTATGTTTTGACCCCCCCCCATAGGTTATGAATTCTGGAAAATGCTATCCAATATAGCACCTATGTTAAATATCCTATATACATGCCAAATTTCATGTTATTGACTTCAGTACTTTAGGCTAGGTGAAAGGTATTAATATATGAAATAACACCATTACTTTCCACTCCTCTTAATATATATATATATATATATATATATAAGTGCCGGATTAGCCATATAGCAGAAGTAGCAAATACTACAGGCCCTCGCACCTTTAGCTTGAAAGTTTTCGCGTTTCCTCTCCCCCCTCCCTTCCCTCCCGAAATCTGGATTTTTTTTTTTTTTTTTTGCTAAGCAACATATAAATATGGTAATTTATTATTATTTTTTTTATAAGATAATTTTTGAAGCTCTATTATGGAACTGTAAGTCAGCTGTAGATACTCATTCAAAGAATGTATATAAATTTAATATGCCTGCTGCATGACTGCATTATTGAATCAACTGATTACCAGGCAAAACTGAATGAGCATTCTAAAGGCAGCAATAACAGACACACTCAACAGTATATTTAACACACTGTGGAACAAAAGCTGCAGTACCAAGGAAAAAAAATTCAGAGTGTCCAAATGGTGATAAAGGCAGAATTAAACAAAAAGGGAAAAAAAAGCTTATCATTATCCTTTTGTGATAAAAATCACAACTCAGAGAAGGGGGGTATCCAGAATCTTGGACCACCAACCTAAGTATGGCCTTTAAAAAATTCATTCCTTACCAATGATGTTACAAGTTTGTCTTTATTTGAAAAATGAGTCCCAAGTGCTAAAATGAAAGAACAGAGTCAGGGCTGGATCAAGGATGAATTAAAGGGAGGGGGCAACTGCCCCTCCTGAGAAAAAAAGAAATCAATGTAAACAATCCTATTTTACTTCAATAGAATTTATGTGTAGGTGAATCTTCCAACTAGCCACCCACATCCTAGCCGCCTCCACCCCATTGCATTAATCTGTCAGTGGGCCGTATTATTCATTAGGCTGAGTAGGCTGTAGCCTATCCGCCCCGATCATTTCAGGGACTTTGCAGTAACAAATCGAATGAATTTTGAAAGTTGTAATCAAACTTTACAAAATACAGGAAATATTTGTGAATATTTGTGAACATTTTCTCTGGAAAACAAGTCGAGCTTCTGCATTTGCCCAAGAATTGAAGTCCATATAAAAATGTAGGAAAAAAACCTGCCCCCATATAAAAGACATTCCTCCATGAAACAATAATTTTTATTTAAATATTGGACATAAACTTATTTTGTTTTGTAGTAAATATGAGGATGGTATTTAATCGGATGTTGGGCCGTCCCAAAGTTCGTTTGCTTTAGAGGAAAGTGGGGTGGCTTTGGCGAAATTAGAAGGTGTGTTGAGCAGGGGTTAAGCCATCTTTAGAAAGCTTTTGGCATTTGGCTTGCTCTAGTTTTATTTATTTATTTATTCATTTTTACATTTTACGATGTTTGAACACATTCAAATTATTACTTTAAACAACAATAATAATATATAGAATATAAGCCAATTTTTATATTTTGAGAATCCACAATTCTGATAAATTATCATATTAATCACGGAAATTAACTGTGTTAAATATGGAAGAGGAAGAATTGCTTTTCACCAGTCAAAACCACAAGTCACGATTGCCAGTTCGTTCAGATAAAATAATTAGAATGGGGAGGATCTTTGCATGAAGACTAGATGGTTGGGGTATACAGGAAGCCATAACCCCAGGCAAACTGAAAAAAAGAGGGTTTTCTGATACTCTTGATCCACAAAGAAACTCACAAAATACTTGATCAAGTTTAAGATTATTATATCCTGCAAAAACATTTGAAAGTAATACGATAATGAATATTTTATCCGAATGTTTTATTATTTATTATATTGATTATTCTATTTAGAAAAGATACAATCCTCTTATTATGATTAAAAAAAAAAAACATTTTATATCATTTTTATGAGGGTAGGTTCAAAAGTAATACACACATGCTTGTAGAACACAACCGAAATGGCCTTTAGAAGTGCTCCAAGCGGTATATGGAAGTAACAGTCCACCTCTATATGCATGTTCAGTTTGAATGCATTCTGTTTATGCAGTGTATTTTGAATAGCAGATGTATGATTGTGCTAGATCTGCCCATACCTTCCATACCTCTGCCCATAATAAAGACCTTCCAAATTAGGAATAACTTTACAATTATGTATTTTTAGAGGGGGAAAAATTGTGTTTAAATATTTTATGTATGTAAACTTGTCAAGTTATATTTTTGCGTATGGGAAAAGGAGTGGGGGTGGGGGGGGGTTAGAAACTCAAAATGTATACCCACGAACATTAGAACTTTAACATTCATTTAAAAAATTCAGTTGTAGGTATAAATAATAAATACCTTTAAGCATCGCGCGGATCACTATCTATTTAGCTTCCCCCTCCCCCCCCCTAGGGATTGCAATCTGGAAAACCAGATCTGGTAATCCAGCAGATCCGGCATCATTAAAGAGACATCTACCAGATCCAGTACCAATTTACTGGATCCAGAAAGTACTAAGAGAGCAAAAGACTACATATGAAAATGAAGGAATTCATGGACAATACTTGTCTTATATTCATGATTGTTTGCTGACAGTAAAACTGACATGTGTTGATGCTGAAAGAGCCTTTTCTAATCGATATACCAAAAATATTATTTAAGAAAGTTTATTGAAAAATACTCTACAGTCACGTGCAAAAGTTTAAGACCAGTAGCCGTTTTCCTGTATTTTAACAGATTGCAGCATTTTTGCTTGTGATTGCATGTCATCTATTGATTGCATCAGACGCTTTCTAGTGCCATAGATAAATGTGCCTGTCATGTTTATCAGTAGTTTGTTATTGGATTTTGCATACACAGTGCTGTTGTATAATTTTTGTAATGGGTAAAAAACCTTCCTTAATAGTTAGTGCACCGCACTGCTGTCCCACAGGTCTGGGGTTTGACTCTATCATATTTTGCTAAATACAAAAACTCTATCATATTTTGCTAAAAACGAAGGCAGCTCCAGTGAATGGGTCATAGGGTCATCTCCCTCTACCGACCTTGGATTTCACGCATTCAGTTTGCATTTTGAACAATTTAAGCCAATCTAAAAAGTCTAGTGACCCCTTCCAAAAATGGAACCTGGAACTATCCTCGGCTAAAGGCCCATTATGTTTGGAGTTATAAAATCTTAAAAAGTCGAATGATTCAAGTCTACTTACTCAGGCGTACCACTGACCCTGTATGAAAGCTTGCTGCCTCAAGAAATTCGCCCTTTTTTCGAATGATTGTCCTTGAGATTTGTTTACTATCATCGCAAATGCAGGTATATTTGGAAATTGGGTTTTTTGAAAGGATATGGTAAAATATTTTCTAATCAGAATATTTTCTAAGTGGAATTAAAATCCTTTTATTGCCTGCGGTTCCAGTTCAAACTTTGCAATCAATAGCATTAGGATGTATAAACTTGATACGCATTCCTGTTTCATGGACTGATGCTTCCTTTGTATTTAAGTTTCTTATTAGTATAATGGTGCAGTTTACTAACTTATGTGGTGGCAAACTCTGTTTTTTTTTTTTTTTTTAGCCAGGTGCAAATCCCACCAACTGTTTTTTCTGAGAGATGTTTAAAGACTACTTCTGAAATACTGTCTTTCCCCCCCAAAAGGCAGAAATTTTAATCCGTATACAAAATAGTGTTTAGATACAGAATTAAATAAGTACAAAAATATCAATATACTAAAAAGAAGTTTGTATGCTTATTGGTTACATAATGGGGAATTTCTCAAAACGTGTGGAATTGAATACCAAAATATGGAAAGGGATAAACAACTATGTACTGAAAATCGCTTTAGGTTTGTAAGAATTTCACACAGATCACAATTATTTGGCAATTTCTCACTTGATCCCAGCTAACTAAAAAGAAAAGAAAAAAAAAAAAAACCAAACCACTCACAGTCAAAGAATTTAAAATCTCTACCATGGTTCGGACAGTGCTTAAAATACCTTAAAAAGTACTTTTAATCCGTATACAAAATAGTGTTTAGATACAGAATTAAATAAGTACAAAAATATCAATATACTAAAAAGAAATTTGTATGCTTATTGGTTACATAATGGGGAATTTCTCAAAGCGTGTGGAATTGAATACCAAAATATGGAAAGGGATAAACAACTATGTACTGAAAATCGCTTTAGGTTTGTAAGAATTTCACACAGATCACAATTATTTGGCAATTTCTCACTTGATCCCAGCTAACTAAAAAGAAAAGAAAAAAAAAAAAAAACCAAACCACTCACAGTCAAAGTGTTATGATTTCAATTTTAAGTAAAGTGTAATTAATTAATAGCCTACTTAATTAAAAATCCTAACCTTAATTAGTGAATTTTAAATCAAGTAAAATTAAAATTTCTAAACAATTTGTTTATTAAAGGTGGTTTTGTTTTGTCACCATATGCCAGTATTCATAAAGGAAGTAAAATAATAATGAAGTGTTTAAAATTTATTAAGGTATATGTTGAATTACTATTGATGACTCATGGCTGACTCATTTTTATTTATTTGTTTACTTGTTCTATATTTTGGCGCCAAACATCTAAAAGATCGTTATTCTGGCGATCGTGTTGCCATCTTTGTGTAAGGTAACTATACATATTGTTCAAGTAATTAAAATAATTTGTACAACAATTTTCCTTTAAATTTTAAATTCATGAAAATACGTTTTGTGAGAGCTGACATTATTCAGAGGGTTGGTAATAAATTTTTAGAGCTGACAATAAGAGTTTCATAAAAATGTTTGTTTTGAAATTGGTAATTTTCCTTAGAAAAAATTAAGTGGTTGTAATTAAGTTAAGTTTTTTTTTCTTTCACTATAATTATCTTTTCTGGAATTCTCTAACCTTCTTTCTAATTTTTTAATAACATCCATTAACTACGTGCATCGATACCAATACTTCGATTCAATATATAAAAGAAGAAAACAACAACGGCGCAAGGATATGGAGATCGGCACCCAAGCATTTTCAAATTTTTAAATCAAAAATAGAACTTCTACAATAGTTACAACGATAAGAACAACTTTCACATTTTTCATCATAGTAAAAAATTAAGTTTCAACGCCCATCGATAATAAATCTACAAGTTTTCATTAATAACAATTGTATCTTCGACCGAACTACTTTACGAGCGGAAAGTGCCAACAAAGGAGGTAAAAAGGTGACCTAGGCCGGAGGAAGCGTGGGGTTGAGTCATTCTGGTGGTTGGTGTGATCGACTGAAGTCTGAGTCCCACGCGCTGCCTTGCTAAAGAAAAAGAAATGGCGCTGGCGTCCCCGCTGGAGTTCTTGAAGATGACTTGATGAAAGATAGATGGGGGCCCCCCTCTCTTCAACTAATGATAAGTTTTTATCTTTCTTTCCTTCTTTCTTTCTTTTAATTAAATTTTTTTTTTATTTTTTTTTTTTTGTGCACAAACGTTAGGTAAATTTTTAAGAAAAAAAGTCAGCTCGGGGTAAGGGAAAATGGAGTGTATCGAAATTATAGTGTTTCCATATTTTTTACGATTTTATCTAGTTTATTTGTCTGATGTAAAAGATTTAAAAGTTAATTAAATAAATGTAATTTTTAAGTAAAAATGGCTCCTCATCATTTATCTCACTTCGTGTAAATTTATTTCAGCAGTTCTCTTTCAGGTTTAATTTTTTTTAGCCTAATGGCATTTGCACGTAACGCCGAGAGCCTGGTTGGTATATTGCGGTCACAACACTTTCTAAAACTAAGCATTTAATTTCTAAGTGTGAAATATGAAAAATGATAATTGGTTAAAATTTTAAATAGTAAATCTTTGAGTCAGGACAAAGTTAAATGAATGGTAAAAAGAGATGAAGTACAACAAAAGAATTTAAAATCTCTACCATGGTTCGGACGGTGCTTAAAATACCTTAAAAAGTACTTACTTTTTTTTTTTCATTTTTAAGGCCTTTAAAAAGTGCTTAAAAAGTACTTAATTTTTTACCTATATCCTTAAAGTTTCTCAGTATAGCCGCAAGGTGCTTAAAAAGTGCTTAATTTCAAGTGGTAATCGACTGTAAAATCGTCTTGCATCGAAACTTTTCGTTCCCCTTTTCCTGCCTCAAGCTGCGTTCATATTGATCGTACCGTAACGCGATGACGTCATACGTTGGAGCCCTTTTTCAATAGCCAAGGGCCCCCTTAGGAGCCAGTCCGGGCCTGATTGTTCTTAAAATACTGAATCTCAACCAAAACTAGTCTGTTGTGCCCAATGCGAGTTTAACCATTTTACCCCCCACCCCACCCCCAAAAAAAAGTTCATCTAAAAGTTTATCTATAAGTTATTTCCGTTTTTTGGCCGTGCGGCTTTGCGCCCTGTGAAGGAGCACTGTACCGAATAAACACTGCCTTACGCTATTATTAAAGGAAAAACTCGACTACACTACAAGTAATTGGCAAGCTCAGGAAACGCTGAGTGCTTTTAAAATAAACCCCAATGTTATAAATATCAAAAGTAATAAATGAATAGAAATATCAACAACACACAACATTCAAAGCTTAAAACAAACAATTCGCACACTAACGTAATCAACGTTTACGTAATCAACACAATTCAACAACCATCAACAACCATCACAATTTACGTAATCAACAGCTGGCCGTCCGCGGAGAAAAAAAAAAAATGTTTACTTTTGACTGGAGCCTGCTCATCGGATCGCTGTTTCACTTTATCAGCATGTGCTATACTGTCCGAACTTTTTGCGAATGCAAGAAGTTTTTACAAGTTATTTATTTATTTCTATAAATTCGCCTTTGTGAATATAAAAACTGATGTTTTATATAAAATCGAACACTGATTACTTGAAAATGGAAATTGTAAGCTTCGTAAAATAGCGGTAAATACTTTAAAACATATGAGAAAGGAGATATTTTTACCGCTTATCCCCCAAGAAATACATCCCAGTGCGATGTTTCTTTTTTTTTTTTTTCGGAAGGAGGGGATCGCGGGTGCGGCATTTCTGATAATTTTCTAGTTAATTAAGCTCATTTTCGTGGGTGCGATGGGTGCAGCGTTTCTGCCATAAATTATGGTATATGGACATATATGTTACTTGAGAGAAAAAAGGAAGTATTTTGTCTGTATCAATTGCTTGTACATACATGTGCAAGAAATTGTGGGCTTTTCAATTTTGGAAAATTGGCACATTTGCACTTAAAGCAACAACCTGCCAACTTTACAATAAGAAAATCTAAAGTTTGGTAATAACGAAAGTAATAAGGGGCTGTCCATAAATGATGTCACGCTTTTTAAAAAATATTCTTTGCCTCCTGCTCACACTTCACCATACCACCCTTGGCACATGTCATGCTGTATTACATATACATATACTTACAGTTTAAAAACAAAGCACTATGCTAGAAATCAAATTTAAATGCTAGAAATCAAATTTAATTTTCTGATTTTAAATGTTTTTATTTTAATGTAAATGTATGTCACACATCTTGTCCCCTCCCCCCTCGTCACAATTTCACAGCCCTCCTTTCCTCGAAGCGTGACATCATTTGTGGATAGACCCTACTTAAGAAAATTTTGGGGTCCTTAAAAAGTGCTTATTTTTTTTTTTTTTTTGCTCTGAAAAGAGTCTGAACCATGTCTACTGGATAGTTATTGATTTCACTGTCATCATAGCAAATTATTTTATCGTAGCTATGGTGATATGTTCTCTATTCATCAGATATTGGAGGGGGGCGGATCCAGAAATTACTCAAGGAGGGGGCGATTTTGTACCTAAAACAAGGGGGTAGAATGCACAAAATCATTTTATAATTAATTAGGTAATATAATCATAATTATACCAATTAATGTAATTAATTATTTTATTGATAAAATCTATATATGAGCGATGGTTAAAAAGGACAGGGAGTAGTATCCGCAATACACCCTTTAGAAAAAGGCTACATAATTTTCATTATGCTTTCATAATATATTTTAACAGAATTCTGGACTTCGCTCAGGAGGAGGCAATCGCCCCCCACCGTCCTCCCCTTGGATCACCGCCTGATATTCGATTATGCCAACATTAATAAAAGTTCAATCACCATTTTTAGATTCTATTATAACTGACTTCAATATGTTATCTGAGAATATGTTTTCGGAAATATTTCCATACACTTCATTAATAATATTTTCACTCCCTCTTAATTGCTGAGGTATTTCTTCAATAATATTTTTGAAGAAAGTTTGCTTTAGCATACTGCCTGGTGGGAGGTTACGAAGAAATTGTCAAATTGGCGCATTTCTGTGTAGCATCTCTTGGATTCCGACCTGCCCGGAACGAATAGTAAATATTATTTTCTCCTCCAAGGTTTTTCTACAGCTTTTAAACATGGAATTTACAACACTTCGCACACTTATCGCTGTCTAAAAAAAGTTACCAAGCACATAGCTAAATCACATTTTAGTCATTGGCTAATCACCAAACTGGGGAATAATTCCACTTTTTGCAAATTTTCTTGTAATACTATAACCCTATAGTACTGCTGAAACTAAGTGTTGTTATTTTAAAATTGACACAACAATGGAACCATCACCCGACTTGGTGCGAAATACTGCGTGCCAAATTACTTCTCTAATTTTTTACCGTGCATTAGCATACTACACAAAAATTTTAGCATTCGCACAAACAATTCCATATGAACTTTAACTGTGCCGAATTTCACGGTCATCTGTTCGCGCAGTACGCTGCAAAAGGGACACTAATGTTTTGCTTAGCGTATTTATATATACATAGATGTATTAACAGAAATACTATTACATTGATATCCATTGTTTTGTTTTGATCACAAATAAATTTCTGCTATCATATTATATCTGATTGTAATATTATTATAATATAATTTGTAATAACCTAAATCTAGTCATATATCATATAATATAAATATTAAAATATTACTACTTATTATAAGTACTAGATTTTCATTGTTCATTTTATTCGTCATTATTACTTAATTATAATAGAGTTCATAATAAGTTGATTTTGTAAGAAATAGGCATTCTTTTTTATAAACTACATGATACACTAACTTAAACATCTTTTATGCAGTTAATTTCGGAATGAAAGAGAAATCGTTTTGATGCAGCCTGATCTGACTAAATTGAAATTGGTCAAAAAAAAAAAAAAAAAAAATTAAGCACCATTTTTCTACACACCAATTTACATGGATAAATTGATTTGTCTAGTGTTAGCTCAAATTTGCTCATATTAAATCAAGAAATGTTCATAAAATTTCTGTTTTATTATTGCACAAAACCAAGACATTAGTTCACCCAAGGAGGGGGGGGGAGAGAAGGGTTGGGATAAACCCCTCCCAAATCTAACAGGTGGTAAGTTTTAGTTTAATTTACATCTAATTAGCATTATTAATCCCATTAACTAATTAATTAGCACTAAGAATAAATTATAATATACTTAGCACGCGTCTTGTTAAAAAAAAAAAAATAAAGCATTCTGGGTGCGACACTGAACATGGAGCCCCTTGGTAACATTTGCTACAGGCCCCACACTGTCTTAATCTGGCACTGATATTTATAAAGGGTAATGCCCTAAGTGACTCATGTTAAAACTCAGCCAAGGATGAAATTTTATTTTTATATAAAAGAACTTATTCCTCTTATGTCGAAAGCATCGTTTAAGAAGCGTTTCAAAATTTACAAATCTAATCGTTTGGGGAATAGGCAAAACATTCTTTTTCATGTTGTCTTTTCCTTTCTCAAAGAAAGAATGACATAGCCATAAAATTCTTGCTTTAAAATGCATTGAATACAAATACAATAAAATAAATTTCAATATTTTAAAAAATTTATGGTGTAAGAGGTAAAGGGGATGACTTTATGGCTAAAATGTGTTTTCACATAATCTTTCATAGATCAAAGAGAAAAAATAATACTATAAAATTCTTGCTTAAAATCTGAAAAATGCTAATAGCTAATAATCTGTTTTAGGATTTTAAAAATTTCTTACCCAAATAGCTGTAATAGCAGTAGGAATTTTTCACATACCTGTCTTATCTAGAAATGGATATCCATGTGATTTTGACTTCTGAATGTAATAAGCTTGAATATATTGTACATAACTATAGAAATGGCAAAGACTGCAGTTCTTTATAAAAACAATTATTCACGTTTTGGTAAAAATTATTTGATTAACTTGTTGATTATAAAGCCCATAGTTAACCCAGTTGTTCTCAGGTGCTTGCAGGTAAGTGTCAATAATCTTTTTGTTTCTGCATAAAGTTTGTGTTTCACAAACATTTAAGCCAATTAAAGATATGACTTCTCAATCAGCTACCATAGAGTTATCAAACATTTTTAAAATGAAAAATTATTGTAGTAATCATTTAAATAATTACTTTGTAAATGTTAATAATGACATTTGGATAGAACCCCTCCCCCCTTCCTGCTTTTTTGGCTTTTAAATATAAAACATATACAGGCATGTATGTTTGTATGTTTGTACACAGATATATGTAGTTAAATTTAATTTTTTTCTTAATAATAGGTAACTACTGATTTGCATCATAGTTGTACAACTACTCATACAGGTACATCTGCATCTGCACCTCTTGCTGCTGGGATTTGTGCTCTTGCTTTAGAAGTGAAGTATGTTTTCATTTTGTATTGATTACATCACCAAGAAATTAAGTATATTCTTGGTATTAAGTATATGAAAGAAATTAATTATATGAAGTCACCAAGAAATTAAGTATATGAAATTTGCAAATTATAGATCATTGTTTTGTTTATATTCCTTTACTCTGATTATGAAATAATATAATATTATTAATGAATTAATTAAAAATTATATAAATACATGAAAAATAAAATTTAATTATATATTTTACAACTTCGCTGAAACTAATTAAATTCTTAGTAACTCTAAAATCACAATTTTGATTACATACTTACATTCAACGTATAATTTGCATAGGCATAGTCCTTGATATGTATAATATAGAAATATTTAGAATTTATTTTTAAGGATTTAAAGTACTACTTCTATTAACAATCTACAGGTTTCTGAAAGGATAATTTTTATCCAACTAATAAAATATTTTAAAAATTTAGCTTTAAAATTTCTTAACTAAGATGCATTTCAATTAGTATTATGAATCTCTCTCTCTCTCTCTCTCTCTCTCTCTCTTTTTGATTTTCACTATGCCTATCCATTATATATTTTTTTTTATTAAATAATTTTAAATCTTCACTGATGCCCATCAGATCTTATATTTGGTGAGGCATTTTCATTCCTAAATGGTAGTTTTCAGTTACACCCCCTTAATGGTTAACATCTAACTTTACAGCAATCAATCCAGGAATTTTTTTTTCCCCATTGTCCCATTTTTGTGAAAACTGTTTCTTTTTGTGAATTTCAGCATCTATTTTTGTGAATCTTCAAACCAATTTTTGTAAAATCACTATAATTTATAAAATATTGCCAATTTAAGTGCCAAAAGTAATTCTTTAAAACTGAACACAGATTTACAGTATCTCATATTTGGTAGAAATTGCTAAACCTTATTATTGAACTACTGTATCTCTTTCAAATGAAGTAAATTTAGATGAAGTGCACCAAAGGTATATATAATTTAATATATGTACAAGGAAGTCATATGATGTCCCCATCAGGTTTTTTTTTTTAATTTAAAATACTTTTTATATGAAGGAGGGTTGGTCTTTTAAGGATGCTGAATGCTTTTTAAATAAAGCTTAATTTTCCCCCCAAAAAGTGTGCCAACTTTAAGTTTTCTTTGTAAAAAAATGAATTTTTCTTTTGTGTGTTTCATGTATTGAGCCTTTTTATTGAATGTAATTTGTAGAATTGAAAACATATTTAACATTTCATATATTTAAAGAAATATTTCCATTTAGTCAAAGTGCATCTACATTAAATATTTATTTGATTTAAACTATTTTTCTAATTGGAAGTACTTAAATTTGACAAACAGTTTAGGAATTCGCTGTTGGTTTTACGTATCAATTATATTATGTATCTTCATCGTATGTAAAAAAATAAACAGAATCCTTAGTAAAATTTCCATTTTAAAGTTCTCAAAAGTGAGCCTTTTTTGGAAACGAAGAAGAAATTTCCGAAATTTATTACTAATATCTACATTACAGAATAATATTAATTTCATGATACATTACAAATAAATGCATGATCTCATTATTTTAGTTTCTTCCACTTCAGCAATAATAATCTTTTTCTTTTAGTCCTCTCTTAACATGGAGAGATATGCAACATATTGTTGTGAGGACAGCTAAGCCAGCAAACCTTTTAACACGTGATTGGATTACTAATGGTGTTAATAGGAATGGTAAGTCCTATTTGTTTAAAACTAAAATACTATGCTTTTCTTGACTGCTGTGCATTTTTAATGTTTAAAAGCATACATGAATAGTTCGTGTACCACACTAAAACTAGACAGATTTTCATAAAAAATTTTAAATGTGCTTACATTGGTTTGTATTATGAATTTAAAAATATGTTTAATTGTAATAAAAAAATTAGAATTTTTTAAAATTCTATTTTTATACAAATGTAATTAAAGCTTCTATCTCTTCTGTCACATAAACGAGTCTATATCCTTTGTGCTGATTATCTAAATTTATTCATCATTACTGACACCTATAGTTTTTCATACTAGCTTGCTTCATAATTAACACCAAAGGATAGAAATTTGTATATGTATAAGGTTTAATGCTAATTAATAAACTAAAATTCAGGGATACCACTTTGCCGATTGGCAGATTTCTGATTTTTTATATTTATTTATTTTTAATCATTCTGTGCATTCAGCAAAATTCTTCTAAAAATTCCCCCATATTTATGTTTCACCCCCTTTTTTCTCAACAGTAATTAAATATTAATTTCCAGGTTCTCAATTTCAATCTTTCCCCATACATTTTGAAAATTAATATTTTTCCTTTAGCATTCTTTTTCTCCAATGCTGTAAGAATAAAAATGAACTCCCTTTCAAATTTAAATTAGTTTTTTCAAAGAAACCAGAGCGAAGAAACTTTTTTAAAAAAGAACAGGTTCAGATGCGAATGAAAATGGTGTAAAATAATTGAAGTAAAAGTTGAAACAAAGAATATTTTGTCAATGGAAAAATATATTTATGAGAGCAAACAAAAAATGAACTTAATATGTTTTTCCTTTTTCTTCATACATACATACTTTTTTAAAATTGCTTTTCAGCTTTGTAAAATATTGCCTTTTTTGAGGGGGGGGGTCCTATAATTTCCATTTTTTATTTTCTTTACATGGGATTTCCTCTTTTTCCATTATTTTTGTTGATTTGCACATGGTTTCCCTTTTTTTTTCTATTTTATGAGTGTCATCACTGAAAATCTGATCATCATTAATGATTTTGTCCAGAGGACTTGAATTCAGTGGCAATGCGTGGGGAGTACAGACCGCACCGGGTGACACACAAAAAAAAAATGCTGGTCTTAAAATTTTCAGTTAATTTGAAAAAAAGATCTGATTTGGTGATAAAAAGACTTCCGATATTAGAAATAAAAATAAATAAAGGCACATGTTCTGTGCACCTGTTGAAATAAAATGTGTTATTTCATCTCAACTTTTTTTATTTTCCCCCCAAAGTTTAAATTTTTCAACATTTTCGTCATAAAACAAGAATATAACAGGTTACTCTCAACTTCTGTGTTGCCATTTCATCTGTATTTTGTTCTACTTTTAACCAGCGGTGTAACTAAGAACACTTTCTCTTGCTGGGGGGAGGGGGCATTGGATCTTGGACAAGGGGGGGCGGGGGGTGAATGAGGTGCTTGACTAAACTGGGGGTGCAGTAAAAGATTACACAGAGCCTTGCTCAAGTCAGGGTAGTAATGTACAGCAAAGCAGTGGCTGTGCATTACTATCCCATGTGTGCGACTTTTGCAATACCTCATATAAGTGGTGTAGAAAATTGCATAATAGCCTAATAGTGTTTGAAAGAACTTTCTTACTATTACCAGAATGATATTTTTACATAAATTAAACATTATTTGTGTAGTGTACAAAGAAAAAATATTATAACTTCAATGCTGTTAACGATTTTACTTATTCTTGTGCAGAACTAACTTTGGTTGGCCTGTGTATCTGAAGGGGGTGAGGGTGACACCATACTTAGGGATGCCACTGATTGAATATTCAATTCAAGCAGTGATTCTATTTTTATAGAGTGAAACATTTCAAGCAGACATAAAATCAAACAATTCAAGTTTGAAGCAGAATTTTGATTGACTATTGAAATTTGACTAAAATAAATTCTTTAACAAAAAGAGTAGAAAAGCAATTTTTTTATGCATTGTCTTTCAAGCCCGAGATTTTTATAAAAATATTTTTTTATTTAAAATTTATGTACTATTCTTTTAGTGAGTCATTCTTTTGGATATGGAATGATGGATGCTGGTGCAATGGTTAAATTAGCTCGTTTATGGACTTCTGTTCCAGAACAAAAAACCTGTGAAATAAAAGCTAACCATATTGACAAGTGAGATAAAATTTTTATTGTAATTTTAAGGTATCAGTTGTGGTTATAAAGATTGAAATTGATTATAATGTAGTTAACACTTTTCTTGTAGATATACAGTAGAAGACTCAAAATCCGCACAGCTTGGTTCCAGACCTTGTGTAGATTTTAGAATTTTGCGGATTTTGGTTCATAATAGGAAATTTATTCTATTTCCCCCCATCCCACCCAGAAAAAAAAAAAAATAAAGATCAAGAGAAACAAATCATGTTACTTAGTATCAGAATCATGATATAAAAATACAGAGGGATAATACAATATACATAATTATGAGATTATAGTACAACTTACTTAAACATGTATATTTATTAGTAGTTCAGAACTTTGGGATGTTCTAATTATAGTTTTTTTCCCCCATTATTTCCTGTTCTGTAACACAGCTTTGCTGCTCTACAAATCTGAGATATTTCTTTCTTAGAGCCTAACCTTGATTAAATGTTATTTTATCAACTTTTTGATCATCCTCACTTGTTACTGTGTCATGTGACCATAATTGAGTGTTAATTATGTCACTGTCAGTCATTTCAAGGATATCAATGTAACCATCAGAGCTCACAAACTCTCAAAATATTTTTTTTTCAGGTGGGAATAGCTTATTTAGTTTTACTTTGTGGTTATAGTGTAGTTTTCTGAACTTGCAGCTAGCAGATTTCATTGTTACATTGAACAGACAGTGCGGATTTTAGAGCCTTGCGGATTTTGGGTCTTCTACTGTACATCAGTCATAGTAAGTGTAACATAATTAGTTTAGTACTTTCAATTTTCAAAGAAAATCAGGATGCATTTCGGGAGAGGCTTATAAATGGTAAAAACAAGCAGAAGTATAGAAATTGACCAATATTTTCCTACTAGAGTTAAGTAGCAGGAAAGTAATTTTAAAACAAACATACACCCAGGCCTGTCGAGAGGGGGGGGGGGGGAAGAGGGGTATTCCCCCCGGGCCCGTGTTTTCTGGGGGCCCGGGCTAAACTTTCAAAACAATTTTCTTTATAGACAGAAATAGAATTTGTGAAAACCAACACCGACTGGAATAAGTAAAGACGAGACGAGGTCCTAAACGAAACTGGATTCCTGACGACACTTCGACTTCTGTTCCCAGAGTGGCTCTAGGCCCTCAATTCCGCTCATAATAATTATATTAACAAGGGAATATAGTTCAATAATTCTGAGCAGAAAATATTCAAGATATATAATACATACAATAAAAAAAAGGGGGGGAGTGGTAATGAGAATACAAGTACAATCGTGTGTGAAAAATTGGATACTTGAGCAACACATAAATACACTAAAGTAAACATGATATATAAAAAGCAACAGTTAACTCAAAAGGAGTTACAATTGTAAACAATTGTAGTTCTGGGTGATAAAGTAATCTTAAATTTTTATTTCTTAGCTGAATGTGCTAGACATTCAATTAATTATTATTTTTATAACTTTTTTATATAAAAATACTTTGGGAATATATTCTTAAAAAACACTAATCTAGTTGCTGGAATCGCAAAAGGTAAACACAGAGAGGTTCTGAAAGGGGAGGAGATCCTCGACCATTCAGGGAGATCGTAACAAAGTTACCGGAATCAAATGCCATTTTTTAAATAAAGGTTTTAATAACTCTAGGATTAGGAGAAGAAACATAAATCTGGAGTAAAACTAGTATTATAGCGAAAAAGAAAAATTTTAAATCGTTTAAATGGACGTCATGTACGCTCTTTTATTTATTTATATTTTTTGGTAGGGGAAGGGGGGCAAACGCATTACCCTTTGTGCTCTCATACATGGGGAATCACCATGACAACTCCAGGCCGGCAGGTACAAAATTGATAATTTCCAAGAGCAGGAAAATTCATTCATCCCCAAAATGTTCTTGGAATAAAATTGTTCAGAATTGCTTTCGAAATGTGGATTTTTCAGTTGTGTGCGGTGAGTTTACTTACCCTTTTACACTTCTTATTATCACAGTGATTATTTACTTATTTTTTAAATAATTATAAGTTATAAAGTATGTTTATTTCGTCAGTGCTTCGTGAATAGGCTTAATTTCTCACAGCAAACTTTTGAGGTTAAAATTATCTTATTGCTACTGAAACATTTCATTGAAGCTTTTTATGATAGTGATTCTGTAAAGCTTTTCACATATTTATTTTTATATATTAAGAATACATTAAAGTGTTTTCTAAACTTATGTCTTTTACGTTTAGCACACTATTAATTTTACCTAAGAGCCAAGTGAAATTGTTCGGAACATTTATTTTGCATATTTGTAATAGCTCATTAAATTTAATTAGAGCAGCGGCTCCCAACCTTTTAACGTCGTGCCTCCCCCCACCCCCTCCCTCTGTATATTTTTCAGCATATATTCAGTTTTTATTTTTCAACAGTGAACATTTAGTTGCCTGTTTTAAAAAATGACGTTATCAGTAAAGTTTGAACAAACAATTTAAGTGAAAATGGGCATGTTTTTGAGTAAAGATGCGAATGAATAAGATGATAACTTTTTTTATTTGGGGGGGGGGGGCAGTAGATATCCTCCCCCCCCCCCCCCCCCCCCCGGGCTCAAGTTAGTCTCTCGACGGGCCTGCATACACCATATGTTTTTAAGTTGCAGTGAATTAAAAAAATAAACTCTTCGTTAACTGGCATTCGGCTAACCAGAAAACTTTGGAAAACTTTCTATAAATTGTTAAATTTAATAATCAAATGAAACTGAATTCATTTCTGCTGTTCTAGCCTAGACTTTCAAAATGAAAATGCATAAATATAAATAAAACATTAACTTACTGGAGCCTTTTAAATACTCTGAGTTTTCATGCAATTCCAGATACTTTTCAGTTTATTCCCTTCTCTTGTGAGACATCATTTTCATAATGTATGTAATGTTTCTTCTGGAACCTTTTTTAAAATTTTATTTTATTATTAATTAAAATACAAATATATTTGTTTTTCTTTAGGTATGTGTTTTCTAGAAGTCGAACTGAAACCACCCTTTTGGTGAACTGTTCTAATGTGAAATATTTAGAACATGTTCAAGCTAGGCTTACAATATCAAGTCATCGAAGAGGTGACTTACATATATACCTAACTTCCCCAATGGGTACAAAGTAAGCTTGTACATGAATTATGTTATTTATTTAGAAAATAAAGTATGAATTAAAAATGTAAAGAGCATAATATGATAAATAGTCCATTTAAACCTTCAAAAAGTTGATTAGAATACAAAAGTAAATCTGTGATGTGACTTTTTAATATAAATGTTTAAGAATTTGATAGCATTAGTTTTTCAAAAACATTAAATAAATGTTTTGTTTTATAAAATTACTAGTGAAGTAGTGTTTTCCATAAAAGTAATTCATAAAAAGATGGCATAAAAGTACTTTAGTTAGTAAATCATCCATGACATTAAATAATTTCTTCTAAAAGAGCTTTCTATGCTTAATTTAAGCTAGAATATATTTTAATTTACAAAGTGTATGTAATTTTTAGAGCTCATTTCTCTTTTTAGATACTTCAAGGAGGCTTTATTTTACAGTTTTAAGAATTCTTTAACTATCTCTCATCCCCTGCTTTTTAAAATCATTCTCATTGCTCATAAAAAAAAAAAAAAAAAAAAAAAAAAAAAACATTTGAACTGTTGATCTGTCAGACATCTCAAACTCTCTGCAATTTGCACTTATTTAATCATTCACCAAATCTAAATTTTAAATGTGAATGAAGCAAAAATTCATGATTAGATTACAGTAAAAAATATCAGTACTTTTAAGTGACTAAGCCAAAAAGTCAGCTTTCTCCCTGAAGTTTAGTTAACAAAATGATAATAATAAACCTTTTTGGTGAGAAATTCTTCCTTTTGCTTCTCTTTCCCCTCATATCCTGCTCTTTAGTTATGTGCCTAGATTTCCTCTTCTCCCCTTTTTTTAAAGTTTTATTTCTTGTTCTGTTAAACAGAGACTTTATAGGATGTAAATCTACTTCCACATTTAGAACAGAAAATGAAGTATAAAAGTTATTGGAGATGAAGGTGTTTGATAGTGTTCACGTTTTCTTATCTAATTTTCAGTCATTATGTGTAAAACACTATTGAAAGTTTGTACTAAAGATTTGATTTATTAGATTGTAACATAAGAAAAATTATGTTTATGTGTAATTAATTATAGAACTATACGTTTTTATAGATCCACACTATTGACACAACGCCCAACAGATGCTTCCCGTCTAAGTTTCCATGGATGGCCTTTCATGTCTGTTCACATGTGGGGTGAAAACCCAAATGGTGTATGGAAGCTTGAAGTTGCATATGATGGTAGATATGGAGGTATGCTGTTTAACAATTGTAGAAAACCATACATGTAGTTTTTGTAAAATAAAATTATTTAATTCGATATTAATAATTTTTATTATCATTTTATTAAATTTACATTGTTAAAAGAATTCAAAATATTGGCTTTACTTAAATATTTTAAGCAAAATTTTCTGTTAACGATGTATTACTTTTTGGTTTATGCAATAAATACACAGTATCAGAAATAAAGTTTCTGTGCTATAAGCTTTTAAATTCAGTACTTTATTTAATAGTTTTCGTCTTCAGATCTTTTTTTTTTTTTTTTTTTTTTTTACTCATTCCTGTGAATTTGAAAAATATATTTTCAGCACATTAATATATGGGTCTGAGTGTGTAATCTATCAACGTTATTTTGAAGAAGTATAACTATCTATGCTCTTGATATTAGATTCATATGTAGCATGTATTTTGTGTGGAAGAAAATGATTCTAAGCCATTTGGTAAATTTTCTTTTGTAATCCAGCTAATTTTATTTGATCTGTAAATAATGTACAATAAAACCTTGCTGTAGCAATATTCAATACAATGATAAATCCCTCTATAGTTTTGTGGTCCCGCAGAATTTCCATATAATATAATCTGTCCTTGATATAAGGATACATCCCTCTAGCTGATAATTTTATTTGGTCCTTTAAATATCTTTGTATCAAGGTTTTACTGTATTTACATTTAATTAGCTAAAAAATAAATTTGAGTATGTGCATTTCTCCTATGGTGAATTATTTTAATTTGGGCCCCACCAGCATAAACAAACTGTCTTACATCATTTGCATTATGTAAGACAGTTTGTTTCAATTTATACCTTCTATTCTCGGAGAAAATATTTTTTACCTGCTATTGTTGTGTGATCCAAGAATAGAGGTTTCACTTTTATTATAAATATTTTTATTAGATATATGCTCAGTTGTCATTATTTTTTTAATCAACAAATAATTTGAACAAAGAGATTAACAGGGTTCGTACGCCTCAGGACCTACGTTACTCATTTCCAGGTTTTCAGGGAAAACCTGGAAAACTCAGGGAATTTTTTTATAACTAATTATCTCAGTGAAAACTCAGGGAAAAGGTACTTATTTGTATTACTAGTAATATTTTATTGCTTATTTTCTTCCCAGTTCTAGTTAAGTTTCACCATGCTATACTAGGAACATTTTATTCAATATTTTTAGTAATATCTGTTTATGAATATGTAACTACTTCAAAGTACATAAATGTTAATTAGTTATTTGGAATACTGATCATTACCTTTTATTTATGCTTGCGATAAACCTGGAAATTTGTAGGAATGTGTCTGGAAAACCTGGAAAACTCAGGGAATTTAATTTCAATAAATGAGTATGAACCCTGATTAAATTTTCATCTAATATTTTGATCTCTTCCACTATGAATAAAAATGAAAACTTCATTCTTTTCTGGTTTGCTTTTTTCAAACATATTTTAATGCAACTTAAAGATGTGTTTCAAAATCAGTCTCAGGTTATTGATTCATAATGATAGAAATTGTGTGAGTTTTATTTAAAATTGGGAATCTATTTGTTTATCAAAAAATTAGTGTGCATTTTGATTTACAATGGTAGCCAAAATTGTGGACACTTTTGGAAATGTTTAGATTTTCTAACTTTGTATGCTTATAGAAAGTGCAGACTTATATATAATTTTAAAGAGAAATTTAATGCTGATTTCTATACACGCAAAACTAAATTTAAATATGTGCAATAGAATAAAAGTTATAATTACTCTAATCTGAAAAACAATTACAGTGATGAAGTGAATTGTAATTTCTAACTTTGCAGGTCAATCACTGTTATTTTTTGGAGCTTAAAACTCTCATCAGCTCAATAAAACATTGATGTGAAGCTGTAAAAAATAATTAAGTCTACTCTATAAACTGCTGATAACTCACTGCAATCTTCAATATGTAATGTATCTCGATAATTATTGTCGATTACCTTTTTTTTTTTTGTATTGTGAATATTTTTATTTGTTATGATATCAATTTGAAGTAAAGTTAAATTAATTATATTTGTTATGATATCAATTTGAGGTAAAGTTAAATTAATTGTATTTGTTATGATTTCAATTTAAAGCAAAGTTAATTAATTAATAGCCTACTTAATAAAAAATCCTAACCTTAATTAGTGAATTTTAAATCAAGTAAAATTAAAATTTCTAAACAGTTTGTTTATTAAGATGGTTTTGTTTTGTCACCATATACCAGTATTCATAAAGGAAGTAAAATAATAATGAAGTGTTTAAAATTTATTAAGGTATATGATAAATTATTATTGATGACTTATGGCTGACTCACTTTTTATTTATTTGTTTACTTGTTCTATATTTTGGCGCCAAACATCTAAAAGATCGTTATTCTGGCGATCGTGTTGCCATCTTTGTGTAAGGTAACTATACATATTGTTCAAGTAATTAAAATAATTTGTACAACAATTTTCCTTTAAATTTTAAATTCATGAAAATACGTTTTGTGAGAGCTGACATCATTCAGAGGGCTGGTAATTAATTTTTAGAGCTGACAATAAGATTTTCATAATAATGTTTGTTGGGAAATTGGTAATTTTCCTTAGAAAAATTAAGTGGTTGTAATTACAGTTAAGTTTTTTTTTCTTTCACTATAATTATCTTTTCTGGAATTCTATAACCTTCTTTCTAATTTTTAATAACATCCAATAACTACGTGCATCGATACCAAGACTTCGATTTAATATATCAAAGAAGAAAACAACAACGGCGCAAGGATATGGAGATCGGCACCCAAGCATTTTCAAATTTTTAAATCGAAAATCGAATTTCTACAATAGTTACAACGATAAGAACAACTTTCACCCTTTTTTATCTTCGTCAAAAATTAAGTTTCAACACTCATCGATAATAAATCTACAAGTTTTCAGTAATAATAATTGTATCTTCGACCGAACTACTTTACGAGCGGAAAGCGCCAGCCAAGGAAGTAAAAAGATGACTTAAGCCGGAGGAAGCGTGGGTTGAGACACTCTCTTGGCTGCTGGCGTCATCGACGGAAGTTTGTGCCTCGCTAGATTCCTTGCTAAAAAAAAAAAAAAATGGTGCAAGAAGAAAACGACAACGATGATCATCGAGCTACGAAATAAGTAATCTCCAGGAGGGGCCCCTCACATCAGAAATGATAAGTCTACTAATTTTTCTCCTTTTCTTTTCCTATAAATTCTCCTTAATTAATTTTTTTTTTTGTGCACAAGTGTTAGGTAAATTTTTAAGAAAAAAGTCAGCTCGGGGTAAGGGAAAATGATGTATTATAAAATTATAGTGTTTCATGTTCTTTCACGATATTATCTAGTTTTAAATTTTCAAATGTAAAAGATTTAAAGGTTAAATTAAATAAATGTAATTGTTTAAGTAAAAATGGCTCCTCTTCATTTATCTCACTTCGTGTGAATTTTATTTCAGTAGTTCTCTTTCAGGTTTCAATCCTTTTTTTTTTCATTTAGCCTAATAGCATTCGCACGTAAGCCAAGAACCTGGTTGGTATATTGCGGTCACAACACTTTATAAAATTAAGCATTTATTTTCTAGGTATGAAATATGAAATGATTGTTGGTTAAAATTTAAATAGTAAATCTTTGAGTAGGATAAGATAAAGGTATGGTTAGAAGTTACAACAATTTTATTATTATTATTATTATTATTATTGTATTGAAATCTGTATTAAATTATCTTTAAAAGGATCTAAAAGAGTCTGCGTTTTCTGAAACATAGCATTTTTTACATGTAAATGAACTTAAAAAAGTTTCCAAAAGTGTCCACAATTTTGGTCACCACTGTATATATATATATTTTTTTTAAGGATAAGACAACTTTTCATATAACTCTATTTTTCAAGATTTCAATAACTGCAGTTTTGAAAATTTAAGTAAATTAGGGTTTTGTTTTAATTTTTTATGGCAGATATTTTTTATTTATTACTTTATTTTTTCCCTATTTTATGATGTTTCATTTTTCTAAATTTAATTATTAAACCTGTCTAATTAACATTAATTAATTTGCTACCCTTCAGTGTGAAAGATATTCATATTATTTTCTGCTTCAATGTCATACTTTATTCCAACCACCGATTGATGCATGTGGAAGCAAAATTACGTCATCAGTTTTCAAGTACTAAAATGCCATCATCTTGTATAGAACGCAAGATAACTCGCCGTGTTTTTCCCGTTGAGTTCAGAGGTTGCCAGTTTGAGTAAGAAATGACAGTATAGAGCGATGTATTTGCAGTTATGGAGGAACTGAGAAAAAATAAACATAGAGACATGAAATTGCGAGTTTGAGTAAGAAATGACAGTCTAAACAATGTATTTGCAGTTATGGAGGGACTGTTAACCATGGCCAAAAGAGGTCATTAAAGGCAGGAGTTGAAGGTAGAGAATGAGACTCCTTTCTACCAGCAAACAGTGAACATGCGGTGATTTTATGTTACTTAGAATGCTGCTAGCAGCAGATCTATGCAGTTATAGAGATATCCCTACATGGTGCCACGTTAATTTTCTAAAATTTTTCTCTGCATGTAGCATGTCCTATCTCCTATTCTAATTTTTCATTTATATATTTTTCTTCTCATATATATCGGCGAATTATTTTTTCTTTAATTATTTTTGACAGTTGAAGTTTATGATTTACTTTACATATTTGCAGTAAAATGCTATGGTTAATGGCGTTTGTTTCTCTGCATAAATGATTTCTCATAAGTTTCTATCAATCATAAGTATTTGTATTTTTGGAATGGTTTAATTGATTTATATTTATGCAGAAATGATATTTGGTAATTCTTTGATTTTGCTGTTTGTTTTATTTTAATGGAAAACATTTGATTCCTTTCGCTATACTTATCTTTTGAATTGTTGCAAACACAATGCTTTGCTATATTTAGAAATGAGAGATGTTCAGTTGTCAAAAAAAGTTAATATTCTTTTAAGTCTTTATTTATTTTTTTTTAAAGAGAAATTTAAGTTATGTTAAAAGTAGACATAACAAAGACTTCCTTGTTTGTAGTAAGTGTATAAAGTTTTTCCTTTTTCAATATTCATCGATGCATTAATTGTCAATTAAAAATTTTTTTAGCAATATAATTTTATTAACAATAAAAAGTAAATTTTTCCCCTTCTTTTTACTATAGACTTTTTTTGCGATAATTTATTATTAAAAATTTATTACAAATTAATTAATTAATTTGTATTTGATGGTAGTAAAAAGCAAAGAAAGCTTTTTCTCATTTCAACTATGTATTTGCAGTTGCTATGTATTTCAACTATGTATCTGTAGTCTTTAGACATAAAGACTACAGAAAAAACACTCAAAATACTGGTGTTAAACGTTAAATATAAACTTTGTGAAAAAACACTGATAAAATGTTACTTATAACAGGATACAATCATTTCGACTGAAAATTTTCAGTCGAAACGATCATATCCTCTTATAAGTAACATTTTATGTGTGATTTTCACAGTTTTTATTTATTTTATTTTATATAAAGACTATTTTTAATGCAGAGTATATCAATTGTTAAAAAACACAAATTCAGCACATTTTTTTGTGTGATGTGGGCTTGGAGGGGAGAGAATAATAAGTTTGCATCAATTTTGACTTGTGAATTCATTTAATTGTTTGAAAAACTTTTTCTTTAAAAATAGTAAAATTAATAAGTCATTTGGCTGTATTTGTTGGTAAAATTTTTTAAATATATATAAAATCATGGAAGATTAATAAATTTTTTATGTATATTTGCTTTGCAGGTCGAGCTATTTTAAGACAATGGGATTTGTTGTTATATGGAACAACTAAAAACCCAGATGATTTTATTAACAGAAGAGATGTATTTAGTGTAGACAATAACAGAAATAACAAAGAATCTCAAGGAAACAGTAAAAGTGTACGGGAGTCTTCTGATTTGCAAAGAACTGCATCAAATGAAAACATTTCATCAGGAATTTCTAACTCTCTGGATATTGATAATAAAAAACCTGATGTGAAAGGTAAGCTATTGAAAACATATACAAGTTGTCCCAAAAATGCTGACCCAGGCTTTTATTCAATAAATATTGATCATAGGTATACAATAAATTCCAATGTTGTGTAAAAAAGTACAGAATTTTATGGTATTGATTAAAATTTTTAAGAGATTAAATTTAAAGGTTTACAAAATTTAAATTTTTATATGGCCTCTGTACAGAAAAATTCAAATTACTAAAATCAGCCACATATATTAACTAGGTGATGTAAAAAATTTCAGCCTTTCATTATAAAAAAAGGTTCAGAGATATGTTTAAACATAGTTGGTAAGGTACTATACAATACCAATAACAGCAAAAGTATTATGTATTTATGCAATCATTGTTTTTACAAAAAAAACACTCAAAATACTGGTGTTGAACAGTAAAATAAATAAAAACTTTGTATAAAAAAACACACATAAAATTATATTTATAGCAAGATATAATCATTGTGACTGAAAATTCATTCAGTCTACCTCAGTCAAAGCCCTTTGTCTCACAAAACAGTGGGAACTAAAAAAGATAAATAAATAAGCATGTTGCCTCTTGGAAAAAAGAAAAGGCGAGAAACTATGGAGATTAAAGGAAGGGGAGAAAAGGGAATGGGATAAAAATATAAAATATAGACAAACAAAAATAATAACAATAATAATAATAAAAAGCAAAAAAGAACACACACACACACTAAAAAAGAAGAAACAATAGAAAACAGATCAAACAACAGAACAAAAAACAAAAATAACATAAAAACAAAAATAAAAGTATATGTATGCATGTATATATATATATATATATATATATATATATATATATATTATAAATATACATACAGGACAGTGCATTTTTTAATTTTTTTGGTAATTAATAAATATAATAAAATAATAAGCATAAAGGAAAGACAGAAACACACACACACACACACAAAAGAAAAAGAAAGAAAGAAAATTAAGAGTTTAAAAAAAAGAGAGAGAGAAAGAAAGAAAAAGAAAACTGGCAGCATAAAAAAAAAAATGCGGGGAGTAGAGGAAGAAAGTGAAAGTGTGTTGAGTCAACCTTACAACAACAGCTTCCAAGCAGAATGAACAAGAGGAACTGAAGAACCATTGTTCACAAGACATTCCAAGTGCTGGGTAATGGAAAAAACCTTCCAAAAAATCAAAGTGAAACAAAGACTGAGGAGTGCATAATATCTTAGCCTTAGAAAACTAAAAACGAGGATTAGAATTCCAACATTGGGAGGCAATAGAAGATTTGGAAAGCTTGGTTCTCAGTAGGAATAGGATCTTTAAGGGAAGAAAATTTAAGTTTATTAACAGGCTTAAAAATGACTGTGAAATCAAAATTTTTGAGAAGTTTAGAAATTTTGTAGCATTAAAGGTGAAAAGAAAGGTAGTACAATTAATTCATTATGAAAATTACTTGTAGTAGTAGAAGTATTAGGCTTATTAAATTTAGAAAGAGCTTTATTGATAATAGAGGGGTTAAAACCAAAAGAGACAGCTAAGGATTTTAAGTAATTAATTTCATTATTAAGAGAGCAAATTTTGACAGCACAAAACACATAAGTGAAAAAAGTAAAAAGTTTTTGCTAGTAAGGATGATTAGATAGGGCATGAGGAGGTATAGAAAGGGGTTTGCAGAAAACAGAAGTAGAGAAATCATCAGGATTCCTAGAAACAAGAACATCCAAAAAAGGTAAAGATTGTTTGCACTCCTCTTCTAGAGTAAACTGGATGCACGGATCAACAGAATTAACAATCAAAAGTAAATTAAAAATATCACTATTGGAATCCACTAGAACAAAAGTATCGTCAACATACCTGACCCAGCATGGAAAATTAAAGACCTTAAAGAGCTTCTCTTCAAAATAATGCATATAAATATCACATAAAAGAGGTGAGAGAGGATTACCCATAGCAAGATCCTCAGTTTGTTTATAGAATGAACCATTAAAATGAAAGCAGTTTGTTTAACGCAAACACTTACTAAGGATATAAACTCCTTAATCTCAATAGAAGAATAATGAAACTTGCGTAAATGTTTTTCCAAACAGTCAGTCGCACCTTGGATAGGAACATTAGTAAATAAAGATTTAATATCAAGAGAAAGCATTTTACAATTAGTAGAAATAAAAAGGTTTAACTTTTTTAACAAAATCATTTACAAAGAGTTTTTAATAGTGTGAGTATTACTACCAATCAAAGGTGAAAGAGTATGTGGGAGGTTATAATAAGCAGTACCAATGTTAGAAACAGTGGAGCAAAAGGCAGGAGAAGATTTGTGAATTGTACTACCTTTCTTTTCACCTTTATGCTACACAATTTCTAAACTTCTCCAAAATTTCGGTTTCAAAGTCATTTTTAAACCTGTTAATAAACTTAAATTTTCTTCCCTTAAAGATCCTATTCCTACTGAGAACCATTGGGGTGTTTATTATATTCCTTGTGGATCTTCTGATTTATGCTACATTGGTCAGACCAGAAGAGCTCTCAAATTTAGGCTCAAAGAGCATGAGAGATATGTTTCATAGCATGAGCTTTCCAAATGTTCTATTGCCTCACACTGTTGAAATTCTAATCATCGTTTTCATTTTTCTAAGACTAAGATATTGTGCACTCCTCAGTCTTTGTCTCACCTAGATTTTTTGGAAGATTTTTCCATTACCCAGCACCTGGAATGTCTTGTGAACGATGTTTATTTCATTCCTTTTGTCCATTCTGCTTGGAAGCTTTTCTTGCAAGGTTCTATTCACTTTCTTCCTCTACTCCCCCCTTTTTCTCATGCTGCCAGTTCTCTTTTTCTTTCTCTCTCTCTTTCTCTTAATCTCTTATTTCTTTTTACTTTTTTTTGGTTTTTGTGTGTGTGTTCCTGTTTTTCCTATATGTTTATTATTATTTTATTATATTTATTAATTACAGATTTTTTTTTTTTAATGTGCTGTCCTGTATGTGTATTTATATAAAAAGATATATAAATCTGTATATATCTATCTATCTATATATATATACGTTTATTTCTGTTTTTATGTTATTTTTGTTTTTTGTTCTTTTGTATGTTCTGTTTTCTATTGTTTTTCTTTTTGTGTGTTCGTGTTTTCTTTTTTGCTTTTTAATATTATTGTTATTATTTTTGTTTGGCCTTATTTTATTCTTTTCTTTTTATCCCATCCCATTTTCTCCCCTTCCTTTAATCTCCGTGGTTTCTCACCTTTTCTTTTTTCCAAGTGGCAACATGCTTGTTTGTTTATCTTTTTCTGTTCCTACTATTTTGTGAGATCAAGGGCTTTGACTGAAGAAGACTGAACGAATTTTCAGTTGAAACGATCGTATCTTGCTATAAGTATCATTTTATGGGTGTTTTTTATACAAAGTTTTTATTTATTTTAATCATTGTTTTTGTTTGTCCTTTGTGAGCCATTATAAAGGAGTTTAATTCAACATATATTTATTTTTACATCTCTGAGCCTTTTTATGATGAAAGGCTGAAATTTTGTACACCCCCTAATTAATGTCTGAGGCATGTTTTACTGACTGAGAATTTTTCTTCGCAGGGAATATATAAAAATTTGTATTTTGTATTTATTTAGATGTAAGCTCTTGAAAATTTTAATTGATACGAAAAAAAAAAAATCTGTTCCTTTTTATTTTTTAGAAAGCGATTCCATCAACCTGCACGTTATGCAGCAGTCCTGGGTTCGATTCCCATCTCTGGAATTTTTCGCATAGTTGGTAAAAAATAAAATTTATCAGCCTATACACTCCAACTTGCCTAATAAATTCTGTTCCTTTTTTTTATATATATAACTTTGTAATTTATTGTATGTCTATGATCAATATTTAAGGTCAGTGTTTTTGATGTATATATACATTAGGGTGGTTCTTATTTATATGAAAAAAAATAATTTTTGGAAATCGAATTGCAGCACCCACTACATCTGTTTCAATACATTAATAAATAATTTGAGCAAAATTTGAGCTCATTTGGACATGAAGAACACGTTCTCCATCATCATTCAACATTAAAAGATTTTTTTAATTTTCCCAAATTCTTGAGAGAGTATTTACCTATAGAATATTTTTTTACCTAAGATGTATCAAATTAATTTCAAATCAAATAAAACTAGAAATTGAAGATTTAAAGCCTTTAGATGTAAAAGTTCAAGTTATAAACACTAACGGGAATAGGTCTAATATAATACAATCTCTCAATTGTATGGGGCCTTTAACACCTCCCGATTGTATGTTGGATATTTTTTGTGGTAGTCTTACACTGTCTGTAAAATAAACTGTTTTTGGAAATCGTCTGTTGTAAACTTGAAATTAATACTTTAATTAATTTTACAACTCATTCAACACTATCATTTACTACTTGTATGGATTTTACAATGTCCCTTCCTTTTACACAACTGTCTTCATTTTGCAGTGTACAGGATCCACTTTTAAAACTTTCTCTTATTAATGTCCTTTCACAGTCCTTTGAATCTTTCAAAAAAGGAATATCCGGTCAACTACTTTGTGAAACTGGTAACTCACTAAAAACTCCTTGGAACGTTCTCAAAAATGTGATGACAACAAGCGAAGTATAAAATACCATGACTCAGCTTTTGTTCTAGCAAATGACCTGTATTACTGGCCAGCATCCAATAATGACTACAGTGAAATCCCTCTATAACGATATTTTGGGGGTCAAAATAATATATCGTTGTAAAGAGAATTATCGTTATAGAGAGAATCGATATTGGAACGAAAAGATTTTTGTTCTTCATATATCCCATACCCTGCGGTGTCACCAGAAAGTGTTCTGTTTTCATTCAGCACACCCTCGCAAGTAATATATAATAAATGAAAGGAGAAAAACATGTTTATAGTTTTCAGTAATTTTCACAACACTCACAAATTTTCGTTAAATACCCTTGCTGCCTCGTCAGGGATTCTAGCGGCGATATAGCTTATACATATTTATAGCATATTTGAATAACGACAAATACATAAAGTCTAAATAAATAATACCCGAATGCCGCAAAAGCGTTTTTTAAAATGTATTAGATATTAATTGAAAATACATACCCATTAATTTATCCTTATTTATTTTGAATTCTGTGTAAAGAAATCGGAAATTGGCAACATTCGACTGTGAAAGTCCGTATTTTCTGCAAACCTCAGTTTGCTTCATGCCTTTATCAAAATCTTTTATGATGTTGAATTTCACTTCGATAGATATTTGTTTTCTTTTAGCCATTTGCTTTCGATTTTCACTAAACAAACTTCAAAGTAAACAAAACTCATAAATAATTTAAAATATCCTCGTATAATAATCGACCTCGATAGGATTTATCCAAGGTTAAAATTCTTACTCAAGTTCAGACAAAAGAACATATCGTTTTCTATATCAGTTCCGGTGAAAGGAATCCTTGATCATTTTTTAAAGAGGGGGGATAGGAATCAAAGATGTTTCATCCAGGAAATGCCAACTGTCCTTCCACCTTACGAGAAATGCACTTTCTCATTACCATAGTGTTACATCATCAAAACGAAACTTAGAAGACTTTCTTTGGCAGAGGCGTGGTCCAACCCGTTCCAACCACATTTTACCTCAATTTTCTTTGTGTAGCTTTCAATGTGTGTGCATGAGTTGGGCTTCTGATGCATCGTAGAAAAACAAATATATCGTAGTAGGGAGAGTTATTGTGATGTAAGGGATAATTATTACCATCGTTGTAGAGAGAATTATCGTTTCAAAGGATATCGTAATACAGAGAACTGTTTTACATTAATCTAAAGGGAATTCAGCCAGGACTATGAAAAAATATCGTAATAGGGAGAATTATCGTTATAGAGGATATCGTTGTAGCGAGATTCTACTGTATTCATGTAAGAGGTCTTATACAACAGAAGCAATTCGAAGTCCAGTTCCTGAAAGAAATTCAGAAATTCCTTATAGGTGTTCAACATTCAGAGCACTAGCTATCATAGGAAGTTTGTCTTTGTTGATATTCCTTTTTTCAGTCATATCTGGTAAACCAGCACTATAAAAATTCACCAGTGTGGGGTGCTTTAGACTAAAGTATATTTTAAAAAAGCAGATATGGTCTAATAATATTTATTTATTTATTTTCAGACTGCAATAACTTTTTTTTTTAAGTTGCATGCACATATCTGTGCCTTTTTAGTACGTTTTAGCCTATGCACCCTTATCAGCAAATTTTAAAGACTAAAATTTTTTATGATGTCAAAAACAAACCTCGTGGAAATAAATTCATTGGTGGAAACAGCACTTGAAAATAATATTTAGTCCTTTTTTTTATGAATGTTTGAAATGTTCATGAGCTTATGAGAAATCCTGTATTCTCAAGCTGCTTGGGGCCCATGTTCTTTTAAATTGATTAATTTTGAATTTTGCAGGAATTATTTATTTATATAAAGGAGCCAACTGATGGGGTGCTGCCTAAAATAACTTCAGCTTGTAAAATAAGGACCACCTTATATATATATATATATCATAATTTGGAATCTTTATTTATGTTTGTTAAAGAAATTGAGCTATCTTACAAGTAATCTATCCCTTCTTTTCAAGATTCATGTGTCTGTTCAGTTGTTTATTATAAAGGGTTTTCCATACTTTTGAAGGTTATCTTTTATTATTCTGAGTACTCCCCCCTACCCTAGTCTCATTGTCTGTGCAAATGTCATGTAAGTGATTTCTGTCATTAGCTTGTAAGTTAGTTATCAATTGAGAACTAGAGAGGCATCAAAGAGATGTATGTCAGGTGATTTATTGAAAGATATAAACAGTTTAATTCTTTAGTGTGAAACTTTTTTGGTTAACCATCTACCACTAAACGCACATCCCTGCTGCTTATGCTTCTCTCGATGTAGTCTAATTGTGTAGCAGTATTTTTTATGCTTCCATAATAAATTCAGTTTCTAAAGCTTCTTTTGATTTAGTGTAATTTACATACGTATGCTTTTGTAAAGTTTTGGGAAATATTCGTTGAATATTTTGTTGTTTGAATTATTTTTTTTAAATATAATGTATAGCAGTTAAAATATAAAATGACCATCAGAGTATCTGTATTCTATTGTACTTTTAAGGACTTTACCTTTACACTCATCTTTAGTGTTCCGTGTGGTATAAAATATCTTCTTTTTGCATCACTTTGCAATTTATTGTATATGTCTGATCAATATTTAAGGAATTAAAGTCTAGGCTAGTGTTTTTGGCATACCTTGTGAGCACATATACATGAACATTATTACTTTTATATGTACAGTATATAGATTAAACTATTTGCAGAGTTCATACACTTTTAGGGAAACTGGCTAAACCAAGGGAATTAAAATTAGCTCTTAAAATCAAAGAAATCTCATGAAAATTTTGATTTTCTTTTTAAAAACCTAGAAAATCCAGTTCAATACTGGAATTTTAAAAATTTTAACCCCCTTTCCTACGTTTCTTTCTTTTTATGGCCTTCTTCCTTCCATCCAATGGTCAACTACTTTCGTAATGAGATGTGCACACTAATGGAAATGGATGTGTATGAGATGAATCATCTATCACTTTATCACTTAGAATTTGTTTAGGAGGAATGGCATCCTCTTTTCTGGTTTCATTTCTGCTGTTCTGAGCATTGGGCATATGTTCCCATTTCCCAGTGATGTTAAATCGGGATGGGGCTATTCTTAGTGTTGTGTATTGCATGCATCATTCAACTGAAGTGAATTAAATTGGGCAGAATTTTTATCACATGTATACAAACCCTGCTCACATTTCCTAGAATACAGTGTATAATGCATGTTATGGCACATTGTCAAACTTTTTTTTTCTATTATTTATTACTGTTTTAAGTTTTGCTCAATATAATGAGTTGGAAAACATCTTTTAATCTCAGTTAGGGTGAGAAAACTAAAATCTGTAATGGGCAGATTGGCTAGAAAGTATTCCCAAAAGTCCACATGAAGCTCATAGTAGATTATGCATGAAAACTTTTTCATAAAATAATATAGGATGCGGTGCCATAGTCAGCCATGAACGAAGTGCAAAGCTTTACAGTTGTTTGGTAAATATTGGAATATTGATTCTATTTTTAAAACACCCAAGAAAGATAAATCATGGGAAATGCATCGATTACAAAACACTTTCCAACACATTACTATTTTTGTGCCAAATTTGATGATGTATTGTCCTTAAATCTGGCAAGAATTTGAGAATAATCTTGTGTGAAAGAATGTTTTATTATCACCATAAATGTAATTTTGTGAGACCCTGTAAAAGAGCTTAAAAAAATTTTTCCATTGTTCAGCTGAAAAGAAAACTGTTATTAGCATTTTTATTATACTGCGCTTGAAATGGATTAATCTCTTACAACTGCCCTAGATTGAAATGTATAGGAATTCTTTTGGATGTTCCTGTAGAAGAACTATTAATAAAATGGGGGGGGATGTAATTTAAATCAAACAAAAATGTCGGCCAATAAAAGGAATATGCCCGGTTAAAGTGAAGATCCGGTTAAGTAGCTACTGTATCTTGTTTCTATTTTTAATCTTGAACATAACATTGAAATTCAAGCAACTTTTTTTTTTTTCCTGGTTAGTTTCATTTAATGTTTAAACTACTCATGCCACATACCTACCTTTGTTCCTCCCATCAGTTATTGAATTGCATTTATCATTCTTATATATTATAGGGCTTTAAAAATTATAAATTTTTATTTATCTCCTGGGGACCTTTTAATTTTCTAAACATTTAAAGCTTTAATTTTCATTTATAATTCATGAAATGATACAGATTTTCATTGCTTTCATTCCAATATTGAGCTGCAAATGAAAAATTTGACTGGTTTTACTTTTATTGATTTTTTATTATCTTCTGATCGTACCCCTAAAAAGTAATGATATATCCCCATGCAAAAACCCTTAACAGGTTAAAAGTTTGTGACGCAGCATTTTATTTTAGACCTATATGACTTTTAAATATGGGTCTTAAAAATAATGATATCAAATTTTGAGTGATGCCCTGGTGCGACTCTATAAGATTGTTTTTAAATTCCATTACAATTACTATTGTTTTATTTTCTAAAGAAGATTTACATATTCAAGCAATGCTTTTAATTATCAAATGCACTGTCAAATATATCACACTTTCACTGAGCCTATATTATGTATTCAAATGAATTTATTTCAATAATTTAATTTATCTTTTCCGTCATGCTATCCAAAAGGGCGAGTGAAATTTATGTAAATGTTTACTTTTGTGTCGTAGAATCCAAACTAAGTGAAATGTATTCAAATACATAGTGTGTTACAAAGAAAACATTTAGGCAAATTTTGCTGGGATAGCGTGATGCAAAAGATAAATCATTGAAATAAATTCATTTGAATACATAATATTGGCACAGCGAAACTGTGATATATTTGACAGTGTATTTGATAATTAAAAGCACTGTTTGAATGTGTAAATCTTCTTTAGAATTCTTTAAATAAAAAAGAGTAAATGTAATGGAATTTAAAAACTAATCTTAAAAACTAATCTTGAGTTACACTAGGGCATCACTCAAAATTTGAAATCATTATTTTTAAAACCTATATTTAAAAGTCATATAGCTATAAAGTAAAATGCTGCATCACAAACTTTTAACCTGTTAAGGGTTTTTGTATGGGTATAAATTTTGTAGAAATTGATGCATATTTACGAGAGTTAGAGCACAGATAAACGGACAGACAGACCGAAATCATAAACACTTTTCACGATTTTTGGGATGTGTAAAAATGAACTTTAAAAAGTTTTTTAATTAAGTTTAATTTTATTTGAAGTCCCTAAAATTTTAAATATTTCATTGTTTATGCACAGGATTGCTGGGTTTTACTTAGTACTGAAGTATATGGAAATGTTTACCAATAACTTGGTGTGCTGATAGTGTAAAAAATTTGTTTTGGAACCGTCAATCAGTGAAGTGATCCTGAAAACACTTTTCTCTCTTGAAAGCTCTACATAATTCCTGATTTTATGTCAAATTGAATATGAAACCATGTTTGATAATTTAATTCATTGATTTTTTTACTATTGAGGGAAAGCATAATTTTGAGTAGTATAATGCTATCATAATTTGATTATCTGAGAGTAGGGCACAAAAACAAAAAGTAGTTATTCAGTATTTATCTTATGTTTATTTTTGTGATAGCCTGTAAGTTCTTGGAAAATCACCTTGAAAACTCAGGAATTTCATTTTGAAAAATGAGTATAAACAATGATTTGTGAGCAAGGGTGATACATGCATTTAAAGACCAAACTTTTAGATAAACTAATAGTGAGTACCTAAAATTGAACAATATTTTCCTGACATGGAATTTTTCTCATAATATTAAAAAAGAACTTGTGAACTTGATGGACTAAATTTTGAGGATTTTCAGTGTGATGATTTTTTTTTTCTCTTTTACAGATAAACAAAAGATTGCTGCCAATTCTGTAGAGAAATTATCTACCTTTTCACAAAATGGTGGCAGTAAAGAAAACACTTATCATATGCGCATACTTTTTGCATTATGCATGGTCAGAATTTTGCACTTTCTTTTAAATTGAATTTTGTTTTACAAAGTTGTTTTCTGCAATAAACGCACAGTATCTTTTCCTGGTTTTAGTAGAACTTTCCATACTGCATTTAAGACAATAAAACCGAATTTACTGAAAATATTAATATGCTATAAATAGTTCTAATTTTTAAATATTTTTACTTTATAATTTGTTTCTCTGATGCAACAATAATAATCTATTCATCAAATGTAATGATAGGCTTTTAAAAAATAATTTCATGAATTCTATGTTAAATTTTTATTTTTTCATCACTTAAGATAAGTTAGTAAAAAAGTTTGCCTTGTTTCAATACATTGATGATGCAATTTTAAATAGGTTATTATTAGTTTATTCATTTTAGTTAACTTCATATATTTTGTTCATTTTGTTATAATTCTGTTACATGGGAAGATAAATAGTTCTACATTTTGTTATTAACTTTTGTGCTTTTTCCCAAATAGAAAATTTTATAAGTTATTATTCATTTTTAGCAATGTTGACTGTTCATGCTTTTAAGATTTTTTTTTCTTTTTTCTATACAAATTTTAAGATACTTTAAAGTATTATATATGGGGTCACAATATTGTGTTTTATTATTCCTGGTGATTTTTATTATTAAGCATTGCTCTTGTGTTTTTCTAAACACTATTATTTATATATATTTGTTCATATGTTTTAGTTTTCCTTTTAATTAATAATAGTTAGGACAACAGTTCATATTTTAAGATTGGGTTGGCTTTGTCATGATATAAATGTAAATATTGGGTATGAAAATGTTACCTTACTACTTCATATGCATTATAAAGTGAGATCACTGAAAAAAAAAAGTACTTGTGGGATATAGTAGCCATTGAAATTTAGTCATCAAGCAACCGAAATATATTGTCAAGATTAAAATGGTGAAATTTCGCAAAAACATTTGCAGTCCTAAGTTGCAATCTTGGCATATCCTAATGTCCTTAAGCAAGTTCTGTGGCCACAATAATCCACAAGTACAGAGAAAATAAAAAGTTCAATTATGCATTTTGTAAAATAATTCAAATAAAAGGCTCTAGATGTGTGTATAACTTTTTAAAAACAAACTTGCACTTATTATAGTTTTGTACTTTTAATATTTTTGGCTTGTTTAGATTTTATATATTCAATTGATGTTAAAAAGCTTTTGAAGAGTTTTCCATCTTTCATTAGTTGCCTGGATGATTTTTTTTTTTTTTTTTTAATGAAAAAGTGACTGTTATTACAGATATTTTACAAAGCATTTTTCTAATAATAAATTGACCTTCATTATCATATTCTCTTTTTGGGAACAAAATTTAAGGTTCTTATAAAAGGAAGGAAAAAGGACTGCTTAGACAGACTTTAAAGATACATAAATTAGAGGATATATATATTCATTAAAATTTTATTGTTAAATAATTAACTTTTATTGTTTATTATTTATGAGAGGCTGTTGACTTTTTATTTTCATTTAATAAAAAATAAAAATCCGTAATTAAGCAGATATAAGAAAGCTTTAGATAGCAAACCTGGTTTTTAAGGATTATGCAAATTAAATGCCTCATAAGAAACCTTTTAGGCTTGTGGAAACAATATTATATTTCTTTTGTATTGACACAGATTAGCTATAAACATGTATTTAAAAAGTTTCCAATTTCAGTGCAAACAATTAAATAGCATGCTATATATAAGAAAGTAAAGCAAAAATTATAGTTTACATTGTATTCTAATACCAAAAATGTGAAGGAAACCCCTTATTGAATAATAATGTTTAAAAATAGCCTTCTTCATCTGCTGGGGTTAAATTGGTTAATAAATGTGATCAAGTTCTGCTCCCCCCCCCCCCCCCCAAAAAAAAAAAAAAAAAAAACTCAGAAACAATATTATATTTTATGCTGAACAATGAAAATATTCAAGAAAATATTTGACAAAGGTATTAAAATTGATAAAGGCAGTATATTGAATTCTTATTTCACGAAAGAGTGTTGAAGCTCCATGAATTTCCATTTGTAATTAAAAGGCGGAGCTATTGTGCTATTGTTCATATTTCAAAAATTTCCGTTGTATTTAAAATAATGAATAAAATATCATTTAAAATCTGAATAACCTGAAATTTTTTATATTTAGCTGTTTATTACTAATTTTAGAGGGAGAGAAATTATACTGACATGAGTTATGAATATTTTCTTCATTGCATTTTAATTCAAAATGTCAATGTCATATTATAAAGGATGACAGTCCATTGGTTGAATAGCACTGAATGTTCTAATTCTGGGAGTTTTATAAATTACATAAACTATAGTTTATGAATAAGTTTCACAGTCTAGTTTGAAGCACTTATTTTTATTCATTTATCAATGAGCACTGAAGCAAAACATTTGCATAATCAAGCAGCGTTTGAAGGGGAAACAGAATTTTTCTTTCAAATTAATATTTTTGCTCAGCCTAGCTAATGCAGATTGTATGTTCTATATATCATGAATTCTTGAAAGAAATATGGATGGTTGTGGCGTAGCCAAGGGGCAGGGGGTTAATTTGTCAACTGCCCCCCCCTCATGTATGGGCATCTATACTTTTAAAAGGGAGGTCAATTTTTGTTAAATAAACAAAGGGCAATTTTTGTTAAATAAACAAAGGGGTTTTTTTTTCTTTTCCCCTTGAATTAGCATTATACTTCCATCTTAGTTCAGCTGTTTCATTTAAAAAATGTTATTGCAGTAATCATTTTACTGCATTTTTGCAATGTGTACATTTATTGAATTAGTTAGTTAGAATTATTTTATGGAAAATCTCATATATACATTTTGTTGAGAAAATATCGATTGTATAAAATACAAGTTTTAAAAAATCATTTCAGAATAATTCTTGTTTTTCGAATAATTTTTAAAACATTGAACTGTGTTACAGTATTAAATAAGTAGTTGAAATTAATTTTAAAAGAATGCTTAAACAATTGCTTCTTCTGTCATTTCATGTTGAAAACAATTTTATTCTTATGAGGCAATTTCTTTATATTGTATGAATGATAGCACATATGGTTTACTATTTAAATACTTTTTAATTAACAAACTAATTAACCAGTTTATTGATTATTGGTTCGTATGACACATAACTAATGAAATTGCTCTTCCATTTTTATGCACTTTTTACTTTTTCTAAGCTTTAGCATCAATCTCCCTCCTCTCAAAAAAAAAAACTACATAATCTGTAGTTGGTGAAATAGTTTCTATTTAATTTATCATCTATATATTATGGTATGTATCTCATGCTTTTTTTTTTTTTAAACTCCAAATTTCTTTTGAAGAACTAATAATATTACTAGTTCTGTTAAAAATCAATTTTTTTGTAAAGGAGCAAGGAGATTAAATTATTTTTTAAAGTAATTTTTAACAGTTTTTAAGTAATAAGCTTCAGAAAAGTTTTAAAAAACAATGCATCTATATACTTTTCCATTAAACAGGCACAAGTGATTTGATTTCATGCTATTTTGGTAGTAAATAAACCATACTATTTATGAGAAAATGTGGCAAAACCAATTTTATGTTACATATTTAAAAATACTAAAATGAGAAAAGGGAAATATAATTTCCACAAACATTCTTTAAAAATAAATAAATTGATTGGTACAGAATTTATCAAAAGTAATATTAAAAACCATGGAGAATTAAGTGTTATATATAATTTTTTAAGAACTGTTTTGTTTAAATAAACATACTCATGTCAGGAAACTGTAAATCTGATGTGTATTTATATACTTTTATGTTTTGTGTTCCTAGAAATGTTTTGTCTTGGTACCAGATGTTGTTTATTTATTATTTTACATAGATCGGTTAAGCTGTTATGGAAGTTTGTACATTGCTTTATGTATTATACTGATATTTGTGGTTAATATTCTAAATGAAATTACCTCATATTATTTATTATTGTAGAATTAATAGTCCTAATCAACATACAGTGTGATCAGTGCTGTTTTAAATAATCACATTTAAAACATTTAAAAGTATGTAACTATATATTATTATTAACAATGATTTTGCTTAGGCCTTTTTTGTATTCTCATATTTTATTGAAAGCTAAATGTTTATATTATTTCTCTTTAAAAATTTTCCATAAGGATTTTATCTTTAATTTTTCAGTTCAGCTCTGTAAAAAAGAGCAGTAAATATGACTTACATGAATAAAGAAAGCAATTCTGCATTTAAGAGCATTCTAAAAATCATCATTTACCTAATTTAATTGAAGCTTCTCCGTACTTTAAAAATTATTTTACTCATTAAATGTGTGAACATACAACATTTTAATGAAATAGTTTTGCATGATAAAATCTTTATGGTTAAATTAAATTCAACTGAGTATGTTGTTTTATGCAATAAATGCAGAAGTTAAAAAAAATATATATAATTATGTGATTTAAAGCGTTCCTGAATTTTGAATAATTGTATTAAAAATTTAGACTGTTTAAAAAATTTCCTGCAACGAAATACTACATTAGATACATATTTTATTTACTTATATACTATAAGTAAATAAAATATGTATCTAATGAACAGTTTTTTTTTTAAACTCACATTGATTTATAATCTCATTGTATTTATTATTTCCTAAACCATTATAGTGATAATCACAAATACAGCGCATTCCTGGTTATTTAGGCTGCATCATGTTTAAAGGAATTCGGCCCATGATTAAAAGAATTTGGCTCATCGTATCAGTTGCTTCAATAATGGGAGTTTATTAAATAATAATTTATAATCTATGTATACCAGGTGATTCAAAATAGATGTTTAGGTGATTATTTTTTAAACCGTTAGTGATCGAAGCATATTTCCAATTGGAAAAGTTCGTCAAATTAAGAGTAGCTTTCAGATATGGCATTTTTTTACTGGGGGTTGTATACACATTAAAATACAAAATTTAATTTTTATACGGTCCCTCCTTTCCTACCCTTTATATTTAGGAGAATGTTGCTCTTTGCCTAAGAAAATTAATAAAACAAATTCTGTGTCTCAGTGAAATAGTTAGCGAGAAAATTAATTTTGAAACTGATGACTTACACCACTTTATCTACTGTGTTAGCATCAGTTTTCAGGCGAAAAAAAGCTTTACTTTAGGGGACCAACTATGAGGTGATAAAAAATAAATAAAGATCCCACTGTTGGGAAAAGAATTTAAACATGTTCAATTGTGTGGAATTAACAGGTGCATTTTTACCTAAAATGATCAGTACTGCAAAAATTTAGTGTTTTAGGGGGTCATCCACTAATTTCATCATGCTTCTAGAAAAGGAATTTTAAAGTGTAAAAGAGAATGACAAAATAATGGTGTCGTTACTTTCACTAGAAATGGCCAAACATGCATTACAGGAAAATTCTAGCTAAATTAGGATTTGAAGAGTCAACTGTGTTTATCGAGTGACTATTAACATAAATTAACGTCAGTTTAAAAGCAATTACATTTTTTCTCACATTTGAGACATTCCCTTAATGCTTGGCAACAAATGCCAAAATTTTCAAATTGCAATATCTCGTAAACTATTTCATGTAGAGACACAGGATTTGTTTTATTAATTTTCTTAGGCAAAGAGCAACATTCTTCTAAATATAAAGGGTAGGAAAGGGGGGATCGTATAAAAATTAAATTCGTATTTTAATATGTATACAACTCCCAGTAAAAAAAATGCCATACCTGAAAGCTACTCTTAATTTGATGAACTTTTCTAATTGAAAGCATGCTTCGATCACTTACGGTTTAAAAAATAATCGCCTTAACATCTATTTTGAATCACCCGATATATATTGTTGCAGAACTACTCTGCTTATTTCCAGAGTTTGTCATTCTAAAGCCCAGTTGGTGTAAAAAGTTCTAGTAAAAATTCCACTGGTCAGGATGGAACACAACTTTATTACTTCTAGAACAATCAGCTGTACAAAATTCACAAACACAATTAAACAGCGATGTGCTTTTGACAGTCCACTTAGATCTGAAGCTCTCACAAAGGCTGTAATTCTCACACAAAATAAAACACTTCCACAGGTAAAATTCAGTGGAAATATACGAGGGGTAACACTAACAATCCCTCAAGGCTCAACAGTGAAGAATCCACACACAGCACTTCAAATACAGCTTCGAAATCAACCGCAAAACACCGCTTCTATAACGGAGCATATTCACACTGAGAGAGCTCTCCACACACTGGGCGTTCAACTTGCACTGAACCGGGGCTTCTGAAATGTGCCGGTATATAAAGGAGAGGCCGAAGCTGCGGGCAGCTTCCAGAAAAGTCTATTTCACTAATATTCCACATAAAACGGGAAGTTTGATCACGTCATAGAAGAGAAATGTTAGGTTATTAGGTGTTTTTAATGCAGCAAAAGCAGCTTTACAGGCCCCCTAGGGAAAATCGCGCCAAATGACCAAAATGTCGCCAAATTTGGCACCAAAAATAAGTCCCCAAAGGTGAAGAGATCGAAGCCCTAGGACCAATATTTCTCGAGTTTTCTAGAAGCCCATAGAAAAACAATAGGGAAACCGAAACCTCCATATCTCCAGTTCTAATTGGCCGATTTTGATGCAACAGAAAGCAAAATTTATCTATTTGAAGCGTAGAATACGAATTTTGAACTATTTTAAGCCCCAGAACAGCGGGTTGCCCTGAAAATTCGTAACATTATACACACACACACACACACCATACTCTCAGTGCATGGTGAGATAGGTTCTCTCTTTGTTGCAGCATGCTGTAACTAAGAGAGAACCTATCTCCCTTTCACTTAAAATGAGTAGACCTTTAGATGAGTAAACCTGAGAGTAACCTTTTGATTTTTCCATTTAGGTTGATCATGGGATTTCACCCAAAAAAAACCTATTATCTGTGATTAGTGATGAGAGAAATAGTGGTCATTTTAAAATAAGTAGTGAAAAGAGTGCTATATTCTATACCGCAGTATTGCTTCAGTGTTGTGGCCTTAATGTCTGTAAATTGATAATATAATTCTCCTTCAGCATGCTAAATGGATGCAGATGATGATCACTAAAATTTTTAACAAAATAGACTAAAAATGTAGGAATGAGACATAGATTGAAAAGAATATTGAGGTATTGATCAACACTGATATTTTACTCTAAAAGTAAGTGTAAAAGAACATGAACTGAAGAGATCAAGAATGACAACACGAAATCAGTTCTTGACTCAATTGGAAATTTAAAATATATATTTTCAAAAGTAAAATTAAATTACTTTTTCTGTGAGTTAGCTCAAATAAATGGCATGGCATTTTGTCTTAATTAACTCTGTTATTTTATTAATTTGTTTTTAGGCTCCTATCTCCCAAAAATGCCTATCCCATTTAATGATTTCCTAAATAAGTGATTCCCTACCTTTTAGGTTCATGGCCCCTAATAAACGCTAACTTGGGGTGGTGCCCCTCCCCCTACCTCACAATTTTAAGCATACATTCAGTTTTTTATTCTTCAACAATGAATATTTAGTTGGCTTTTCTACAAAATAATGTTACTGGTAAAGTTTGAATAAACATTTTAAGTGAAAATCGGTATGTTTTTGAGTAAAAATAAGAATAAGTAAGATGATTTTTTTAAAACGCACATTAACCTGTTTTTCTCATAACTCCCCCCCCCCCCCAAATGCTCTGCATGCCCCGCCAGTTCGGAAATGCTGTTCTAAATAACTGGAATCTACTGTATTAAAGAAGCAGGTGAATTTCGATAAACTGCACAGCATTTAAAATACATTATTATTATGAGATATCAGTACTTTTCAAAAAGTTTATTTTCTTGTACTATACTGATTGTAAGGTCTCAGATTAATATGCACATTAATACTTAAAAAAAAATTATTTTATTCTTTACAAATTGCAAACTACTTATTCTTTGAACAGTTTATGTCCAATATATTGAAATAACTTGAATTTGCTTAAAAATTTGACCTTTATTATAACGGATTTCGATATTTACCTTATCCTTGTACAGTTCAAGTGTACTATTTTTTATTGTTTGTATATATTTAATAAGTAACTCTAGGTTATTTATATTTTTCTTAAAGTTTAAAACTTTATGAGTAAAATTTGCAAAGCAGGTAAAACATATCACTGGATTATAAAGTTTACTCATTATTTTTATTATACTTCATGTACTTTATTTATTCTGTAAAGTATATTTATTTCTGTTCTATAATTTATGTTATTTGTCTCTTGATAATGTTAAGCCAACAGATTTTTAAAATTTATTTATAGAGTATACACGTTAATATATATATATTTTCTGTATATCATGTATTCATATGTCATTTTAGTGAACAAATAAAATGAATCTTAACTTTTGCTAAATTTTGTCTATATTTACTTATCGCATATATTTGTAACATATCAGAGTACTATTGCATGCACAAGTTAGTTTTACAAATTAGAAAAAATAATTTCATTACTAAATTTTAAAAGCATAAATTTAGAGGAAACTAACAGTCGATTAAAGTTAATTAGATTGCTATATCACAAGCTTGCATAATAATTGAACTATTATACAGGGTGTCCGAAAAAGGTAGTAGCAGGCTTTAATTCTTTATTTATTAGAGATAAGTGGGCAATGTAAATTGAAAAAATGTTCAAAATAAGGTCTGAAATAAGACTACTAAGAAAAACTCCTCGTTAACTTTCAAAAAGTTACACTTTTTAAATTTGTATATGACATGACCCCTCACCCCCACCCCAGTACAAAAAATTTCTCAATTAGTAAAATGTGCCCCCATATACTAATAAGGTGATAAACAAAATTTCAGCCTTTAATCACAAGGAGTCTTAGAAATATCTTTGAAGATGATCTGGGTCTATACATAATTTTGAATGTAAATACTTATTCCTAGAGTGTAAAAAAAATTATTTTCTTTTGTAAGTTCTGTACATACCCTAAAATGCGGTCATCCGATGTGATTCTTTCCCTTCGACAGCCATTGAAAAGTGGTTTAAGTAAGCATTATTTTAGTCTTCATATCTCTGAGACTTTCAATTCTCAAATTTTGTACATCAACACACTAGTGTGCGGGTCACATTTCACTAATTAGGAATTTTTTTTGTATGGGGGTTGTTTACAAAAAGTCTTAACTTTTTGAAAATTTACAAGAGGAATTTTTTCTTAACAGAGTCTTATTTCCGAACTTATTTTGAACATTTTTCTTTCAATTTACACTGCCCACTTATCTCTAATAGATAAAGAATTAAAACCCATTACCCCCTTTTTGGGACATCCTGTATAATCTAGCTACATAATGAAAGTGTAATCACAAATGTTTTTTAAAACATTTGGAAATTAAAGATAAATCATGCCATATGTGTCAGTTCTTAAACACTTTTCAATACATTTGCTGTATTAGTACATACGGGGTGATGCGCTACCAGATTGACAAACTTACAAGGGGTTAAGGGGTACAGAGACGGTTCAGAATCACATAGCAATGCTGGGTTGAAAACATCGTCTTCATGTACCTGTTAATAACCACTTTGGAAGAAGTGCTGGTCTAATTTCTTAACTAAGTTTCATAAACAAAGGGCTTTCCTCAGACAATTTCATAATGAAAGAAACAATTCTTATCAAGAGCAATTTGTGAAAGGGGGATTAGTTTTTGAAAATCCATGATCGGAAAGTTTACTATCACTTTAACACTTCTAAAGTGATTATTAACAGGTACATGAAGACGACGTTTCCGACCCAGCATTACTATGCGATTCTGAATTGTCTCTGTACTCCCTACAAGTTTGTCCGTCTGGTAGCTAATCTCCCTGTATACTAATTCTACTAAATAACATCATTAAAGCATTTGTTTTCACTCACCACCCCTTGAAAGTGAAATTTACAAGTATTTTGCGAATCCCTGTTAAATAACTAAATGTCATGATACACAATTCTTAATAGAGGGAATTTATTAAATTTCTTTTATTAATTTTGCCCCAATCCATTTATATGTACCAGTGGAAAAACATGTACAGTCATAGTAAATGCTAATGGCAAAATTCAATTAGGAGGTTCTCAATTCATATTCAAAAGACAGAGACACAAACCAAAATATTATAATTTATTGAAACTTTTCAACCTTCTTAAAATTCAAGAAACTAATGACATTTTTAAAAAATATGGTGTTAATATCAGTTAATAGTGTAATATGTGCGTTTTGAGCAGCACAAAAAGTCCACTTTTCTTCTGTTGCAAAGAAGTTCCAATCTTTATGCAACCAGAACCATACCACCTTATGCAACATACCACCAGAAACATGTATATTGCACTATTTTTGTCTATGTGCTTTCTATATAAAGTTTACTTTTATTTTAATTTTAAAAAATTGGAATTTCTTAACCAAGCAAAAGGTAAACATAGACTAGTTTAAAAGTAATATGAACTAACAACAACCAAAAAATTCATGAATAATATTTTATTTTAAAACTGTATTTAATGTTAAAAAGATTTTTTAAATTTGCATTAAATTGAGTGCATAAAATATTAAAGTTAATTTTCTGGACTATGCTTTTTTTATGAACATAAATATCTGTGTGATTTTTTAGCCTAAATAATATTAACACAACTTCTGGAATATTTGGTTTAAAATGTAATCCAACCACCATTCTACATTTGTGAACCATCCATGCTGCATTTGGAATGAAAGGAATTTTTTTCTGCCGCTTGACAATATGTGAAGAAACCACTAATTGTTTTGGTGCTATCCAGGCCTTTCTCAAAATACTTTTATTAGTTTCTTAAATTTTAAGAAGGTTGAAAAGTTTCAATAAATTATATGACTAGTTTGTATCGCTGTCTTATAAAACTTCTGAATACGAATCGATTGCCACCAAATTGAAATTTGTATTAGCATTTACTATGGCTGTTTACATGTTTTTGCACTAGTATGTATGAACAGATTAGGACAAAATTAATTACAATGGAAAAAAGATTCTTTTTTTAATTAATAAATATTTAATTAAATTTAATATGCACCTGTGATGTGTCACTGAAGTACCTGCTGTGTGCCACCTAGTGGCACATGTCCCATAGCAGAGTGCCTACTAAATTTCTGAAAGCCAATTTCCAGAATTCCAGAAATAAATTTCCTGACCATGAATTTTCCTTTGGGAAATCCCTCAACAGTGTGCCTCTCACTTTTTATATTTAAATATTCTGCTATAACTTACCTGAAATGAAATTTTAACTGTAATATAAGTTTTAATGCATTTAAGTTTGATAGGAAAAAATTGTAAGTTCTGATTTAACCAATACTGTTTATGCTACAGGGTACTTATGCGATATATCTAGAGCAGGGCCGGCCCTAACAGTTTTGCCGCCTCGGAAAAAAAAAAAAAATGCCGCCCCCAACAGTAAAATTACTATTAAAAGAAATAAATTGTTCACTACTGTCTTCATGCCTATATAACTGGAATAGCTCTTTAAACATAACACAGCATAAGAAAAACCATATTTATTAAAAACCACACATTAAGCTAAAAACCAAAAGAAAGAGAGAAAAATAAAGAGGTTTTTTTTTCCTGACTTTTAATTCCGCAAAATTCCTGACTTTTTCTCTTAAATCAATTTTTCAACTAATTCATGTTCGATAGCCAATGTAGTTAAAATATTTAACATATCAGCAGGAGGAGTTGTGAAACATAAGAAATTTTTAGTTAACTTTAATATTGAGAAACTCTTCTGTGCACTTGCCACAATTATCGGCCAAGAAAGCGAAATTCTCGAAGCAATAGCAAGATGTGAAATCTATAAATGTGTAAAATCTATAGTTGAAATTAGCTTTAAAATTTTAATTGGGCTTTCCTTTTTGCCTAATAAGGCCGTAACTGACACTATTTCATTTACTAGATCAAGCGCATTTATATTCCCCGATTCCCCATCGGTCAGTATTAACTCCAATTGTTTACACTATAAACAGTGTTAACAGGGCCTGATTTCCGGGAGAGCATTCGGGGCAAGCGCCCAGGCCCCCTACCAAAAGGGGGCCCCCAAATTGTTCTTTTAAGTTTAAAAATTTGTAAATTTTGAAAAAGTTTTCGAAGAAAGGGCCCCCAATGAAGCTTTTGCCCAGGGCCCGAACTCTGCAAATCGGTCCCTGAGTGTTAACACTGTTTTACAATGTTTAATTAGCACTTTTTAGGAGTGTCTTTTAACTCCTTTATGCCGTGCAAAAATTTAAAATAATTACATTGGGTACTCATTAAATTAAATCTGCACTCTAAGGTATTAATCGCTTTGTTTACTGTAAAAAAATAAAACTATCTTAAATTTTAATTTAGAGGATCTTTCACCAGATCATCTTGTGATTCGCAATCAAAATTAATATGTTACGTGGCTGCTTAAACTCAGTGTTATCCAGAATATTATCTCGTCGGCCAGTTCTTTTGCATAACAGAACATTTCATTAAAAATCACATAAAATCGAAGATCCTTTCAAAAAATCTTTACAGTTTCTTAAGAGTTCTAGAGCAGGTGGTAAATCGTTGTCTTTTGACTGCAATACCTTTCTTAATGGATTCACGCAATTGAAGATTTTGTACCAAATAATAATAGAGCATAGGAACATGAACTGTTTGAGAGAGTTAAATAATCCTAGCCTCATTGGAATTAGATTTGTCAATACATTTATATCTTACCAAGAATGCGATCTGTTCAATTTTTTGGCATCAGGAATGCAATCTAGAAATATGGGATAATATTTGGCTTGTTGAATTTCATTAACAAACAGCAATTTGAATCCAACTGGAAATCTTGTGAAAAATCTATGCAAAAACTGAACAAGGGCCTAGCTAGGATTTTCATTAGGGGGGGGGGGGGGCAAGACAAGGAGATCATGGAGTCCAACTGCTCCTCCCCCCGGTTTGTCATAATCAGACCCTATGAGTAGCTCCTTTTAGGGTGGCAGCTTCCCCCGCCCCTGCCCCCCACTGGCTACGCCCATGCAACCGAAACGAATGAAATGAAATTTAAAGTGTCACCAAAAGTTGTTAAAATGTTTCTAATTCGTTTGAAAGTTTTGAGATTTAAAACTGTTGTTTGAAAACTGTGTGTAAATGTATGTTCTCCCATTGTTAAAAAATGGCTCAGTAGAATAGAATGAAATTTGGAATTATATTGAATGGTAAGTTAATTGAAACAATAGATAACAAAATTGTTATAAATAATTCATAGACTTTGAGATTTTGTAAAAATCGCTTTAAAAGTTTGTTCTGGCATACATCAAAAACAGATTAAGAGAACAGAATGAAATTAGACTATATGATGGCATCATCGAAATTTTTAAAAGATTTGAATAAATTGAAAGGGTTTGCAAAAGTTTCATTCTATTTTTTTTTCTTTTTTAGATTGCGGGAAGAGAGTGGGAGGGCGTCACTTTAAGGCGTCTGGAGGTAATACAATAGGTGGCTGTTCAACTTAAACAAATTACGTCGATTTCTTTTTTTTTTAAATTATTATTTTTTTTTAATTTTGAGAAAATTGTGCAAAAATTTTACAGGCATAATATTGAAATTTCTAAAGTTAATAGAACAAAATTCAGTTACTATCGATGAGATTAAGTTAACATTGATATATATATATATATATATATATATATATTATTTTGAGAAAATTTTGTTAAATAGTAGGCGGTTGGTAAATTAAAATTTCAGGATTTTAATTTTCTACAAATTTGAATTATTTTTGAGGTATGCCGTAAAATTTGATAAAGTTTTTCGCGCATCAAGTAAACGGACGTTGCAGCGTCAAATATCCGCTACTTGCTATTACAAAGAATTTTCCAGATATTCTCTTTTCAGTTTAATATTCATTACTAGCATCTTCTTTTGCAACTTTAAATGACTTCTTGATGTAGAAAGCTCATCCACCAAAAGGAAACGTTAATTTTGAAAGTAAAATATTTTCTATATTGGCAGTTTGTCTCAGTAATTTGTTTACTCTCTAACCTGTAATCTTTGAACAATGCACAAGAGTTATAACTTTGCTTTCTATATTTCTGCCAGTATGTTAATTCCATTTTTTGTACTACTACAATGCAAACGAAATTTCGCGCGGTTAGTAAAAACCCATCAATGACGGATGGGTACATCAGCTAGTAAAGTTATATAGAATGATATTCTTCGGAATAGTTTTTAACAATTCTTTTACTAATACGAAATGTATTTTTCAAATTCGAGCCAAAATGCCGCCCCTAAAATTTGCCGCCCCGGACAGGGGTCCGATTTGTCCGGCCCTAGGGCCGCTCCTGTCTAGAGGACAAGATTAAATGCAAATGCCAAATTTTAAACTAATTTTTATTTTTTGCTCTACTAACTACACTTCAAATTTGGAAGAATAGAATGATAATAATAAAAAGTTTTATATTTTATCACTGGTCATAGAAAGATAGCTTTTCGATGCTCCTGTCACAAAAAAACACTGCAATGCAGAATGTACAACAGATGTGTGCATTGCATAACCCAAAACATTCAGATTCATTCATTCTGCCAAAACAAAAATCACCTTTATCAGAACTTTTCATTTGGAGTAACAAAAAACAAAAACTTGCTAAGAAATTTTAATATGGAGGAAAACTTATTCTTTTGCAGAATTTCCCTAACCTATTTTGCATTTTCTCATGTTACACTTTCTAGTAACCTGTAACTGAATTTTTAAATTTCAGTGTAAATGTACTTAGTAATTTGAAGTTCATATAAAAATATACCAGGTGATTCAAAATAGATGTTAAGGCTCTTGTGTACTAAATTCGGAAGAAGATAACACTATATAATCTTAAAAACCATATAATCTTTTATGACACTATAACCTAATGACGCTATAAGTGACCTTCTGTTTTATCAGAGTGAGATATGCAGAATATTTTGACGCTATAAAATAATTGTTATAAACAAATTCAACTGTATTTTTACCCCCTCTCCTCTAAACTAAAATTATTGGTCCTCATTGCTCCGCCGTCCCTTTGCAATGTGCGAGCAGGTTAACTTTTTCTTTAATAAGTTTGTGTTGTACAGTGTTTTATAATATAATGGATGCGTTTGAAATAATTAAATGATTTTTCATGTTTCTCAGATTTTTTTTTATTTAACTAATATCAGTACCTTTAGTTGAAAGTTCATGAAATTTTTTGTAATAGGACTGCCAATTCAAAAAGATAAAATTGCAGTCCTCGAACTTCACTAAACACTGAGAACATGGTTGCTGAAACATTAACTAAATAGTACAAAAAGCCAGGAAAAAAATTGTTTGTGACCTTGTGGCCACAAAAATTAAAAATAAAATGTCAATCATATTTTCAAACTTATATGTGAAAATTTTTGAATTTATATTTTAGCTTTTATAAATTAAAAAATTACTAGATGAATTGCAGCATTTTTATAGACCAAAAGCTGCTTGTAAGGCTTACTTTATTTTTGCTTAGCAGAGTACAGATTTATCTCTTATATAGACCTTTTAAGAGTATCTTATCTTATTTAGACCTTTTTTATGTGGTATTGATTAAATAAATAAACCAAATTTGAAATTTGCGATTATTTTCACCTTTTACGGGTCAAATTCAGATCTGTGGTGGGTTCAAAAAATTAGGGAAAGGCGTGAGCGACTCAAAGTAAGAATGAGAACTAACAGGCTGGTCATAACTTATTGTTCCATGCACTCGCCTTTAGATCCGTCACTTATTCAGCTAATTTTGGGAACAGTAATATGTAGAAGATAATCATCACTGCTTGTCATACATGAGGAACTATTAAAATAAATTATTCAGTATTACAGGTGAAACAGATATATACTACTTGATTAATAGATTAGATGTTTGTTCTTTTAGTTTAAAATTAAATTTATGTGTGTTTTGTAACTCAATTTTTTTTTTTTTTTTTTTAATCTGGGAACGTCCCTTAGCTTGATGGCTTGGAGCACTTATCCAGTAGTAGTTAGCCCTAATTGTCAAATGCAGTGTGAAAAAGATTAATTATTGTAAAAGTACAATAGGTTATACAATCTTCCATAATGAATGAAATTGCTGTGAACTATTAAATGTAGGATGATATTAATTTTTCACAGTTGTTGAGCCTTACGAAAAATATTCATAAAACAACAACCTTTCTTAAATCAAGCTATTTTTCTAGTTTGAAAAATACCATTTTCATATTAGTTTTATTTTTATATTTTATCTATACTGTCTTCGATTTAGTTTTATATTGAGTTCAACATTATCTTTTAATGAAAAGAGGGGGAGGGAAGGACGAATGTGTTTATTCTTTAGTTTTTCCTTTGGGGGGTTGACATGCTCAAATGGAGGAGCCTCTACTGTTCTATACTGTATGCAACTGCAAACGATTTCATTAATTTAGAGTACTAAGTTACACAGGGTGGGTGGATGGTCTGTCATGCCATATATAAGATAAATAATGAACAAGAGTGGCGAAGTATACAACTCTCCTTTCCTTACGGCTGCCGGTTGGAAGTCTGGGATACGGTGGGTCCATAGGTGGTGGATAATGGAAAGACTCTCCAAAGAGCAAAAACCAATAGAGAGAAAAGAGTAAGAGTGTTAAGGGAAAATCCCTTCCAAACCAAAACTGTTAAGGTAAGAATTAAAGGAGGGGGGGGAGGTGCTGCTCTGGAAATAGTGTGGGGGGGGGTGGAGGGTATAACAATTTGAAGTGCCTAAGGCACTGAGGAGGTTAAGAACGGCCCTGGGTGTCTTGGCCCAGTATATACATGCAAGTAAAAGGGACACAATTGTTTCCAAGCAGAGTGATTAAAAGGTTTATATCTAGAAATACATAATTTTTTGGTCTAATTTTTTAATAGTTGACCAAGGTTAATAAAAGATTTAATTAGGCTATTAAAAAATCCAAGAGTAATACTACTACATTATTTATTTTACAGTGGCTTACATATTAGAAAACATATTTCAGTTGTACACACAATTACATATATCACTATACAGTGCAGTCTTATTTTACACTTTCCAATTTTTTAAGCATTCTGAAAGATCTAGACTATGAGGTACTTCATTTTGTATTGAGAGAGTAGCTAATGTGCTTAAATTACTTTGTCTGACACAGCGGACCTTAATAAAATTATGTATTTTTGGTTAGCTTTCCTTTCTATGCTCTATTCAGCAGTCATAATGTGAGTAAATTTTCAAATTTATGATTAAGAGTTTGCAACCCTACATGCTCAATGCCACAAGCAGCACACATCTGGACCTGGCCTTGGCAATACTAACTGGAGCTAGAAGTCTCAGCATTGCGTACATCTACATTCAAATCATTTTAACTCAGCCAGACATCGCTTGCTTCTTTTATCTTTGACCCTTTCACGGCAAGCAGCAACTTGAAGCATTCAACTATAGACACTTCCTCTGAATGAACAGTGCCTATAGGTGCTCAGGCAGAGTTGGTTCCACCGAAAAAACAGCACCTTTAGGCACTGTGCATTTGTTATTAGTAACTGTTAAATAAAGCATTCCAACAAGACTGGCCTCTCTGTGACAAGTCCTACCCAGGCATGACAGTAAAGCATCTATTGCCAAACAGCACTCAACTATAGACTCTCCCTCTGAGTGAACAGCACCTATAGGAGCTCAGGCAGAGTTGCTCCCTCTAAACGAACATCACCTTCAGGTTCTGTGCATTTGTTATCAGTAACTGCCCAATAGAGCATTTTTAACCTCTGCATGACAGCAAACAGTTTTCAATGAGAATAATCCAATTTTTAACATTTGAAAAAAGGTATTAAAATTTTAAGTGAATGAATTGAATTGGATTGGTTAAGATGAATTGGTTGTAATGGATTGAATTGGTTAAGCAAATCTTAGACTTCAATTCTTGATCTCCCAATTGATCAAATATTTAATCAATCCCCAAGAGCTGTCAGTTGCTGTTGTATTTGGAACATTTATTTTTGGACATGTTTTCTTGGCATGCTATGGCTGCCCAGAGCACAATTCATTCTGAGCACCTTGCTGCAAAAGGTTAACTGTAACATAGACCAATAAGCAATGCTAATACACTGACACAGCATTTTTAATAAAACTACTATGTTTTTATGAACTCTTATGTCAAACAATAAATAAATAGCTCAGTTACTAGAAAAATTTTGTGTATATCATTAAACTTGACTGAAAACCTAGCATCATCAGCTTTAAAATCAAATAACACGAGTGATTCATGTTAATAAATGTATTTTATTTTAGAATATATAAAATGAAGTAACAACATTCAGCAGAAGGCTTATATCACAATTCAGAAATCTACATGATAGTGGGAAATGTGAACATTCATCAATTTTAAATTCAAAATACACATTTAAGGTACAGAAACAGTTATCACATAAATCATTCAGGAAAACAAATTGAATAAATTAGAAAGTCATCTTGAGTATATATCTACTACAACAATAATGTATTATTATCAATCCCTATATATCAGAATAGTCAACTACTTATACATTTATATAGTAAAAAGCAAAACTGCACAACTAATTTTTTTTTTTTTACTGTCATGGCTTGAATGTATACATAAAAGTCAAACCAATTCTACTAGATAGTTCCAAAAAAGACATTTTTTTTCTTCTGGTCTCTTAATTTATATAAAGAAGTATAACTGTTTTGAACACGGGTGACTTTAATGCCTATGTAAACATTTTATTGATTCCTTCATAATTTGCTTTACTGAAAATGTAAAAATCAATGGTCTGTATTTAAAAAAAAAATTAGTTAAGGGAGACAGGGTGCTTTGAATGATCCTGTCAAATCCTATGTTAAAATCTGTTATACATGTTTTTGTTTTACTTACGACTTTGATTTTGATTCTGTTTGTAAGTACCCACAGAAAAAGGATCAACATTTCAGATGACACAATCTTAAATGTATCAAACCTATACAATATTTAACATATCATATTTGACAAAGATTTGTCATGTAATGGACGAATTTCATATTTTATTGAAAATATTAAATGCTATAAATTTTGATACACTTGAGATTGTCATCTGAAATTTTGATACTTTTCTACCTTTACACAAAAATAGAATCAGAATTGAAGTTGTAAGACAAAAACATGTAAAAACAGCTTTTAACATGGGAGTCAATGGGATCATCCAAAGCTCCCTGTCTCCCTTAACACAAACTAGATTACTTCTGATAAAATCTCTCTTAATCCTTCTTGTAAATGATTATCTTTTACTGATCATTTCTTTTTTAAAATCAATCAGCTTTTTTAAAATCAAAAGTCAGAAAGGAAAGTGGACTTTCCTTTCTTTTTGAGAGTTCATAGATATACCTAAACATAGTCTGTTCATTTAGGGAGACACCATTTTGAATTGAAAATTTTTGAAATTATTACTTTAAAGTTTTTAAAACAATTTTTAAAAACTTAATAAAAGATCAGGGTTGTCAACCTCCAATTGTAAAATGCAGGAGCATTTTTTAAACTAGCAGAGCATCCTTTCAAAATATAAAAATTATGGTACCATAAGTGTAGTGTCAGAAGGCGGTGAGGTGTGTTGAACGATTGATTAGAAAAGAAAAAGAAATTCATTTTAACCATTTAGATTTCAAATTTTAGAAAAATTTAACATTTTTTTATCTCTTGATTTTGATATGTGGCGTCCTCAGCCCCCCCCCCCAAATAATAAAAAAACAAAAGATTAGTCAAGCTACTTTATGAATGGAGTGATTATTGTGGCGGCACAAGATCACCTCCACCTACACAACACCCGGCAATTGAAGGCCGGTCGAATGGGTACCTTTTGGCCGAACCGGATTGCGCCTCTTTCCACCACCCATAAGTCCTTAGGTTCTAACCCAGTTCTCACCACACGCTCTCTCCTACATTACTACCCCGGACTACGAACACGCATTCTCCTTCTCGCCAATAGCGACAAATGGCACCAGTACTGACCTCTTCCAAAGTCCGCAATGAGCGGCAGTGACCTCACCAAAGTCCACAATGAGTGGCAGCGACCTCACAAAAAGTCCACAATGAGTGGCAGCGACCTCACAAAGTCCACAACGAGTGGCAGCATTCCATAACGCTTGGAACATCGTTTGTCAGCCTCCGACTGACTCTCTAGAGGGGGAGTAGTATGGTCGCACGAGATCACCTCCTCACACACAACACCAGTCAATTGAAGGCCCATCGAATGGGTACCTTTTGGCTGAGCCGTATTGCGCCTCTTTCTACCACCCATAAGTCCCTGGGTTCAAACCCAGCTCTCACCCCACGCTCTCCCCTACATTATCATACACAACTCTGCAGTAGTAACTAGAATGCTCATTATACACAATACAGTAGTAGTAACTAAAACAACTATTTTAAACTAGTGAAACAGCATGTTATAACATGGCTGTTTGCAAGGCAGCCATATAATTTTCATTGATAAGTATTTCACAAGCACATTTCAAATGAACATCTTCTATATAGATTTCACCCAAAAAATAAGTCACATAAGAAAATCACAAGTGAACATTAAAAAAAAATGCAAAATAAGGGTTAATTTTTAATCTTTAGGTATTGGAGACTTTAAAAAAGTAATGATCAATGAAAGATAGTCATTTACAAGAAGGATTAAGAGAGATTGAAAATTTCTCCTTTCTTCTATAAATTTTTGAAGATCGAAAAATCAGAGTTTTCATAAATTATCAGATTTACGGAGCAAATTAAAAATATCAGAAAAACTCTGGCAAAATCAGAGCACTTGGCAGCTATGAAAGATAAACAGAAGAAATATCCAGGGGTTTCAAATTTGATTACTTTTAATTTTAAGAACATTTTAGTTTCCCAAGTGTGTCTACTTTTAATTTTTAAGAGCATTTAGTTTCCCAAGTGTCTTTTATCTCATCCATAATTATCTTTTTATTTCAAAATTTAAACCTATTAATAAGTTTAATAATATTGTTCATGCTTTAAAATATATATTTTTCTTTTTTTAGAGGATGAAGGATAATTCTACATGACTTATTGTGTTTTTGAAACTTTAAAAATTGTAATAGATATTTATAGTCAAAAGCACAACTCGATAGTGGTAAAACCACCAAACACTGAGAGAGATTCACAAGCTTTGATAAATTACACTTCCTTTAGCATTCTGTTGATAGGCATTTTTATACTTAAAAATGTACAGCATCTCAATGCATATTTCTAATGCTGAATGTGATCAGTAAAGTTATATGGGTACTATAGCTCTGGGGTGTTTTCCAGGCGAATTTGAAAAATATAGTTACTGTTGAAAATTGAGCTATGCCAATTTTCCAATAACTTCTCCTGAAATTCTTCCAATTAACATGATCCAGTATGTAGAAATTCGATTTATTTATACATAGCTGAAAGAATTTCCTGGCTATGCCTGGTAGCAGTCTTGAATTTAATATCTAGATATAAGTTTAAATTAAAATGTATAATAGTTGACTTTTCAAAATACATATATCCATTTCTATTAATATTCTAAATAGTTTATAGGGAAAATCCATACAGTTAACAATATATATATATATATATATATATATATATATATATATATATATATATATATATATATATGCCTCTATAAATGTATTATGCCATTGTGATTGCACAGATATAGTAATACATTAAAAGAAATGTTCACTTATTAATAAGATTTATTTTAGCCACAAAAGTTATGTATTTAATTAAAAAAATTAACAAAATATTTGTGAAACTTCATAGAATTATACTTTTGGAGGAGAAAGCAATGGTTTAAAAACTAATTTTGACTGATGCTAACTCCTTCGGAATAATAAGAACAGTTGCTGCTGTAAACAGCCTTCATGAATTTTTCATGAAAAAACAAATTTTAAAAATAAATAAGTAAAATAAATATTAATATTAAGTAGCAAAAAAATATTTACAATATCACAGTTTATGACTAGATTAATTATTTAAATGACAAACAATTGCACCAAGACACGTGAAAATTAAGAAAAGGGACAAAATAATAACACTCAAAATTTAGATACAATGTGAAAAGATTTGTTTTTGATCATCAAAATTTTTATGGTGTATGGCTATGCATAGTATATATAATGTAATTTAATATTATGCAAGTTTCATAAAATTAATACTATGAAAGTACACACTGAAGAAATCTTTGATATGTTTATACTACTTTTTGTTTAAACAAGGACACTTTTACAAAAAATGTCATGGACAACTCTTAATATAAAATATTTTTAACCCCTAAAAACAAAATGCTGGCCATTTTAAAATCATTAGTTTTTTTATCACAAGCAATTTTTTAAAATTGAAGCATATAATTAACAAACATAAAAAAAACTGGACATAATTATTTAAGAGGAGAATTTGTGAGATATATTTGCAGTTCGATAGTTTAAACTGTTGCTTTTGACATCCTAAGGACTCTTATTTGAAACAAAAATGAATATATATAGTATTTGAAAAATAAATAAATAAATAAAACAAAAACAAGTCACACTACTGTTCAACGAAACCAATTTATAAATATTATTAAATATTATGTTATTTTCACAGCAGGCACTTGATATGAAAATGAATTGATGGCTTTCAAGAAAGAGAAACTTCAGCAATAAATGAAGTTCTCATCGTTATTTTCATTTAATTATAAAATTAGTAAGGAATTTCTTTCAGAAAAATTCTACAGCTACATATCCAGGCATCAAACAACATAACTTGAAATGTAATAATCATATAGAACGAATAATATTACTACTAATCCTAAACTAAAAGTGAAATGTAACAAAATGTTTGAAACTATAAAAATTAACTTTTATTTTACTTTGCAAAATTAATTTAGATTAATACTAACAGTAAGATGCTGAACTTACACATTTTGTGTGCAGTTAGGGTTGTATCAAGCATGCTTTTCAAAAAACGTTACTTGCTTGATTTGGAAAACTTTATAAGCTTTCCCTTTTCTAGTTGAAAATAAAAGTACAGTGGAGCTGAGTTAATGGAATAGCCATTTTTCAGGAAAAATTATTCTAATAAGTGAGATATTTTATCATCCAATATCACACTGACAAACAGTGGCATAGCCAGAATTTCTTTTATGGGGGGGGGGTACGACTACTGCAACTCACATATATACACGTGTGTGTGTGATAAGGGAGTGAAGAAAATACATTTTGTATGGCAAAAAATTCCTCATGTGGTGGTGGGTGACACCCCCCCCCTGTTCCCCTCCTTGGCTACACCACTGCTGACAAATTACTGTGGTTTAGTACACTGAAAATTTATTACATTAAGCAAGATATTCTTTTAACCAATATTCCACTGAGAAGGTTCCATTGTATTTAAGAATTTACACATGCAGACTTTTAAATCTATCTTTATGATTTAGATAAGGTGATTTGTTGGTAGGGGCAAGAAAAGAAAAAGCGAGAATGACACAGCAACAGAGATAAACAGATAAAATAAACACTAAAAAACCAGCAACTTCCCAAAAGATAATTCAAAACATACCAAAAGTACAATTTTAGAAAATCTTAGACAATTAAAAATGACATTTTGCATTTTCAATGAGAACAAATTATGCAGATTTTGCTTCACTGAACAAAGAACAGGAATGGAATTGAAATTACAATAGGTTCAGTTCAACTAATATACCAGGTGATTCAAAATAGATGTTAAGGCGATTATTGTTTAAACCGTAAGTGATCGAAACATAAGAGCAGCTTTCAGATATGGCATTTTTTTTTACAGAGGATTGTATACATATTAAAATAGAAAATTTAATTTTTATACGGTCCCTCCTTTCCTACCATTTATACTTAGAAGAATGTTGCTCTTTGCCTAAGAAAATTAATAAAACAAATCCTGTGTCTCTAAGTGAAATAGTTTCTGAGATATATCAATTTGAAAATTTTGGCATTTGTCGCCAAGCAATAAAGGGATGTCTACAAAGTGAGAAAAATGTAATTACTTTTCCACTGACATTATATTTATGTTATATTTGTGGTAATAATTTACCACACCTATTCCCTAATATTTGATGTATTTTGGACATGCCCAAAGCAATGACCATCCACATTTGTATTAAAGCTGGATGCAGATTTTAATACATTGTCTTTTTGGTGACGCTATAAATCACATATGGGCAACCTCGGGCTCATGCCACGATGGCTTTTGATCCGTCCTGCGGAACACATAACAACCCTGTATGAAACCCATATAAGCCATTCAAAATCCCATACAAATCCCAATTATACAGCCTGCGACTTCGCTATCATTCTGAAGTTTGGCCCGCGACTTCGCTAAGATCCTAAAATTTGGCCCACAACTTTTCAAAGGTTGGCCATACCTGCTGTAAATAAACTACAAAATGTATTTAGTCATAAATGTAGGCAAATATGTTTAGTCGATCTCTCTCAAAAAAGTTTCATACGGTAACATCAACCAGTTCAGGTAAACTAAACCTGTTCATTTCACGAATTTGAATGCATTTAATTGACAACAATAGGATCGTTATTTAACTTTCTCCAACTCATAGTTAGTCTCCAAAGTAAACATTTTTTTCGCTTGAAAACCGACGCCAACACAGCATCTAAAGTAGTGTAAATCATCATTTTTAAAAATGAATTTTTTGCTATTTCACTTACAGACATGGGATTTGTTTTATTAATTTTCTTAGGCAAAGAGCAACATTCTTCTAAACATAAAGGGTAGGAAAGGAGGGACCGTATAAAAATTAAATTTCATATTTTAATATGTATACAACCCCCAGTAAAAAATGCCATATCTCAAAGTTACTCTTAATTTGACGAACTTTTCTAATTGGAAGTATGCTCTGATCACTTACGGTTTAAAAAATAATCACCTTAACATCGATTTTGAATCACCCAGTATACACCAGATATTCTTTTAATTTTATGCTCAAAATAGTATGTTTTGTTCTAACATTTTGTTCTTTTTTCATATTTGGTATTATTATTAATGTATTTTAATGTGAGTTATCAGCCAGAGTAACAAAAGTTATTTTCAATATATTTTATCTCCACATCTTTATTTTTTCACACATTAAAACTTCTAACTTTTTAAAAAGCTAAGACACCTAGGATATTAATGATTCTGACAACGCATGCAGAAATTTAAGATAAGTTGCACTTCTGATTCCATGCTCAAAAGTTCTCATGTATAATATTTGTAACAAGATTTAATTTTTTTTTCTGATTACTAAGCTTCTGTTTTAATAAGATAAAAAAAATAATTAACTTGAAATGTTACTTCTTGAAAATTAATTCCAATAGTAATATTTTATACAGAAATACATTTTGGTTGTGATTCCATAACAAAATAAGTAAAATTAATTAATTAAAAATAAAGCCTTAAGTTTGCATTTTAACTAATTGTACTTTGCGATGTCTAGTGGTAAGCAAAATTGTCCCACTCAAAATAATATGATAGTTCTTTTTTTCAGCATTTTTTATTAGGAAATATAATAAATCAGCAGAAAAATAAATAAATACTTATGAATTCAAATTTCAAAATAATGCTTAAAGTTAGAATAAATGACTGCATAATATCCCTTCCCCTTTCAATATGAATTAATTTTTAATACCTTGCCAAGCTGTTAATAGTACTTAGCCGCTATATCTAAAAATATTCACACGCTATGCTAAGTTTGAAATGAACTAACATAAATTACAATAGAATTGAATGCATATTTTACTATGACTTCAAACACTATTCATAATATACTGCCAATGAGCCACGAAGTCATGCATTGTAAGTTATTTGCAATACATGCAACTTAGAAAAGAATGCGTACAAAAAATGTATATTGCAACAGATATTTAAAATTTAATTTATTAATTAAAAAATTGAATAAAAATGGAAATTGCAATTTACCATTTCATTAACTTGAAGTTTTTATTACTTTTCTAACAAAATTTAGATAATTCAGATAAAGATAATGAAAATTCTACAAGAGAATAATGATTAAAATGTAGCATTGATTTTTACAATTCTATTGTTTACAGTTAAACTAATGTTTTCCCATGAGATTGAAATCTAGTGAATTTATAAATATCTATTAGCATTTTTCATTTTAAGTTAATGAGCACTTTTCTTTCAATGAAGCTGAAACACGTTGATGTTACATAATACCATCTACAACAAAAAAGTTTCTATTACATTTCTTTGATTGTACATTTAAGGATGTTAGATGGTCACTATCTTAGATTCATCAGCTACATAATAACTAATGGGGATATTTTTCTCCTACCAAAATGATATACTTTCAATTATTTTAATAAAAAAATTATTCTAAGTTATTCAGCAGACAATAGTCTACATAGTGATCTTTCATTTTTAAATACAGTGAATTTCAAAAGTATTTTTGACTATTTATGTCTATGAATGTCTGAATTTTTAAAGTTTTAACTGAAATTTAACACTGTTCTTATATATAAAAGATTATGCATAGAATGAAAACATAGACAATTGCCTCTGAAAACATAGACAATTGCCGACTACATAGACAATTGCCTCTGAGCAACCTACAGTAATTCTTTATTAAAATAATTGAAAGTACACTATTGCAAAAGGAGAAAATTTTTCTTGTAGGCTAACATGGAGCTAGTTAATTAAAAATGTCAGCTGCCCAATAGCCTTAATGTAATTCAATCAAACATTTCAACTTCTAAAAATAATTTTAACAGGTGGAAAACAACAATATGCAAAAATGCAATACAATATAACTGAATAAAAAATCACTGAAGAAATCTTAATTATCAATCCTAAATCTCAAAATTTTATAATTTACTATAATAATTAAGATTATTTTTAAAAGTCTAAATCATCAGCAGAAAACAAAAATTAGAAATCAGCTGATATCTATACTAGCAGACATTCATTAACCCTATTATGTTAAATTAATAATACATGGTCAAACATTCACCATTTAAGTACACAACTAAGAATACCTTTAAATACACAAAATTAGACTTAAATTTTAAGTATTTTTACAAAAAAAAGTATCGAGACAAGAAAATAGTAACTGTCATAACATATGAATAAAAATTTGAATATTTTGCATGAGGATGAAACAATTATGCATTATAAAATTCAAAAAGTTTCAAAATAATTATAAAAAGGACCTCAAACATTATTTAATCGAATAAGTTTTATTTTGCACAGCCAAATGAACAATTCTAAAATTTATAACTTAAAAGTATTGAAAAGGGTAGAAATAATGCGCATTTTCCCAATTCAAGTAACGTGGGCACAAATATTATAAAAACAATACAAGAATTCAGTAGATGTAAAACTATACAGTCAGACCTCTATTTAACAGTCACTAAATTCTGAAAAGTTCGTTATATGGAAAATTTTTTAAATAGAGATTCACCTTTTAAAATACTTAAAACACATTTCAAATTCTCACACTAAATAATATTATATGATTTTAAAAAGTAATTGATCACATGTATTTAAAATAAATGATATACATTTCTTTTAATTTTAGCCATTGAAAAGAAATCTTCAAGGAAAACAAAAAATCATCTACTTATATAATATGCTAATATATACGGTACCAAAATTGGCAATATTTCTAAGCTGCGAACGACAGCAGCTAGATGTAAACATTAGTGATAACAATAACGCATGTGCAAAAATCCAAATTAACAGTTCAATGACATCAAATGGAGCAAGAATATGTCATGCAGTAGCTAGATTATAAAATAACAATAATGGATACACAAAAATGCAAGATCTTTTAGACTTTTTCACAGCTTTAAAATATCGAATTTACAATACTTGGTGCATTTATAGCCCATCTAAAAAATGTCACTATGCATTGGCCTAAAGCACATTTTAGAAATATGCTGTTTCAACATCGGCTTTTATGGTGACACCCAAAATGTGTAGCACCCTGACCTAAATAAATTTAATAACAAATACTGTTAAAATAAAGTAACATGATTTTCGTTGAAATGAGTCCAGAAATTTAGTCAACACTGTACTGAGTATAAAGAACAGTAAGGTATGGGGCGGCGAAGCTGGCCACCTTGGCGGCTAGTAGTTTTAAATTCTACTTATCCTCAGTATTGAAAATCTCGGTTCCCAAAACTAAAGTAACGGTCTTTAAGGGAAATGAGCCAATTAGATCCAAAATAATAATAAATGGCCAAACAATAGAACAAGCATCACACTTTTTACCTTTTTGGGATGTGATATTTCATTTGATGAAGATATTGAATGCAAGCTAAATAAATTTAGATAAATTTGTGGAACAATTAATAGAATCCTTGCGAGAAAGACTAGATAAGAGACACAGCTGAAATTCTATAAAGCAATGGTAGTGCTTAACCCTTTAATGTGCGGTGTCCTCGCCATGAGGACACAGAACTCTGACGTTTTGACTGTTGTCAATCTTGAGGAAAAAAAATTGATTTCTATAAAAATACTTGAGGGTGACATAGTTACATGAGAATCCTTTACTTTTTAGCACATAATTTCCCATAAAAATTATCTATTATCTGTAAAATTGTCAGAATTATTTTTTGCAGTACTGGCATTTGCTGAAAAATGGAGAATACGATGGAAATATATTGATATAGAAGGACAACTGGATAGACTGCCCATTGCTGAAAAAAGGGCAGCTATTGCCATCACTCGTGTTAACTACCAGCAAGATGGCAGTCGATCGAATCGTTCATCGCAGGCCTATATCTAGAGACCATTTTTTGACAGAAGCAAGAAGCACAACCAGCTGTGTTAAAAAATGGTCTCTAGATTTGTGTCACGTGACAAACGATTCGACTGAGTACCATCTTTCTGGTAGTTAAATCGAGCGATGACAATGGCTGCCCTTCTTACAGCATTGGGAAATGGTTGCACTTCAAAGGGTTAATTTACTATACAGATCAGAAAAATGAATGATGAAGAAGGGAGATATCAATGGAATGCAGGTAGCAGAGATGAAATTTTTGAGTAGAGTCAGAGCCTTATTATCGCATGGGCAGATCGGGACTTTGCCCAGGGCCCCCGGCTCGAGAAGGCCCCCAATTTCAAATATTGTTCTGAAATATATCAAAATTTTATGAAAAATAAAACAAATTTCATAGCATGGGGGCCCCCAAAATCATCAATGCCCGGGGCCCCCGTTAGTCATAATCAGGTTCTGAGTAGAGTTTGAGTAGAGACTGCACAGTGATGGACAAAATTAGAAATGAAGACCAGAAAGAAGTTGAATATCTTTAACTTTAATCAGAAAATTAAAGAGCATAGAAGATGAAGAGAGCATGTAGAGAGAATGCAATATTGTAGAATACCAAGAATGTCATATAACTGTTGCCCAGAGGGAAAACAGAACAGGGGAAGACCAAGATCAAGATAGAAAGAATAAGAAGCTGAAACAGGCTTTTTGCATAATCCCTGAAGTGCATGATGATGATCTTTAGTGTGAAGAAAATAGTTTTATATTAAAATTAAAAAAAGTAACATGCCTTACATTTTTACAATGCAATAAAACCCCCTTCAGGCATATTTTGTATAAGCTTTAAGCCATGTTGGATTGTTTCAAATGATCCCCTACAACAGGTATTAAGTATCCCCCCAACAGGTATAGGTCCCTATAACAGGTTTGGCCTACAACTTTTGGACAGTTGCAGGCCAAACTTTAGGATGTTAAAGTTGAGGGCTGTATAATTAGGATTTATATGGTTTACCTGTGTTTTGTATGGGGTTTTGATTTATCCAGGAGGCCAGATGCAAAGCCAGGGTGGGTCACATCCGATCCAAGGACCAAAGATTACCCATATAAGCCCTATAATAGGGATGAATTTTTCAAATAATGATTCATCAAACAAAAGTTTGATGATTTTTGCATCATGATCATTTCCATCTTCATATCCTGGTAAAAACAGCTCAACGTCATAGATAAAAATAAAATGCATTAAAGCAAGAATAAATTTAAAATGTACAGAAACATTCTTTTTAATAGGGGGGGGAAATTAGATCACAGAAAAATGTTAAATAGAGAATATACTTTAATATATGAGCCGCCCAGAAGTGTAGTGGTTTAAGAACCATTCTATCACACTTTGAGTCTGTGTTTGAATCCCAGCTTTGATCATAAATGTTAAAGTGTATGTCCCTTCATAGGGGGTAACGCTGGCCACCCACTGGTGCACCCATAATAAAATGACCAAAATACCTTCATGCACTTGTAGTGGACAATGCCTAATTGGCAAGTGCCTGCCATTACAAAAAAAAAAAAAAAAAAACTTTGGTATTTCATGGTTATTTTATGAAGAATGTTATGAAAAATGTTCTTGGTTCTAAGGAAATGTTTGCAAATATATGTTTATTATATACAGGTCAGACTGTAATAATACATATTAACTGCAAATAGTATATCAGCACAACACTGAAATTTTCCAATTAATTTGCAAATTAAATAAATACACAAGGGTATGAAATTTTTTTATGAAAATAGCATTCAAGAGAAACGACACTTATTATGGTTAAAGTTTGATATATTTATTCTTTAGTCATCATGAACAGAAAAAATACTCGACATAATAAAAGTAAGAAAAGAAAAGAAAAAAAGAAAGAAAAAAAAATCTGAAACACTTTCAGATTTTAAATAAGCACTTAAGTGCTATACATTAAAAGCATATCATAAGTTATGCGTCGTCCCTATTTTTCTATCTTATTCCATTAAGTTGGAAAGTGTATCATTATTCATTAGTGTGCCATATTTTTCTTCCTTGTTTCATAAAACCCATCTTTGGAATGGAAATCTATCTTAAAATTGCTTACTAAAATTATTTTACAATCTTCGCCAAGTATATTCCAACTATACTTCACTGTTTTAAATATTGTTTTGAATGTGAATTATAATACATAAGTGGGCTGTGTTTGTCTTTCTTGGGTTCATTCCTACTTTAACACTTATACTTTTACTACTTTGGACTCTTGCCAATTGTAATTTAGAATTAAAATGGCAATTTAGAACAACATGCAAGTACAGCATTCCATTATTTATTTATTTATTTTGGGTTGCCAATGAATGTAGTTTTAATCATCAAGTGTCTTCAAATACTTAATTGGTGCGTTTATTGCTAATTTGTTCACTTTAGTTTTCATCTAGTTCTTATGGAAGCGTTGAAACTTGTGCATAACACCTAAACACGCATGATTGCAAAGCTCGAAAAAGTGCAGTAATTTTTTAGTTTGGCGAGAGTGGGGGGCGTTAAAATAGGAATCAACTCTTTCTTGTACCATAAAACACATCTCTGGAATTGAAATCTCTCTTAAAATCGCCTACTGAAACTGTTTTAAATTTTCGACAGGCGTATTCCCAACTATACTTCACCATTTTAAATGCTGTTTTGAATGGACATCATAATCCATGAGTGTGCTGTGCTCACCTATCTTGTTAAATAAAGCTATCTTTGGAAGCGAAGTCTATCTTAAAATCACCTACTAAAACTGTTTTACAACCTTCTCCAAGCATATTCCAACTATCCTCCACCATTTTAAATACTGTTTGGAATGGGCATCATAATCCATGAGTGTGCCCTGTTTTTCTTCCTTGTTCCATAAAACACTTCTTGAAATCTATATTAAAATTGCATCCTAAAACAATTTTACAATCTTCACCAGGCATTTTCTCTAACTATGCTCGTAATATATTTATAATAAATTGTCGTGTTTTGGCACTAAACTTAGTGATCAATTATCAAAAATTGCAAACCCCTTTTGCAATTTTCAATATTTATTAATCCCCCCCCCTCCATGTTATCTGGGAAACACATTTGAAAAGATCTTCACTGTGACAGTTTATATCTACAAAACATGTCTATAAGATCGCATAGACAAAATTCTGGGCTTGAGCGAAATAGCACCCGAGTGCTAAAAAAAAAAAAAAAAAAAAAAAAAAAGTAAGAAAATCTGAAACACTTTCAGATTTTAAATACACACTAAAGTGCTATATATTAAAAGCATATCATAATCCATGAGTCATCTCCATTTTCTTCCCTTATTCCATTAAGTTGAAAAGGGTATTATTATTCATGAGCATGTTGTATTTTTCTCCCTGGTTCCATAAAGCACATCTTTGGATTCAAAATCTATCTTAAAATCACCTACTAAAACTGTTTTATAATCTTCGCCAAGCATATTCCAACTGTACTTCACCATTTTAAATACTATTTGGAATGTGCCTCATAATCCATGAGTGTGCTATGTTGGGCTTTCACTGGTTGATTTCTACTTTAACACCCCAACTCCTGCCACGGTGGCGATAATTACACATATGCAGTTACCACAATGATTTTTTGTATTTATGTGGCAACTATAATTTACAATTAAAGTGGCGATTTTTAACAACATGTAAGTACAGCATTCCATTACTTTTTTTTAGGGGGGGGGTTGCCAATTAAAATAGTTTTAGTAAATAAGTGTCTTTAAATTCCTAAACTGAAGCCTTTATCGCTACTTTGTTCACTATAGTTTTCACCTAGTTCTTTTGGAGCGTTCAAACTTGTTCATAACTCCTTGTCCCAGAGACTCATGACTGCAAAGCTCGCCAAAGTGCGGGGATTTTTTAGGTTGGTGAGAGTGGGAGCGTTAAAATAGGAATCAACTCTTTCTTGTTCCATAAAACTTATCTTTGGAATCGAAATCTATCTTAAAATCGTCTACTGAAACTGTTTTACAATCTTTGCCAAGCATATTCCAACTATACTTCACCCTTTTAAATACTGTTTGGAATGGGCATCATACTCCATGAGTGTGCCATGTTTGTCTTTCTTGTTCCATAAAACACATCTTTGGAATCAAAATCTAAATCGCCTCTTAACCCTATTTTACAATCTTCGCTAAGCATATTTTAACTATACTTTCCTAGTTTTCAGCCAAATTCAGAAGATATATCGTCAAGCTTGGTTCAGTCTTTGGTTCGGTTTTGAAGTTATTTTTTGGCAGCAAACTTGGCAATCGATAATCAAAATTGCAAACCTTGTGCGACTTTCAAGATTTTAATCTTCCCTCCCCCACACACACAACCTCTGCATTATCTCTAAACACATTTGAAGAGATCTTCATCATGACAGTTCATGTCTACAAAACCTGTCAACAAATCATGTCTACCAAGCCACGTAGACAAAAACCTGGGACTGAACGAAATAGCACCCTAGTGCTAAAAAATACAAAAACTTTTATACAGCAATCAGGTCACAAACAATATTGAACAATGATGCTCTACAATGTATCACTGTGCAATATACTGTATTACAGAATTATAAATAATAGTGACTTATAGAAAAAGTATAAATTCAAGGCAGTAGCTCATAAGCATTGTTCTAGAGAAAAGAAAACAAGTAAACAAAAATAAGTAAATGTTAGACTAAGTTCACATTTCTTATATACACATTTTTACATTTGATCAAGTTTTAAAGACAAAGCAGATAATATCCAAACCATGGGATTTTTAAATTGAAATTCCCCTTACACACTCTCCGTTTTCCTTGCTATTAATATTAACATATTAAGCATCACATACTGTATGTTTTAAGCATTATCTAAACTTAACTCAAATCTCACGAGTGGAAAATACAAAAAGTGTTAAAAAACTGAAGTTAGACTGTAGTAAATATTTTACTTGCAAACAAGAAATTTGTACTTTGAACAGTATAGTTCTGAAAATTACATTTTAATCCCAGCAAAGAAAAATACAACAGAAACTATATTTAGTGTTTCATTTAATAATTTACTTTAAATTGCTTGCTTTAAAATATTGAGAAAAATTAAACTAGTATGTTTATTGATGAGAAAGAAACCTTATAATGGATTGTGGTAATTAAATAATAATTAATCATATATAGTCAGAATGTCATAGCTGCTAACTTTGAAACATTAAATGCAAATAGATTTTCTAGAATGTTTAAATCGTCTTTAGACATTAGAATTTAAGAATAAAATAATGAGACTAATATTCCTCGAATTATAAACTAAAAATATTTTTAAACTAAATCACACTGACAGATATACTGTATAGTTAAGATTTAAAATTAGTTAAAAATTTCTCCTCGAATATATCATACAAAAAAATTATTTTATTCAACAGCTTAACATTTAGAAATAATTTTCATAAAGCAAAACTGTTAATATAAACAGCTGAAAATTTGTAGTGTTTTTATCAATTATGTTTCCCTATAAGTATTTCAAAGACTATATTATAACAATTTATGAAATTACACAGCATTTTACAAATTGAAATGTATGGTGCTACAATATCATATTAGCAATGACAACAAAGATTTTTACTACATATAAAACACACAGACTAATAAGGTCAAATAAACCACAGCTTTGTAAGAAATAGAAAATGATAGAAAGTATGATATTGAGTCTTTTTGGCTTTAAAAAAAAAAATGGAAAATTAAACATGCATTATTTTCGACATGAATTTTGAAATGCAATTGCATTGAAACTGATTTTTCATTCATATTTTAAATGAATGTTTAATTCTTTTAAAAATGTACATGTAAAAATAGTTTGAATCAAATTTTTGATTTTATGTATGTGATTTGAATCACACTAATAAAATTTTTCTTTAATTCTTTTTTTCTTTTCTCTTTTTTAAAATTCAAGTTCTATACAAAAATTTTGCAGATTGGAAAAATAAATTATCTTTTCATGGGATGTACATAAAAGTGCTCTTTGTAAATTTATGCTAAAATAATATGCAGATTAAAAACAGATAGTCATTAAATTTCTAAAATATTTTTACAATAACAATATGTAAAAAACAAGAACATAGAATATAAAATGTATAAACTTACAAGAAAACTGCAGTTCAATTAGTATACAAGAGCATCCAAGCCTTCATATGTACATAATATATGCTGGCTATCAAAAATAATTGAATACTAAAAAAAAAAATTATGTCATTCACTTCTAAATTTATTACATGACTATGCTCTTATTTTTTATTTAAAAAGTTAAAATTTTGTAATTTGCTGTAAAAATTTGAATTTTGCATTTATAAGGCTTAATATTTTAACTAATTCATCAATTTAATAATTTACAATCAAATCTCAATAATTCGGAAAATGACGGGAGAGGAAAAAAAAAAACGAATTATCAAAAATTGTTATCAGTATAAAAGAGAAAAGTATAATGCACAGGAAAAATGTATACGCTCTAAAAGCAAATTTAGATTTTATTTCTCAATTACTTTATAACCAGCAGTTACTTAAAAATATAACCCATAGTAGTTTGTTTTTGATTTGAGGTTTTTTATGACCAAATAAAGCTTCTCAATTGAGAAAGAGCTTTATATGTCTAGTGTAACATCCTTGCACTAGACACTCTTTTTAAAGTATTTTAGTAAAATATCCACAGCTAATAATGGATCTCTTTTTAAGAGTGTAGGTGAAAATGCCACAATTCCTACTTCCTCTTCCCCAAACAACTATAACTTCAGAGGTATTATCATCCTCTGATTGTTCACATACTTTAATTTTTATCATACACATTACCATGAAATTCTGAAACTTTTGTTTCATTTAGATCAATTAGCTCTAAGTCAGTCTTAACCCTCTGACTGATCATCCCACGATTTCCATGGGCAATTCAAATGTAGCAAAATTTGCTTATCCTGCGATTTTTGCGGGCAGGTGTTTTTCTTCCTGTATTGAGGAGAGCATCCTGCATTTTCACTGTTTAACCAGTGAAATAAATTAAGAGTTAAATATTAGTTTCTCATGATAAAAATCTATATAAAAAATATTTTCTAGAAAGAAAAAATGCACAATTCAATTCTCCAATGTATATAGATTCGAAGTATGAAAAAAAAAAAAAAAAAACAATTTTTGAAGCGATTTTGGTCCACAAATTGAACACTGAGAGGGTTAATCCTCAACTATCCACCAGCTATTACTAAAATCATTACCATTTAAAATGGTTAGTGAAGTGATTACTACAGTTTGAATTATCGAGATTTGACTGTATAGTGTCAACATTGAAACATCAAATATTTTTTTAAAAAAATAATCTTAATATTTTGCAGTTTGCTAAAATTTTATTAACTTGCAAAATTTTAGCATAGCAAAAATGTAACAAGACATGATATTCAAGTACTTAATGCTTTATTCAAAAAACTTCTTTTACGATTAATGACTGCCAATACTTGAAATATGGTGATGTTTGTTCTTAAAGTATTGGTAGTCTTAGAGGATAAAAGCACAATTTTTACATATTAAGCATGATTGAAATTAACTGCAATAATGGACAAAACTAAACTTTCCATCCGGCTGCAATTTTAATATTTATAAGCACATGTTAAAAAAAAAAAAAATAAAGAAAATATGCATATATTTAGGAGGAAATGATTTTACTTTGGCAAGTATAAGAAATGTTATAATGAATCTTGAGTAAGACACACATAAAAATTACAAGCTTTTTACATCTCCCAAGTTTAAAACTGGCAAGAAGTAGTTTTAATTCAGATATTTTCAGGCTTATCAACATTATCTTTTTGTGTATCATTATTAGATTCCAGTTCAGATGGCTGAGGCTTGTCTTCACTACTTGTAGAAGAATTTTGAAATGAAAGGGCTCTTTTTAAAGCATGTTTCCTTTTCTTCAATGAGGAAAAAAAGCGAGAACTGGTACTAGAGCTCCCACTAAATAACTTTTTCCCACTAGATTTTCCAGGTGTTGCATCTGGAGGGGAATCAGATTCTTGTGATGAGTTCTTCTTCAAAAGTTTAATCTGGGGTAAGCTCAACTTTCTTTGCACCCGCTTGTGGTTACACAAATAAGGTGTCTCAAAGTTGATGCTCATAGCATCCATGTCTTTTTGAATAACAGGAATGGTTTCACAGGGTGTTTCAATCACATCAGTACAATTTACAGGTTCAGCTTTTAGAGATTCAGCCGACATATATGTACTAGAGGGTTCTTGATTAGATTCTAATTCTGTACTACTATGCATCTCATTGGTATGCACTTTTTTACAGGGAGTAACAGAGGGTGAAGATCCTAACGTTAAATCAAGTGTCAATAATTCATTTATAACAGGTGACACTGGTTCAGTTTGACAAGAGATATCTTTCTTTTTCATAAAGTGAGATTTCCTCGTGTGTTTTGTATTATGCAAAGGGGAATCAAAATTGCTGTATTTATATTCCATCTTCTTTTTCTTTTTAGACAGTGAACTTCGATGAAAATGCTGTAGAAAGAAATATTCATTTAAGAAACTTTTAAAATAGAATACTGAAATGCCATACATGCATTTATTACTAGTCAAAAAATGTTTGGCAAGATTTATAAACAACTAGCTGTTACCAACAACTTCATCTGCGTCGGCTTTAGAATTAGGTCCAGAGAGAAATGAAGCATGTGTGAATAACAAATATGTTTGCACTATAGACAAAAGTGACTGCATTTAAATATTATTTATTTTTACTTCCTTGTATGGAGCAAAAGGAAGTAAGGTGATCACAAAAAATATTGGGAGCCAGATTTTGACGAAAAACCGATTTTGACTACCTCTAAATTTACTTTTAAGAATTTTTGTGATGCATCTCATCGTATGCTAGCATACATGTTCATATAAATGCATGTACAACCTATTTTGACCTACCGCGAGTCTATTTTGACCAATTTTTCCATGCTGTCTGTATGTACTTATGTAACTCGCATACCTCAAAAACTATTAGTTGTAGAATATTGAAACTTTATATTTAGGATTGTTGTAACATGTAGTTGCACACTTCCCCTTTTGGCCCCAATCAACTGGATAGTTTATCTACAGAGCGAGAGCTGCCCAAAATATTCTGAATACATTATGCTCTACGGGTAGAAATTCATTAAAGCATATTTTAGAGGTATTAAGCTATTTCAAATGACTCAGAAGTGATATAGCCATTGAGGGTTACAAACTGAATTTCTCCATCGAAAACAGTGTCTTTATCATTTATAGTTCTGCTACAGGAATACTCAAAATATTTCCAACATATTATAGCCAATGGCAGTTTTAGGGACATTCATCCATTTCAAGCACAATTTTATCCTATCATATAAATAGATAATGGTCCGACCACGGTCACTTGCCTCCCTCAAGAATAATGCAAAAAGTCGCCAAGCTTAGCAACTTTTTCTGTATGTGTGTATGTATTTAACTCTAATATCTGAAAAACTATTGGTCCTTGATTGTTGAAATTTCATGTATAAGATTGTTGTAACATCTAGTTGTGCATCTTGATTTTTGGTTCCCGTCTACTGGAGAGTTTATTTACTGGAGAACCCAAAAGAATTTCAATACATTAATGTCTATGGACCTCTTCAATATATTATATCTGTAGACAGTCATTGTTTGGTCCATTTTAAAATCTCGCCGTTTTTCGTCGACATTGGCGAGTCCTGCAGAAGTATAGTCAAATTTGGAGCCAAAAATAATTTTGTATAACTCTAAAAGGTTTAACCATAGAATGTTGAAATTTTGTATTTAGAACTATTGTAACATCTAACTGTGCATCTTTTTTTTTATTCCAATTGTCTAGGTAATTTATTTACAGGATCACCTAAATGACTTTAAATACATGAAGGCGTATGGATACATTCAATTCATTGAAAGTCTGTGGTCAATAACTACTTTGGCTACCCCTAAAATCTTGCAAACAATCTCAAGCTTGTCAGTTTTTGGCAAAATGTCGCCAAATTAAGTGACAGAAGCAAATCTTTCAAATTGAACCCAGCTTGGCAATATCGGAAATATTTGGCTAGAAATCGCTAAACCTTACTATTACTGATATTTTATCTCTTTCAAACAAAATAAGTTAAGATGAAGTGCGGTGAAAATATTTTTTATTTAATAGACCTGCAATTAAGTCGTGTTGCCCACATCAGATTTTTTTTAATGCAGTATAATACACAGTAGCATACTTCATTTAAAATAAAAGAGTATGCAGAGTTACTAAATTTAGATTTTATTCGATGCATTTGGTGAGTAGAGACAGTTACAACAAAATTTGAACTATTTTGAGTGTTCTTGTGAAGAAATATTTATGCTATTTGCTTGAATTTTAGCCTATGCTAATCAGGAATAGTGCAGATTTCTATTAGTGAAAAAGATTTAGAATCGCTTCTGCAGTTAGAGAGATACCCATAGAGCATAATGCATTGGAATTATTCTGAGTGTTCCTGTAAAGAATTATTTATGCTACATGCATGAATTTTAGCCTATAATACTCAGGAATAGGTAGCTTCCTATCAGTGAAAAAAATTGAAAAAAATCTAATCGATTCAGTAGTTTACAGAGATACAAATAGAGCGTAATGTAATTCTTATGGTATCCCTGTAAAAGAACTATTTGTCCCCCACAGAAGCAATTCCCCATATAAGCCTAAGACCCTAGAGCATTCATTCGACATTAATCCACAAACAGACAA
>JAWZYV010013052.1:0-87500 GCA_038373885.1 Cheiracanthium punctorium
AGATGCATATAATTTGAAGGAAAAACAAAAGTAGCGCTTTACTCTCATGATTCACGATTGCTTATTTTAGTTTTCACAAGTGGATATTTAATATACTTTAAAATAACTAAATACACAAATGAGAAAGACATTTTATAATGAATATTTCATGAACGTAGTCGAATTTCCTACGCTATTTTAAACAATTCAAGATTAATCTTTAACAAATGATGCATTAAAGTGCATTTCAGTGTTTTCGGGATATCCTGTATATTGGAGAAAATTGATAAAATACGCTCTATAGCGCGATCCCCGAATTAATTATTCTTTAATAAAGACATTTCATGTAGTATATATTATTCTTTTGTCGCTTTCTCAGTCGAACTTAGGAATTGAGCAAGCATAATGAACGCTTGTACAAAATATTAACTACATTTGAAGTTTCTGTATAAACGGGCAAAAATCAATAATTTATAATTTACTGTATTTCTGTACTGTACCAGATGTAAGTCTGAATCGCATAATCAAGGCATATATAACTGATAAATAACATTTTCAACAGGCAAAATTAAATTGTCTAAATAGTATCACAACGTCATGCTTATTTACAAGAATAAAAACTACTCAAGTAATACGATTTCTGATTAAAATAATTTATTTATAAATAACACATGAAAAATTATTCACCAAACATGATTTACATACATATATTTAGAATTTCTAAATACATTAAAAGCGTTCATTTACCTTTACATTCAGAGCAAAATGTTCGAATTTTAGGATAAATTTTCATGAAAGGAAAATGGGCGCAAGATTCACACAAACGATTACCTACATCTAAAGTTCTTTAGTACGACAAAAGTATAAAAAACACTGTTTTTAAAATAATAAAATAATATAACATTTATAATACTTAGAATAATAAAACAGAATACTGTAACTGGCGAAAACAGGCCTCAATGATAAACTCATTTTTATCGATGGCAACTCAAAAGCAGGCCCGTTGCTTAGCGATGGCCCCGTTTTACTGTGGCTGGTAGCATAGAGAAGACAAAAGAGAACCTTTAAGGACGAGATAAAAGCGTAAATTGTCTGAAAAAATGTGTGAGAACACTGAAAGCCAACGTGGCGATAGAACTGAAAGCTAGAAAGGACGGACGCCAAATAAATCGCCAGATTGAAAAAAAAAAAAAATGAAAATATCGTCAATCGTTAATGCAAGCTTACCGAAATTTAAATGTGGGTCGCCAAAGGGGGAATATAGGTAAGGAGAACTTGTAACCTAAGAAATATTATTGAAACCCCGTGGGAATGGGATGAAAAAAGAGGGAAGCACGGCCCGCCAGACGCCGGCTAAATATATTGCTAAAGTTAACGCCGACGTAATTGCAGCCGAAGTTAAAGCCGACTTAAAACAGCGTTACGGAAAGTGATGGGGCTTTAAAAATTGGCAAAGAGTATTCAATTTAGAATAGAAAAAGGAAAATTAATAGCAATTATAAACATGTGATGAACTGCATCACAGGCAGTTCGATAAGTCCGTGCTATGCTAATTGAACTAAACGATGCCTCCACTATACAGCCGGACGGCTATATCCGTTTTCTAGTGATCATCGGAGATTTTTGAGGAAGCTTTTTTAGTATCTAAAAATTTCCCAAATGGATACATTCCTCCCCCCCCCTCCACACCATGTTGTTTGACCACACCATGAATGTTTAAAATTTTCAAAATTACTTTAAAAGTTTATCATTCTCAAGCCCATTTTGTTTATAGATATTTATTTACTTTTTTAACTTTCAAAATTGTAAAAAAGAAAAAAAAAAGGAACGTGTTAAATATATGTATCTATGGTCAAATATTACTAAGAACAATATTGTGAGCAATTGTAAACCATTGTAAACTAACTGCTTTTATATTGTATAACACTGATGTATTTTACCAATTGAAATCCAAATATTGTACTATAAAAAAAAAATTAAATAAATAAAAATGAGGGAAACCGCTGCTTGCTGGACCTGAGCCTGGGGCTAGTGTTCAGCAGGACAGTAGGACACTTCAGGAACTAAAACAGGCTTTAAACCAAATAGGTAGTCCGTTCCTGAAGGTAGTATCCTATAGTATCCCCTCCACACCGCACAGTTAAGACACAGAAGAATCTTCATGCCTGCGTCTTTGAGACATAGGCAAGTGGTTACGGATATAACCACTTTGCTTTCTACTTCTCAAAGATCCTGAAGTGAAGAATGTTCTTCCGTGTTTCTACTGTGCGGGGATGTAAAATTTTTTACATCCAAAAGAACTTCGTTACACTTTTCACATAGAACTGCGCTCACATAAACCTCAATCGCATAACCAAAAAATGTATAACAACATTCACACAAAAAATGGTGTTCAACGTTTATTATGTCGTTAAGTTAATTAGAAACTTCGTAAAATGACTCACCTTTCAAAGAAAAAATTGTACAGCAATACAATCGTTTCGGTTGGTTACAAAAGATGTGCCTTTCTTCAGTTGCCATTCATTAGCTCCTCTATCCATCCTGTCAGGAAGGATAGAACTGAACATTAAAAGGGGGGGATAGTTGTCATTGGGGAGAATCGAAGAAAATAAGAAAACCAGAGAGACAATAATACAAGGAGGGGAAGGGTTGAAAAAGATTACCAGAATGGGATAGAATGTTAACAATGAAATAATGAAACAGACAAAATATTCAAATATAAAATAATAATACATAAGCAAAAAGAAACTCATAGATGAATAAAGGTTAGTTAGAGGAGTAGGCATAGTTAGAGCACAAACAGACAAACCGATATCAAAGATTCTTCTTGTTGGAATGTTCAAAACCTTGAAAAAGACGTGAATTTCCAATGATACATTTCAGTTCAACTTTAGGCTTCGATTTCACGGGGCTTTTACATTTGATGCATGCACCATCTATATAAATAAAATTACTTTTGTCTGTACATTTCTTGGAATTCAAAAATTTTACAATTTCTATCCGTTTCAAGCACCCGGGATTCCGATGCGACCCTCAAAAAAAAGTTTGTGTCTGTCATTCTGTCATTCTGTCCGTGACGCTTTTTTTGTTTAAGCATCACGTAAAAACGACTGAAGCGAATGATATGAAATTTTGTGTCATGATAGGTGGTCACTCAACTTAAAACATAGGCGTCGAATTTTTAAAAAATCTTGATTAGATTTTCCGATTTTGCGAAAATCGTTTCAAACTGCGTAAATTTGTGTTCAAGCATCACCCAAAAACGACTGAAGCGAATGATATGAAATTGGGTGTTATGATAGGTGGTCCCTCAACTTAAAACATAGGCGTCCAATTTTTAAAAAATCCTCATTGGAGTTTGAGATTTTGAGAAAATCGTTTCAAACTGAGTAAATTTGTGCTCAAGCATCACGCAAAAACGACTGAAGCGAATGATATGAAATTGGGTGTCATGATAGGTGGTCACTCAACTTAAACTATAAGCATCTAATTAAAAAAAAATCGATCAGATTTCGAGATTTTGTGAAAATCGTTTAAAACTGAGTGAATCTTTGTTCCCGCATTACGTAATAACGACTAAAGCGAATGATATGAAATTGGGTCACACAATAGATGGTTGCTCAACATAAACTATAGGAGTCCAATTTTTTAAACATTTTTATTAGATTTTGAGATTTTGTGAAAATTCTCTCAAAATGCGTTTATATTTCTTCAAACATCACGTAATAACGACTAATACGAATGGTACGAAATTTAGTGATATGATAGGTAGTTGCTAATCTTAATTTATAGGCGTTGAATTTTTAAAATATTTTGATTACATTTTGAGATTTTGCGAAAATCGTTTTAAAATGCTGAAAATTTGTTCCAGCATCACGAAATAAAGATTGCAGGGAATGAAACGAATTTGGTTGACAGGATAGGTTGTCACTCAACTTAAATTCTAGGCTTCCATTTTTTCAAAAATGTTGATTGAATTTTTAGATTTTGCGAAAATTATTTCAATATGCGTAAATATTCGTTCGCGCATCACATAATTACGACTAATGCGAATGAAATGATATTACTTAGTTACTCTCTAACCTGTAATATTTTAACAATACATAAAAATTATAACTTCGCTTTCTTTACTGTGGCAACATACTACATCCATTCTGTGTACTCCTACAATGCTGACGAAAGTTCTTGGATATCTGCATTCAGTATAGTATACTAACCCGTCAACGACGGGTACTTCAGCTAGTAATTCATATAGCTATGTTTATTTTTACATTAGCGTGAATATTATAAAAAGTAATCTAATTTCACCGATTTTAAGTTTTAACCCTTTAAGATCTAGAGACCCCTTTTAAGACGACAGCTGGCTGTGCCGCACAGCCAGCTGTCGTCAGAAAAGGGGTCTCTCGATCTGTGGCCCGCGATGAACGTTTCGATCGTCCTGCCCTCTTGCTGGTCGTTAAGTCGAGCGATGGCAACGGCTGCCCCTTTTTTCAGCATTGGGAAAGGGTTGCACCTCAAAGGGTTAAGCGGGAATGACTGCAGTTATTAAAAAAAATTTTTTTTTTCATCTCATTTGTATCAAGCCACAGTAAGGAGATTTCAGAGCACCGTTCGTTGAAAGTATCAAGTATTATATTCAGCTTCACGTTGCGATCATGTACCCCAGCATGGACGGAAACGCTAATTCTTATAAAAGAGTGTAGCGTTACATATTTTCTTCGCCGAAAGTTTCAGTTCTGGGGCTTTAAGGGATGATAGATAATTATGAGGGAGAATTAGCTTCACCGAATTAAGCAAGAGGTTCTGAGAGGGAGGGGGGGGGAAGCTGGAGAAAGAAATTGATGATTTATACGGTCGGAATTTTCTCACTCTTCCCTCTTCAGGATAGAGTCCCAAAAGCCGAAAATTTATTTAATCTCCGCTATTCATCACGGGGAAAGTTATTGTGTTCATTAAATAAACATCCAGAACCTTCTTCGATAACGGTTAAAGGGTCTATTTTTCTCTTTGGATCGATCGATCGAGACCCCCCCCTCGGAAAGTGGCTGTGTGTGTGTGTATGTGCATTGGATCCAAGCGGGAAGCAATTTGTTTTCCCGCCAAAAGTTTTAGAATTTTCTGGAGAGGTTTAGAAGTGTGTTCTAGAGTGTACGTACATTTATGTTATTAATCCGGGTTTTAAAAACTTCGGAAGTTAATTTGTGAATATGAACTGCTTTTCGTATGGAGCAGTTTGACGAGGTTAAATAAGTCGAATTCGTTTATAACGAGCCCGGATATAACGTGGAAATCGGAAAATATTGGGTTAGTACTAGGTTAAGTCTGTGGGAACGTAACTCGCCTTTAACCCCGGTTATAGCGGTTAACGTTTTTGCTTATTCATAAAATTTCTGTTGAACTCCACCTCCCCCTGTTCACCTAATCCTTTCTTGGAAAAATTTCTTAAATGTTTCAGAGTCTGTGAATGCGACGATGATGGCGACAAATACGTCGAATTTTATTTGAGCCGACCGCAACACACTCGGTGGGTTTTGGGTGTGCAGAGAAACTTCAAACTTTTTTCGAATTCGGGGATGCAATTGACTACACTTTAGGTCCACACGTCTTCTCTAACGAACAGTAATACAAGAAAAAGACACTCAAAACAAATTAACCAACTTATTTTGTACTGTACAGAAATTAAAATGAATAAGTAATACAGTAAATATACAAGAATATTTATGAATATTTTACGAAGCTGTTTTTTACGAGCGCTCGGTTATCCCTTTGAGGCCCAACCCTTTCCAATGCTGAAAAAAGGGCAGCCGCTGCCATCGCTCGACTTAACGACCCGCAAGAGGGCGGACGATCGAAACGTTCATCGCGTGCCACAGATCGAGAGACCCTCTTTTGACGACAGCTGGCTGTGCGGCACAGCTGTCGTAAAAAAAAGGGGTCTCTCGATCTGTGGCACGCGATGAACGTTTCGATCGTCCGCCATCTTGCGGGTCGTTAAGTCGAGCGATGGCAGCGGCTGCCCTTTTTTCAGCATGGGGCCATCTATCCAGCTGTTCTCTCATTCTTCCATTTTTCAGCAGATGTCAGTGCTGTTCAAAAGAATCGTGACCATTTCTTTACGGGAAAGGACGTGCTCAAAAGTAAAGGATTCTCGTGGAGCTCTGTCACCCGCGACTAATTTTATAGAAATCCAATCGATTCTTCGTGAATGGCAACAGTCAAAACGCCAGAGTTGGGTGTTCCCAGAGCGGGAACACTGTGCGTTAAAGGGTTAAAGAGAGCAAATATCGCGGTCCCTTTGCGCTCACTATAACCAAGTTCGACTGTATTTGCTCGGTTAGGGATGGATGCGAGACGAGAATCGGGGCTGTCTCGTCTGGTCTCGCAGTGGAAAACCTCTGTCTCGTCTCGCAAACACTGTGTCTCGTCTCGCGTCTCGCAAAGAAATTGCTGTCTCGTCTCGCGTCTCGCGCGAGACGTCTCGCGAGTCTCGCAAAATTAAGGACTGCGATTTCGTTACCATTTTATACTAACTTATTATTGGGATTTTATTGAAAATTAATATTAATAATAACAATTACTTACATATAGCCACATTAGTAGATATATTAATAACTATATCAGCATATATCGGCATTTCAAGTAAAAGAAATTGAGATTTAATCCGTATATATAATGTCACACCGAAAATATAGTATTTATTTTTATTTACTAGCTGCGTGCCCGTTCTTCGAACTGTAGTAAACGAAAATTTTCCTAACATGAGTAATTTCAATTAATTCCAGTGATGTGGAATCTAAAATAAAAGCAAAATTATTTGACTCTTGATGTAAAGTTTGCGTCATGAGTATTAACCTGGCATCATTGCAATATAATAACTCAAAAAACTACGTCAGTGTCATTCGCGATCAGAAAAGTGAAAAGCTTAGCGGTTTGCAGAGAACTCCCGACTTTCAAAATGTGTTATTTCTACATCATACTGTAGTTCTACATCATACTGTTCAAGTTGTAGCATTCAATACCTCAGACACTACATGAAATGGACAATCGTTTGTTTTAAAATAGCTGCGCACCCGCTCTTCATACGAGAAGTAGCGAATATTTTACTAAAATCATATCTGCATGAGACAAAACAGATTTTTTTTTTTAAGTTCAAGTAATCTCCTCTGTTGAAATTACTGCGGGATATATTAACACAAATTAGAATTAATTATCGTTCAGTTGGTTGTAAGATTACCCTTGAAAAATTATAAACAGAACACTTTTAGTCTTTATTAAATCTCTACTATTTACTTTAACGTCAATTTCAAGTCTCTAAAATATGTGTAATTTTTATATTAATGAAAACAAGATTATATTAACGATAATTATAATTATTTGCCTAATATTTCCAATAACATTAGCGTGTGTGCATTTTTAGATTTCATTATAGTATCTCAGTTGGTTAATAGACGTCTCATTTTTTGTTCATATTTTAAATTACTGAGCAGTTAATTTGTTGACGACTATCCGTTTGTACTTTTCCACAATAATTTTCAGCGATAGTACTACAGTCGTTATGGTCGCCCTGTTTACAGAAAAATTAAACCATAATCCCCTGTTTAAACCATACCTGTGTTTTGTATATGTATATCCAGTGTGGATTTTTTTTTTAAATGAAAAGACATCTAACAGGCGAAGATAATTTTAGAATAGGAACCCAACTGCAAGATAAAATGATGGGAAGGAAAAAAATTTATAAAAGCTTTGCAAGCCGAAGGAAGGGAAAACATGATAATATAAACGAAAAGAGAAATAGTTTTTAAAAAAATTGCTTGCATTTCTTTCCATCCGATATTAATATATAAGAATAAAAAATGTCATTTTAATCTCTTTAAAATAGGCCAACAATAGGGATTTAACCGCCCCTAGAAAGTTGTTACCAGGGTGGGCGCCCCCCCCCCCTACGCACGCCGCAACGTGCGGGAAAGTTTGAGGATAATATCGGTACAAGGATATTTCAACCAAGGATATTCAACCATATTTCAACCTACTCAGATTAAGCATCAATGCGAATGCAAGTTGCTCTACTTCTAATCTCTCTCCGATATACCCGAAACCCGATTATCACAGGGGCAAGGGGGGGCGGTAGTCCGGTGCCCCTGAAGAAAAAGGGGGCCCATATATATCCCGATTATCTAAATTATAAATTCATATGTACTGAAATAGTAATTGTGGGGGAAAAAACTGAATTTCCTCTATAATATAGGTATTACCTAATTGTCTATCACTAGATCAAGTTAGAGATATTTTTTTTTGGGGTGATAAATACGATTTGATTAAAGTACAAAAACTACAGTTAACTGAAATGCAATTTTCGAGTATAACAGCGGTCAAAACTGGGTTAAAATGCTTAAAAAAGGGGGGCTCAGTAAAGGGGCTTAATGCGTAAAAAAGGGGATAGTAAGGGGGGGGCCCAAACTTAATGCCCCGGGCCCCGTCTAAAAGTGCTCAGATTTGAACATACCGTACCGCCTTTCCTATTTACTTATTATTTTTCTTTCAACTCTTCTCTGTTTTCTTTTTTTTTCAGCCTCTTTCTTTATCCTCTCCTTTCTGTGTTTTGTATATCTCTCGTCTGTTCTAATTTTAAATGTTACGTGTTTGTGCGTATTGTAGAGTGCTGATAGTACACCAGGACCGAAAACGAAGGAGACGCAAGTTAAACGGTAGAGGCTTCAGGCAAATTGTCGCTTTTCAGATCGTATTTATGCGAGACGGAAAAAAATGCGAGAATTCTCGCGAGAAATCTCGCGCGAGACAAGACTCTGTCTCGTCTCGCGTCTCGCCCCGCAAAATATTTTCTTTCTCGTCTCGCGTCTCGTCTCGCAAAAAAAAATGCCTGTCTCGTCTCGCGTCTCGTCTCGCGAGACAATGCGAGAACGCGAGACAATGCGAGAATTCTCGCGTCTCGCGTCCATCCCTATGCTCGGTAAATGTACAGTATTGAAACGCTCTTTCTTTTTAAGAAATCACGTGAAGTTATAAACATTTTTAGTCATGCGATTAATAAAAATGGATCGATTAGCCGCGTTGCACAAAAGAGAATTTATTAGACGCGTCGAGCAAGAGTAAAAAAGTTACGATGTTGCGATTTTTCAAGGACCTGCTTCAATATATCCGTATTTACGCTATTCAAATTTTACTTTTCGCATAAAATTACGATCGGCAGCTCAAAAATTTCTTTTGATTAAAATATTAATTTTGAAATCCTAATTTAGAAAAAGGGGCATTCGATTGAGCTCCAATTGGGTATATATGTTATAAACCACTGTCTCAAGATCGGTATTGACTTTGGTGTGTGTAGAACTAATAGTTTTTCTACAGGGCTACGACAAAGATTTCTTTTACATTATGGTATATGGGGAGAAATTCGTGAAAATTCGCATTCGATTGAGTTTCACTTGGGTATATATGTTTGAAGTATTCATCGATTAAAATTGATTTAAATGTTTGGTAATGATCTTAATCGTAAGTGTTCGGAAAGCCGAGTGGAGTCACTCCAGATTTTTTACTTATGTTCGAAGAAAATTTTAAAAAATATTTACTTATTTCACGAAGTAAGTTAAATAAAATTCTCCTTGAGTGTTTAAAAGATACTTTTAACGATTCCCTACTTTCTACAAAACACACATTGTCACAATAACCCTGAATGTTGGCTCCTCCAAGAAATTTAACTTTTTTCATTTTCTATCGTGCTAAAAATATGTCCAAAATCTTAAAATGAATACATATATTTAGACCGCGGATTATATGCACTTAAAAAGTGACAAAATATGCATGCAAATATGCATCAAAAAATCTAAAAATATGCATTAAAAATCTAAAAATATGCATTAAAAATCTAAAAATATGCATTAAAAATCTAAAAATATGCATTAAAAATCTAAAAATATGCATTAAAAATCTAAAAATATGCATTAAAAATCTAAAAATATGCATTAAAAATCTAAAAATATGCATTAAAAATCTAAAAATATGCATTAAAAATCTAAAAATATGCATTAAAAATCTAAAAATATGCATTAAAAATCTAAAACTTAGGAACCAAATAATAAAAATATTCACATATTAACAGAAAATAAAAACGTATTTACTTGTAAAAGTATTTTCTATTACTTTGCAATTGTGACACATTTTTTTTTCTCTTTGAAACTTCAAAACATCATGAAAGATAGAATGAGAAATTTTTATTCACAATCTTAGTGATATGAAATATGAATTAAAACTGCTTTCAGTCATTTTTGTTGCAATACACTGCTAAGTGTTTTTCTAAATTTTCAATAGTAAGGCTTTGTCTTTTATCATCTAAAATCATTTTGTATGCTGAAAATGCTCTTTCAACATCAACGAATGTCACTGGACAGTTCTTATAATATTTCGATTTGGATGGTTCTACTTTTCCGGTAATTCACTCCCCTCACCATTAATAAAATTATTTATTTTATTCACTGTCAAAAATCCTGAATTTTTACTTAAAATAAAATCAAGTTTCTCGCTGATTTTTTTCTCCTAATGACTCTGGAATCTTACCAACGCATTCCTGTACTGTTACAACTTGACTCATTACATCACTCAGAAGCAGATTTTGATATTCTAATTTTGTGATGTCTGATGTTAGAAAGGGAAAATGTGTTTCGATTATCGATAGACCTTTTCGGATGGACATATCGCTAAGCATTTCTTTCAAATAAGAAGAATCGACGCTGTCCAAAGCATTAACTACATCTTTTAGGGAGTTAGGTCTTGTCCATAATCAGACATCCACGTCTTCATCAGGGTTGGCATGCTTGCTTTCATTCTAGCCATTTCTGAACTTTTAATATATAGGCTGACTTAATTTAAATTGTTTCAAATAATGTAATAAAAATTTTTGGAATGTTGTATGAAATTTTAAATCGACAATAAATTAATTTAAAATTATTCAATTGAAAATATTTTAATCTTACCTGACAGTACATTGCGTTTAACACCAGTAATTCATCTCAAGTAATGCAAAAATTATTAATTAGATTACTCAGAAAGAATGCGATTTAAAGTTAACTTGATTAAGTTTATTTTTTAAAAAAACATATTCAATAAAACATTACAAGGAGATATGCATATCAAATTTCTAAGTTACACAATACTATCTATTTGAAACTACACAATTCTTAAGTATCTTACACACCTTCACTATTGAACAAAATTTATCAAATCATAATTTTTTGAGTTTTACTACCTGCTACACAGGAGAAGGATGAGGCATCTTTGGAAGGGATATTACATTCACATGTGACCACCTTGAAGTGTTGTCACGTGGAAAAAAACACATTTTTTTCTTCATGATATTTTCACAAACACTTGTAAAACACATATTTCACTAATCTGAATTACCAAGAATACAGTCAGCACTTATTCAAACAGAAATTTAAACGGTTGTGCTGGATTAAAAAAGATGAACTCCATCAGAAGCTTTCAAATAATAAACGCACGTGGATCACACAATTTTCTTCACAAATACATTTTCTTTATCTCATGGTAACACACAGGGTAAAAAAGTTCTCTTTCTCAAATTCATATACTGCTGCGTTTAGACACAAATTTTAAAAATATGAACTTCATTTTTCACAAGCAAAACTTCAAATTTTAGGCTTCACCGTCGAGAACGCAGACACACACACACACCAAACCCAAAAAAATTACGTGAACTGATTCCACCGGAAAAATGTTTTTCCCGCTCAGTTCGTTGTTGCCAGAAACAAAAATCAAAAATAATCCTCGCTGCTAACACGGCAAACCGGAGAGAAGTTGCTTTGCTGTTGTCATTCCGGCTGCGAAGCAAAACTGGTTCTGGCACCTGCTGCTTTGGAGGTTGGTGCGGGGTTTTACTAACTTGTGTATCGGCGCTTGCTTTGCTTTGGTCCTTTCTTTGTTGGTAAACAGTTCTGGCGTAGTTCTGGCTTTGTCACAAGATTTATTTTTGACAAATACACACGAAAAGAATTGAAAAGTATATGCTATTTTGCTGCGAACCTGAGGTTATATAAATTTTTCAAAGCGTGGGACTTAGAGAGTTAAAGAAAAAAAATACTGAAAGGAAGGTAAAAATGTTACAAATTCAAAGCTAAAGAGATTGAAATATGCTTCCAACAGAGAAAATGCGTCATTTTATGCAAAATCCTCAAAAACACCTGAAATATGCAATTGCATATGCAAATATGCGATTGCATATAATCCGCGGTCTACATATATTGTACGTGCTCTTATATTTTTATGCAATTTTCTGAAATAAATAAAAAATAATCACTTTCAGGACCGTTTTATTGAAAATAATACGACCGTTAAGGGGTTAACTGTGAGGTATTCGTTTAACCGATTTTCCATCAAGCGGATTTGATTGTACTCGTAAGTTGTACGCCAAGAAGTTCAATAGGACATCAGATATCTCCTTTTATTAGCTTTCCAAACAATTTCCTTTTAAAGATTATTTCAGCTAAACTACACGAGCACGAGCTCATAATTAATTAAAAATATTACTGCGCTAATCTTTTTCATGAATAAATAAAGATACATATTCATGCTTTCTAAAAATTTAATCATTAACTACATTCCACGTTATAAAAGACCCCGAAACTTAACTAACGTAACACGCAAAAATAGTTGAACAAGTACAAACATGGCAGTTGTTTAAAGTTAATGAACATAATTACCATGTTTAAAATTTCATTTACTTTTTCCCAACGCAGTGAAATATGAGTGTTTTATTTTATTTTATTTCCTTTTCCAAAGCTCCCGTTTTTAATCTTTTTAAAACATTTTGCATTAGAAATGCGCTGTATCAATTTCGAATGAAATAAACGTAATGCCTAATTAGCGTTGTTTTGAATCTGAAATAAATCAATTCCAAAGACGCGAACTCCCGTGCATGCATGCGTGTATGTATGTTTTCTCCTAAGAGAAACTAATTAAAGTTAATTTTTTTTTTTTTATCTCTCCGATTCTAAACTTTTCTCAAATTAAGCATTTTAATTTTTATAGACTTTCGTAATAAATTAACGCCGTGTTTCTCTTTCTTGCGGGCGAATGTGTATATGTTTAATTAATTAGAGATAAGATACTTTTTTGTTGTAAAAAAAAAAATAAATAAATAAAAATGAAGAAATAACCATGTTTCTAGAATGGTTGTCATGCGAACTTTAGTTTTGAAAATTTATTTCGTTTACGTCATGTTTGATTTTTGGTTTGTGTTTACGTGTTTTGCAATAAACGAACGTTTTACTTTTCATTTAACCCTTTAACGCGCAGTGTTCCCGCTCTGGGAACACCCAACTCTGATGTTTTGACTGTTGCCAGTTATGAAGAACAGATTGGATTTCTATAAAAATAGCTGCGGGTGACATAGCTCCACGAGAATCCTTTACTTTTCAGCACGTCCTTTCCCGTCAAAAAATGGTCACGATTCTTTTTTTAACAGCACTGACATCTGCTGAAAAAGGGAAGAACGCGAGAACAGCTGGATAGATTGCCCCATGCTGAAAAAAGGGCAGCCGTTGCCATCGCTCGACTGAACGACCAGCAAGAGGGCGGACGATCGATACGTCCATCGCGTGCCACAGATCGAGAGACCCTTTTTTGATGACAGCTGGCTGTGCCCGGCACAGGGCCTCTTCGATCTCTCGAAAAAAGGGTCTCTCGATCTGTGGCACGCGATGAACGTTTCGATCGTCCACCCTCTTTCTGGTCGTTCAGTCGAGCGATGGCAACGGCTGCCCTTTTTTCAGCATTGGGTAAGGGTTGCGCCTCAAAGGGTTAAAAAAAACTCGAGACGAACATCGAACAAGATATGATGAGACAAAATGCAGTTTCTAGTGTCCTCTAGCAATCGCGGATTATATCTGCATTGGATGGCGATGGGCGAAAGGGAGCGGTTTTCATTTTTAATGACCCCAAGTGGGTTGACGACCGACTTTAAAGGTCTTATTACACGATCAAACTTTCGAGCAATTTGGTTGCCGCAACCATTTGCGGAAACCTCTTTAATGGAAATTTCCCTCGGTTACCTAGGGAGAGGTCCACTCCAAGTTTTTCCTTTAGAGGCGAAAATATTGCTGGTAGCTGAAATGTCAGCAAATCGGGGGTTATATGATTACTGCAACTCACGTATATGCGTACGTGTGTGTGCTACGGGATTGAAGAATATACATTTTGTATGGCAAAACATTTCTCATGGGGAGGGGGCTGTGACCCCCCTATCCCCCCCCTTGGCTACGCCACTGAATCGTAGTGTTTTCTATTTCTACGTCACAAAATGACAGAAGACTCAGCGATACCGATCGTCAGCGATACAAAATTTTTGCATCTGGGGTACTGCCCTCAAATGCCCCCCCCCCACCCCCTCCTGGCTACGTTCCTGCCACTGCGGAACAGGCAACATGTTCATGTCTGTAGGGAATAAAAAGAAAGGTCCACAAATAGAATAATTTTGGCATTATTTTTTTTGTGCACTTGAATGCTATTAATTTCATGCAACTACTTTTGTCTACACAATTCACGACGTTTTGATTTTTCAAATGTCGCCAGATAACGGGGATTTGGGGGGTTATCAAAGTGTCAAGTCGCGCGGTTTTGCCGTGTTTGGCGATAGATCGCCCGGTTTTGAGCCAAAAAGGGAGTCAGCAAAACCGAATTCAGTGTCGCCAGATGGCGGGGTGTTGGGGGTTAGCAATATGTAAAGTCGCCCCGCTTTGCCATGTTTGGCGATAGATCGCTCAGTTTTGCGCCAAAAAGGGAGTCAGCAAAACTGAATTCAGCTTCGCGATATCCTCTATATTGGGTGGTCTATACTTTAATGTCGCCAGATAGCGGGGGTTTGGAGTTAGCAAAATGTCAAGTCGCCCAGTTTTGCCATGTTTGGCGATAGATCGTACAGTTTTGCGCCAAAACAGGGAATCAGCAAAACTGAATTCAGCTTCGCGTTATCTTCTATATTTGGTGTTCTATACTTCGAGTTAGTCATTTCCATTGTTAAATTTGCGTATTCTTCCATGCAAAGCGCCAGCACATTTCTTAAAATATATATTTTCCCCCCGTACTTCCTTCACCAAATCTCATATATAGTCTACGTACCAAATTTAGTTATAATCCTGTAACCCATTTAAGCTATATAACCCTGTTTAGATAAGAAGTTATAACCGCCCCCGCACCTTTTGGCCTGTTTTTAAAACTTTCCAAAATCCTATAAAATATTTCATAAATTTAACTTACTAATATTTTTTAATTAGCAAAGGCATTATGTCCCATTTCGTTCCCACGAAAACAAGAAGCGCCAGCAACCATTATTAAATTTGTGTATATACCTAAAAGTAATTTGCAATAAGAAAACATATTACGCGCTTTTCAAAGAATCCAAAATGGAGGCTCCCGACGACTCAACTCGGCCCGGATATTTTTGAGTAATTAGAATCTCTCTTTACTTACTAATTTTTTTATCCTCTTCGAAATTGCTTTTGACTTTTTGAATGAATGAATCACCTCGGCCCAGAAATATTATTTCTGTGGGAAAATTTTCATTTTGTTTTGAAGAAAGGAATGTTTTAATGAATTTTATGAAACGATAATGAGATACCCGCAACGAATTAAAATACAGCAAAAAAAAATTACGGAGAAGGGGGGGGGTTGAGGAGTGCAGAATAACGGTTAGAATTTTTGGAATGTCACCATTTCTTGTGTCTGATAAAATAATAATTGAAATATTTTCCGCCATTTTTATATTTGGAGAAGGAATGGGTGTGTTAATAATAAAACACCGGGTTGAAGTGTAATTAAATTTGATTAGTGAAGTTTAAAGGCTTAATGTGGTGTTGTTGTTTGTTTTTATTTATTTATTTTTATTATTTTATAATTTTTAAAAAGGGAGGAATAGGGAATGCAGTGAGATCTCTTCATTTTGAATTCTATTTCTGAAATTGCCGACTGTCGATTTTAAACTGCAAAAAATTGTGGTCATTAACAATGGAAAATGTGAGTAATGGAATGTGTATTCGAAAATAAATCTAATTTTTTTTAATTGAAATATTTTGTACAAATTGAGGTATAATTAAATACAGAGAACTTGCGAAAGGAGACAGTTAAATTCTTGATGTGGTTTAAAAAAAAAAATGAAATATTTTTCGTTATTTAATTCCTCCAGTTACGTACTATAATGTAGAGTAGCATTTTTTTTTGGGGGGGGGGTGGATTTTTATTAAAATACTGAGTTTAAAAGGTATTTGAAAGAATTAAGTGTGGAATAGGATGTTTTTTTCATTATATAGGTACATTAATAGTTATAATAGTGAGTTAATATTTTTTCCCTTTTCTTATGTTATTAACACTTTCCAACAAGGTTGAAAAGTGTTAATGATTTCGGTCTGTCTGTCTGTCTGTCCGCGCTCCGACTTTCGTAAATATGCATCGATTTCTACGAAATTTATATATGTTACTCTTATCTACTGTACCATGTACCCTATTGAAAATGGCCTTTGTAGCATTTTTTTAAACTTTTATCCTGCTCTTTTATAAAGGCATAGCAGCATAAATGTAAGTGAAAAGCATAAGGTGCTTTTCACTTAGTTTTCATATTGACAAACTTAACGAATAACCCGAAATATTTTAAAAATCTGAATTAAGACAGCTGTTGTTTCTAACATTAGTTTTTTTTTTTTTTTTTTTTTTTTTTTTGTAAATCACTTCATTCTTATTTAAAGTTTAATTCAAAATGTTAAATTTCACTAAATTCTGCAACATGATTGCTGTTGAACAAAATTTTTACTTTTAAGCTTCATTTTTTTACTTTTTAGTTTATATTGCTTTCAAAGCGCGCTCCTTCAGTTTTTTTAAACTTGCAATTTATTTTTTTAATTGTTACATTCTACAGGATTTGTCCAGGGTTCTTGTGCACCGCTTGGCTGTCCATCGAACCGTTTGAAGTTTTCGGTGGTTTTCTCCAGGTGTAACGCGAATTTTAGGACCCCTTAAAAATTCCGCCTCCGGGCACAGCTTACCATAGGCAGATAACCGTGTAGTTTTACCTCAACTCAATACACACGTTTTCAAAATATTAGCAGCACAAAATTTAAATATTTTATAAAATAATAAATATAAAAGGATTCTTTATTATGCTTGGTTAAGAATATTCTCAAAGATACATGAATTCACTAAAATCATAAAAAAATGTGTGCAATTTTTATATTTAAAGCAAAGCATTGGGAGGGGGAGTAGAGACAGGAATTATTTAGCTTCACATAAAAACTAAATTCGGTTCTGAATGTTTTTAAAAATAAATTCTGCACAATGATTTTATTTTTTCATTCTTTATAATTGAATAATTTCCATATATTTTTCTCGATTCACAAAACAAAAATATCACTGAATAACATTTTTTCGCATGAATTAATTTTTTATTGATAAAGAGAAAAAAAACATTAATTCGATAATAAAAACTCAAAATACTGTCAAACAATGACAAACGTGAGGCAAAACGCGATAAAATAATCATACTTGAAAAGCATTGCGCAAATAAATGTTTATAACCAAAAGAAATAGAAAGAAAAAAAATTGAATTTTTCCTCGTGTACTTTTTTTTCTTTTTTTTTCTACTTTGTTACTTTTTTGTCTTTTTAATTTTATGCAAGCAGTACGTAACAATTTAAATTCTCGTAGAAAACCTCTTAAAATATTTGAGTCTGAACGTGAATTTCTTTTTCCTTTTGTTCTTAATCATGTTTTTTAATGTACGTGGATTTTTTTCCCCTATTTTCGTGTATGTGTATGATTTTATTTTTTCACATCCTTCTTACATCATTTACGTTTTTTTTTCTTCCTGTGAAATTTCATTAGAGATTTTATGAGAAAGCGAAAAAAGTTCATTACGTTATTTGTATAAGGGACTGTATACAAAATGAGAATTTTTTTTTCCTCAGTCTGTCCCAGACAGTACATAAGCTTAAATCAAACTTGACATTTCTTTGAATTTGACGTATTAATACAAGCTTGACAGTTCAATTCATTTTAAGCTTGCAGCAAGCTTGGAGAAGTCATTTGAACTGTCAAGCTTGAATACAACTGGATGACTGCTCGATTTGGAAAGCCACATCCACATAACAAATAATTTATCATCAGTCATAAATTTACTTGGCCATATATTTAAAAAAAAGATTCTATATTTCCAAATATAGAAATTCTTCAAAATAAAATACAATTATACTACGAAATGGATTTCAAAATCAGTCTTTTGTCTCTATTATTTTGGCCAATATTGCCCAACATGAGTGTCGCGATATTGAAAGTTTTAAAACGTGTGCTGCTTTTGAGTTTATATTATGCTTATTTCCCTATTAGTAGAGTCTATAAATCACACATAACATTATTTTAATTTTGATTCATCCCATGGAAAAATAAAAGAAACCAATCGGCATCGGCCATTGATCAATCTCGCCAAAAAACGGCGTGACAACCAAACAGTCACTTCAAACTTTAATCATATCAGCGCTAGTCAAATTGGCTGAGTGGTTAGCACGTTGTCTTCCCAAACTTTAGGTCTCGAGATCGATCCCAGCCGCGGACGCTTGATGGAAACGGATTAAAATAACTTGAAATTTCAGCGTACAGGGGAAAATGCATGGAAAAATAAAATATGTGGGGCGCGTTCGCAGACGGACGCCCCGTGTCTTTAGGAAATTTTTTTAAGCTTGAAATTAAGCTTGCTATGTCAAGCTTAGTTCAAGTTGGGCAAGTGTAAATTTGAACACTTGATTCAAGCTTGCATTCAGCTTACACGCTTTTAATTTTCAAGCTTAATTCAAGTTTATTGACTTGATAAAGCAAGCTTAATGCAAGTTTGCAATTTTGCCGTGGTGTCTGCGGGTATTCCCCGTTTTGCAAGTTTTGACGATAGTGCAGAAAAATACGGAAGAGCTCCAATTATCCGAATCAATTGGGACCAGATCGCATTCGAATAATCCAAAAATTCGGATAATTGGATTTTTTTTTTTCGAAAAAAGAGTCTAGTACACATATGGGCATCCGCAGCCAGCGGGCCGGATGTGGCCTACCTCGGCTTTTGATGCGGACCGCGGAATATATCAAAACCCTAAAATAAAATAAATAAAAACTTTGTGAAAAAAGTACATATAAAAAGTTATAAGTAACATTTTATGTGTGCTATTTTCACAAAGTTTTTAGTTATTTTATAATTTAGCACCAGTTTTTTGAGTGAGTTTGTTTTTTTTTTCAGATCAAAACCCTGTCTAAAACCCATATAAACCATTCAAAATCCCATATAAATCCCAATTATACGGCCCACGATTTCGCTAACATCCTAAAGTGTGGGTGGTAACTTTTCAAAGGTTGCCCATACCTGGTCTAGAATGTACTGTATGTACTTTGAAAATGGGAGAAAAAACTATTTTTAAGTAAAAAGAGCTTGTATTTAACCCTTTAACGCGCAGTGTTCCCGCTCTGGGAACACCCAACTCTGACGTTTTGACTGTTGCCAGTCACGAAGAATAGATTTAATTTCTATAAAAATAGTGGCGGGTGACAGAGCTCCACGAGAATCTTACTTTTTAGCACGTCATTTCCCGTCAAAAATAGTCGCGATTATTTTTAACAGCACTGGCATCTTCTGAAAAATGGAAGAATGCGAGAACAGCTAGATAGATTGCCCAATGCTGGAAAATGGGCAGCTGTTTGCCATCGCTCGACTTGACTACCAGCAAGAGGGCGGACGATCGAAACGTTCATCGCGTGCCACAGATCTAGAGCCATTTTTGACGCAGTTGGCTGTGCCGGCACAGCCAGCTGTCGTAGTTAAGTCGAGCGATGGCAACGGCTGCCCTTTTTTCAGCATTGGGCAATCTATCCGGATGTTCTCGCATTCTTGCATTTTTCAGCAGATGTCAGTGGTGTTATAAAATAATCGTGACCATTTTTTGACGATAAATGACGTGCTAAAAAGTAAAGGATTCTCGTGGAGCTATGACACCCGCAACTATTTTTATAGAAATCCAATCTATCCTTCTTGACTGGCAACAGTCAAAACGTCAGCGTTTGGAGTTCCCAGAGCGGGAACACTGCACGTTAAAGGGTTAATAGAGGCCGTCAGAATGGATACAAAATATGTGTTTGAAGCTAAGAGTTGTTAGTAGTTGGATAGGCATTTATTTTTCGATCGTGTTTTACTTCTATTTAGGGGGAATCAACATATGTATCTTAGCTCTTTATATCTCAAAAATTAATTTCTTTTAAATTTTTACTACAATGAGCAGTAACAGGTTATAAACATACTTACTTTTTTTTCCAGTTTAGCAATTCATTTGAAATTTATTGACCAAAATATTTTTGTGGCAGAGTTCAATAAAACGGGTTATTTTTACTCTTATTTTACTCGAGAAAAAATATGAAGTATGCCAAAGAGTTACTGAAGTGAACAGTTTACTTAAAAAAAAAAAAAAAAAATCATTAACATTTTCGTACGGTTGACCTAAGAAAAAATAATATGGGTGCTGCAATAACCAATTAGTCAAACAGCTGAAGGACAAAATACAGTTCCATGTTATTATATTTACTTAACCCTTTAACGCGCAGTGATCCCGCTCTCTTAACACCCAACTCTGACGTTTTGACTGTTGTCAGTCACGAAGACTAGATTTGATTTCTATAAAAATAGTTGCGGGTGACACAGCTCCACGAGAATTCTTTACTTTTTAGCACGTCCTTTCCCATCAAAAAATGGTCACGATTATTTTTAAAAGCACTGACACCTGCTTAAAAATGGAAGAATGCGAGAACAGCTGGATAGATTGCCCCATGCTGAAAAAAGGGCAGCCGTTGCCATCGCTCTACTTAACGACCAGCAAGATGGCGGACGATCGAAACGTTCATCGCGTGCCACAGATCGAAGCACAGTCAGCTGTCGTCAAGAAAAGGGTCTCTCGATCTGTGGCACGCGATGAACGTTTCGATCGTCCGCCATTTTGCTGGTCATTAAGTCGAGCGATGGCAACGGCTGTCCTTTTTTCAGCATTGGGAAAGGGTTGCGCCTCAAAGGGTTAAGTATCACTAATTTTTCTGTAAAAAAAAGTATATATACTTTATGCCCATGTTATTCTAGAATAAAGTCATTCAAATATTTTTTTAAAACACCGTGGTGAATTAATACAGCTTTAATTGGTATGTTGCAGTTCTGCAAGGCAGTGCTAACAGGTTAATATAACTACAAAATTACTAATACAGAACTTTTATTTAATTATTCTCTCATTCCATTTTTTGAGAACCGTTTACAGTAGATAGATACATTAATATCTATAACATAAAGTGTGTGAAAGTTCAGCTTATTGGAACTGTAACAGTGTTTATTAATGCAACAACAAACATTAAAATGATAGTTCAGAAAATTGCAGAATATATCTTCCACATATAGTCCCGTTAAGCTCGTTTTAAATATGTAATTTTAAATATTCAATATTAGCTGATAGTTTTGTTCTGGCCATTATCCATGAAAAAAATATCTCCTTGCTGGTTTTATTAGAAATATATTATTACAATGTAAACGAAATACGTAAATGTTTTCATTCATTTAGTTTTTGTTTTGGTAAATTAGATTTCAAAAATTCATAATTTCGAAGTAGCACGAAAAAAGATTATGAACTGTCAAGTGTGACTAATTTAGCGTTTAGCTTGGCAGAATTAGGAGTTGCATTTGCGCGAACTACGCTGTAAAATATGGCAAAATATAACAAAATTGAGTTCAGCTGCATTCATTATTATCATACCTAATTTATTAAAAGTCGTAGCTTTTTTCCTCCATTACTAACCAAATTGGGGGTAACCATTTACTGAATCAGTCTTTTAAAATGTGTGTGATGTGACATTTAAGAGAAACAATGCACCTTTGTGTTTAAGGAAAAAAAAATAAATCTGGAGTGACTCCACTCGACTTTCCGAACACTTAGGATTAAGATCATTACCAAGCATTTAGATAAATTTTAATCGGAGAATAATTCAAACATATATACCAAACTGCTCAATCGAATGCGCCGTTTAAACGCTAGCGCACTTTCAAGAATTTCCTCCCATAGGCCATAATGTAAAAGAAATTTTTGTCGTAGCCCTTTAGGAGAACTCTAAGTCCTATACACACCAAAATCAATACCGGTCTTGCAACGGTGGTTTATAACATATAGACCCAATTTGAGCTCAATCGAATGCCCCGTTTAGGAGCTATCGTATTCACTCACATACACACATACATACATGCATACATACATCTCGTGAAAATAGCATAAATGAATTCAGAAGACCTCAAAACGTGTCAATACACGAAAATCTCGAAGTCGAATTTTTTCATGATGACAATACTATACTTACATGGTGCATGTTCGGAAAGTAAAAAGCAATAAGTATATTTTGTATTTATTGGGCGTTTTCCAACAACACTAAAGTATTTAACACTCAAGGAATTAGAACGAATCTGTACTAATACATAAAGGTGAACATTCTAATTTCAGGAATTACAATGTCCGATTTGAAAAATTGTTTTTGCCTGTAGCGTAGTCAAGAATTTTTTTTCGGTGGTGGCTAAGAACTCAAATTCTTGATTGTAGTATAATTTATAAATTTCGATGCAACATATCTTTTTTGTGGTTGTGTGGGGGGGAGAGAAAGGGAATGGGCCCCCTTTATTTTACCTAAGAGTGTTCACATATAAAAATGAATTAAAGAGAAGAAATCAAGAAAATTTTTAAGTTCATTAGTTCATTATTAGCTAATTCAAATTAATAAATTAAAATGATTAGTTAATTAAAATCATTAACCTAATGATTTTAATTAACATTTTAATTAAAATGATTAAGTTCATAGATCAAGGGTAAAATCTTTGCAGTTGGAAATATATACATTAGAAAAAAAAATTAATTTGGTTTAGGTCCGTAGAGGATCATCATATTTCTCAAGGAGAACTTTCAAATTTATCCGCGAATACGTAATTTTCTCCATATCGTAACGTTTACTTATTTCGGGGGGCGGCTGCAGCCCCATCAGCCACCCCCTGGCTACGCCCCTGGTTTTTATGTTTCATAGCTGGTTATTAAGGAAAGTTAAAATTTTGGGTTTATTAAAAACTTCCTCTCCATGAATTTTCAGAGAGTGGCACTTTTTAAATTTATATACGACCCCGATACAGATAAATTCCCATTGATTAAAATGTGCCCCATACACTAATGAGGTATAAACTTTCAGCCTTTCATCATAAAACGTCTTAGGGATATATTTATACAAGATGATCGGGGCTATACGTGAATTTGAATGTAAACGCTTATTGCTAGAGTGAAAGAAAAAACATTTAATTGCGTAATTTTAATGCGATCATCCAATGTAATTTCCCCCTCCCCCTTCAACAGCCATTGAAAAGTGGTCTAAGTCAGCATTTATTAATCTTCATATCTCTGACACTTTTTAAGATATAATCTCAAATCTTGTAAATCACCTCATTAGTGTATGGGGCACATTTTACAAACTAATTTATTTGAATATTACTTTTTTTACGAATATTTTTTCCGTGGTCCTACCTTAATTTGAACATTATTTCAATTTACATTGCCCTCTTATCTTTAATGGATAAAAAAGTAAAGCGTGTTACCAACTTTTTGGAACACCCTATATATAGTTGTTAATGAAGGTTATCGCAACGCAACGTAATAAGTACATCGCAAGTATAACGCAACGCAGCTTAAAAATGTACATCTCAAGCCTGTTAGTTTGCGAGATACCGCAACGGAAGGAAAACGGTGAAATTCTGCGCAGCGACTAACTTCCGTTCCGCAAAAAAAAAATGGTCGTTAAGAGAGGTGTTCGCTCAAAGAAGTATAAACATTTGATAGTCAAGAAGTAAAAAAATTCTAAAAAATATTTTTCGTTTTGTTATTTATGAAGTTGTGTACTAATACATAAGTAATTATACAAACATGTTTTTCAAATTTAAATTTTAACCCTTAAAAGCTGTGTGTTGCCTTTTGGTTCCAATTTGGCCTTCTGCAATACTGTTAGAATAGGCATTAAGGTTTCAATATTAATGTTGCCAATAAGATAAATACTAAAGATATCATTAAATCAATTTTCAATACATATATTGCAGCACTAGAGCTGTTTAAGAATAAAGATAGATGTAATTTTTCAGTTGTAGGTACATGTGCTTTTTGTTTTGTTTGGAAGCTTGCAAATACCCTTTTTTGTTCTGCAGTGATCAAGTACATTTTTTTTTTGTGGAAAAGAAAAGTATGTAACGCATTTTTATAACTGTTTTTCGATATTTCACTGTAAAGTATTTGTTATAGGCAGATTTTTGTTTGTGTTGCCAATAGGCATAAGTTCCACTAAGCTTGGAGAACAATGAACAGTTTTGGTTTTTGATTATTCAGTCAATCTTATTATTTCTCATATATTTGACTTAAATTTGAACGAAACTTACATTTTGTACTTTATTTTTTATTGTATACAAGATGTTCTTCTACAAGTTATTCTCTGCAAATTTTTAAACTGCAAAGGATACACACAACAAAATATGAAAACTGTTGCATTAGACTGTGCTTTAATAAAAATAACTGTTTCAGATATTTCGATACAATTCTCTTACTAAGTAGTTGGTAATCATACAGTAAGATATCACAAAGAGAAACTACTTTGCACTCCACATTGATTTTTGCAATAACTTTTTGTATGTGTAATAAGAATTAATCTCTTAAAGTAATTTAAAGAAATTCTTTATCATAGTTCTTAAAAAATGTGTGTGTGATATTACAAAATTTTATTAAAGAAAATTATTTTTTCAACTAAAGCCCAGTGTTGCTGATTGACAACAAACTGTTTTTTAGTTGTAAATCATACATAAAACAAAGTATGTTTAAAAGTATTTTCCCTATGATTTGCTTAAGAAATGAAAGCGAAAAATATTTTTAAATTTATATTTTAACTTTCAGGCATTTAAGGGTTAATTCAATATTTAGAAATTTCAGATTTTTTCATTCTTTTTTCTCTCAGAGTCCATCTTTTTCTACTTTATTTTTTTATATCTGTCCAAAGACCATTTACCTTGATATTCTTCATGCATTCAATATTTGCCATAATAAAATTTATTTGCTCTAAAATTTGCTTTTTGAATTTTCTCACTCATCCAAAAGGAACCGTCAAATTCCTCCCTGAATTTCCTTTTCTGGTATCGTGACTCGATCTCGGATCAAATGCACTGCTCCAACAGTAAAATCACTGCTTTCTCAGGCATGTCTTTTTTTTCAAACCTACAAGATTTGTGCGTGTGTACTTGCACCTGCTGTCGATCTGTAGCAGAGTAACTGGTTTGAAATGGGGGTTTTTGTTTATTTTACTTCCGGAAAAAAAATTGCTCGGAAATTTTCGGACAGGGAACAGGACCCGGTCGCTTTTAGAGGGTTGTGCGGTCTCTTCTAGAGGATCTTTTAAGCATAAAGTAGATGGGGTAAAAAAATCGGTGTCTCAAAAAACTGGCCGTTGGAGGAGGTGGTCGGTCTTAGAAATTGAACTGTGTATACCGGGTGTCCGAAATTAAACGACCCTATTTTAAAGTTTTCTACAGGCGAAAGTATTGTTGAGAAAGTTATGAAATTTTGTGCTGGACGTAATGAAGGTATGCGAATTTGTTTAACTCTTTGAGGCGCAACCCTTTCCCTATGCTGAAAAAAGGGCTGTGCGCACAGCCAGCTGCGTCAAAAAAGGGTCTCTAGATCAGTGGCACGCGATGAACGTTTTGATCGTCCGCCATCTTGCTGTAGTTAAGTCGAGCAATGGCAACGGCTGCCCTTTTTTCCAGCATTTGGCAATCTATCCAGCTGTTCTCGCATTCTTCCATTTTCCAGCAGATGCCATTGCTGTTAAAAAGAATCGTGATCATTTTTTGACGGGCAATGGCGTGCTTTATTTATGGCAAATACGGGCATGTTATGGCAAATACGGACAATTATGGCATATTGCCCGTATTGCTATGGCCGTTATGGCAAATACGGGCAGTTATGGCATATTACGGGCAATGGCGTGCTTTAGCCAAAAGTAAAGGAGTCTCGTGGAGCTATGTCACCCGCTACTATTTTTATAGAAATCCAATCTATTCTTCGTGACTGGCAACAGTCAAAACGTCAGAGTTGGATGTTCCCAGAGGGGGAACACTGCGAGTTAAAGGGTTAAGCAAAAAAAATAATTCAAATATTCACCACCAGGGGGCGTTTTCAGCCGCCAAATTCCAGATGCATGGCCTCCTCGGTGCCCAGACTTTAATCCATCCGACTTTTGGCTTTGAGGGAGTTTGAAACATTTGGTAAGTCGTGATAATCCAGGAAATTTGCCTAATCTTAAAGACAGCATTTCACAACACTTTCGCACCACCTGAACACACTGCTGTCAGCTGTGGAAAATACTCCCGATGGTATCTGACAACGATGGAAGTCATGTTGAACATGTTGTAATAAGGTTTGTAAACTATCATAAATGTATCCTAAACGTGTAATTCATTCAAAACGCCCGCTGGTGTCGGACACTTGAACTAGTTTTTTGTATTCGCTCAAACAAATTCCCCATACCTTCATTATGTCCTACACAAAAATTCGTAAGTTTCTCAGCAACAGTTTCGTCTGTTTACAACTGGGTTCACAAGGTGTCATTTAATTTCGGACACCTTGTACATTAGGGTGGAGCAAAAAAAAAAAAAAACTTTATTTTAAAATTCACACTGCCTGAGTCATTAAATGGTTGGAAACTGATAAGAACAAATTGTTTCCAAATTTCAGGTCGAAATATCATCTTCAGGTTCCACAACTCTAGCGAATATATTTCTAGCTTATTTGTATTAAAATAATAATGTTTAATTAATTAATTGAATAATTAGTTATGTTTTCATTATTCAATTGTTTTATTAATACGTTATTGTCACATGTCAGTGCTTGAAATCGTAGATTTAGAAGCAAACTTCGACTTAGGATCGGATTCAGAAGTGGAATATTCCTCAGAAAATGATGACTATTTGGTTAGTCAAATGTCGGAAAGCGACTGACGATGAGATTCCCTCAATCTCCAAGACAGACCCAATGCCTGAACTAGTCGTTGTTCTTGATAGAGCAGATCTACCGGAGTATTAATTATTCAATAATTAAACGCAATTATTTCAATCGAAATTCATAAAAAGACTAAAAAAGACACTGAGAATAGATTCGCTTGATCTGTGGAACCTGAAAATGGCAATACTTTGAGCTGAAATTTGGTGACCATTTGTTCTTACCATTTTCGCACCATTTAACCCTTTGAGGCGCAATCCTTTCCCAATGCTGAAAAAAAAGCAGCCGTTGCCATCGCTCGACTTAACGATCAGCAAGAGGGCGGACGATCGAAACGTTCATCTCGTGCCACAGATCGAGAGACCCTTTTCTGTAGACAGCTGGCTGTGCCCGCGCACAGCCAGCTGCCGCCAAAAATGGGTCTCTCGATCTGTGGCACGAGATGAACGTTTCGATCGTGTGACGGGAAATGACGTGCTAAAAAATAAAGGATTCTCGTGGAACTCTGTCACCCGCAACTATTTATATAGAAATCCAATCTATTCTTCGTGACTGGCAACAGTCCAAACGTCAGAGTCGGGTGTTCCCAGATCGGGAACACTGCGCGTTAAAGGGTTAATGACTCGGGCAATGTTAATTTCGAGAAAAAGTGTTTTTCGCTTCACCCTATTGTACATTCCCCGTTCCCCCAGCCAAGAGGTGCTAGGATTTCGTATCACCATTTCAATCAAACATATTTTATTTCTATCAATACTTGCACGTGTCTCTCTATCTCTCTTTTTATATATAAATCTCAACTATTAGTCAACGGAAGGAAAACGCACGCAATTTTCCTAACATATTTCCTTTAACTTTTAAGAATCCATCCCAATAATAAAAGCCATTTCTCATAAGAAGGGATTTTTTTTTCTTTTCCTTGCTCTTCCTGGATTTTAAAATCTACACAAATTCTTTCCCAGGCGCATCTACATTTTTTTTTCATATTCTTCTTTCATCCATCCTGCTCTTAAAAATGGTTCACCCAAAAAAAGAGGAAAAAAATAAATAAATGAACGATGAAAAAAAAAAATCCTAGATGAAATAAGAGGAATATTTTGTACATGATGGAATCTTTTCTTAGCTTATGGAATTTGCTTTTAAAATTTTCCACTTTTTCACCGAGAGAGGTTTATGATATTTTTTAATATATGTATGTTATTCCGTTGAAACATTTAAAAAAATAATTATATATTTTAAAATGCTGTAATGAAATTATAGAAATTTTTATGTAGATCAGGTATTAATCTAAACCTGTTAAAGGCAATGTAGTTTCTTATGCAGAAAACAGCTTTGCAGACAAGGTTCACTATGTAAAATAAAATACATACTGTCGTAGCTGCCTCTTTCTGGTGTGACGGTGGATGATAAGTTTACATAAAAACTGTGTACTATGGGAACTTCAATGCGAACTATGTTTGTACCCTATTTTGCCCTGCCCCATAGAGCAAAAGGGGTAATTTGCAGCTTTGGATATATTGAGATGTAGACTAAAAATGCGTCGCGTCTTTCAAGTTTCAGTAATGCAGAATAGCAACTAAGATTATAAAACTGAAATACAATTTAATACCATTTGTCACAGAGTTATTGGCCAGAATAACCTTAAGTACGCCATTTTGCCCTCCCTTCAATAAATGGATTTTTCAGATGTTCACCTACTGTAAATCGGAACAAAGTAAAATAAACGCTACTGAGGATTGTAAAAGAATGCTCTTAGTAGAAAAAAAAAAAAAAAACATTGTGTCTGAAACATTTATGGGACAACAAATCCACCACATAACACAACAAACAAATAAATTGCCTCAACTTATTTGTGGTTCTTTCTCCTCTCTACAGATGGTGAGTGTTCTGCTAGGAAGTTTTTTGTTCCACTGTAGACATAGACTGGATTTAGTCAAGCTTATTTTATCTAATTAACTTACTAATCTCATAGATCAGGATAGTTTAACACCAAGCATTAGATCAGCAAATTCGTCGTCGTAATTCGTTCAAATTCTATGATGTTTGACGTCAAGCATTGCATAAACAAAAGCGAAAATTTGACTGAACATCAAAAGTCCAGGTGATTATTACTGAACATCAAAACTACAGGCGATTATTACTGAAAATCAAAACTCCAGGTGATTATAGTACTGAACATCAAAACTCCAGGTGATCAGTACTAACCACAAGATCAGCGTTGGCTAAACATTGCACGTTTTCATATTCGACGTCGGGCATTAATTAGATTAGAAGTGGCTGGAAGCTCTGTGATTTGATATTTATTTCCAAGTATTAAATCTTGTAGTGGCAAAAAGTTAAACAGTTTGATTTTTACAGCAAACGCTATATCATTAGTGGCTGAAACTTTGCCATTCTGATGTTTGACACCAAGCTCTGTATTACATCTATGGCTGAAACTCTCCAGTGGGACAGGAGAACAAGACATAGCATCTCAAGAGCTTATCTAGAGGCATTCTTGAATTTTTATAGTCCCTGACACGTAATAGGGTTTATTTAACCCTTTGAGGCGCAACCTTTTCCCAATGCTGGAAAAAGGGCAGCCGTTGCCATTGCTCGACTTAACGACCAACAAGATGGCGGACGCAGCTGGCTGTGCGGCACAGATAGCTGTCGTCAAAAAAGGGTCTCTCGATCTGTGGCACGCGATGAACGTTTCGATCGTCCGCCCTCTTGCTGGTAGTTAAGTCGAGCGATGGCAACGGCTGCCCTTTTTCCAGCATTGGGCAATTTATCCAGCTGATCTCACATTCTTCCATTTTTCAACAGATGTCAGTGCTGTTTAAAAATAATCTTTTTACGGGAAATGACGTGCTACAAAGTAAAGGATTCTCGTGGAGCTATGTCACCCGCCACCATTTTTATAGAAATCAAATCTATTCTTCGTGACTGGCAACCGTCAAAACGTCAGAGTTTGGTGTTCCCAGAGCGGGAACACTGCGCTTTAAAAGCTTAAATTTATGCCCAGGGTAGAAATCAGAATATTTAGAAAGTGGTGCTCTGTCTTCTCTGGTACGTAACATTTATCACTGGACCGTATATATGATTTAAATTAAAGAATATTGCAAAACAGAAGAAATTAAATGAGAAATATATATTGATTTACCGTTGAGCTCAATAAGAAAATGTGAATACCTACTTTATAAATATTAAATAGTTCAAATTATGAGACATGCATTGGTAAAATTAAATAGCATGTATTGTGTAACTAAATGAGCAACGTTTGCCACAGAAAAATATAAATAAAATGTTACTGGGCCGGCGAACCAACCAATTTTGTATTCTACTGGTCCGTTATATATTTTAGTGGTCTCGGACCAGCGGACCGCCGTTAATTTCGGGCCCTGGTTATTCTATAAATTGCAAGATTACTGTGAAAGAACTGTCATGAACTTAAGTCTCTTGAAAATGAAATATAAGAAAGGAATTATTTAAAAATATTCCTTTGCTTATCAGAATTAATTTCATTTTCATACTTTCCTAACAAGGTATTTTTTAAACATTCTAATATTTCTTTTACTTCGCGTTTTTAATAAGTTAGTTTTCTAAATGAGATAAAAAAAATCGAAATAACCAAATTGGTTACGTTGATTATCAGTCTAAGTAAAACGGTAATAAGAAATAGTTCTTGTAGATTCAAAAATGGGGGGGGGGATTCTTTGCCTGAAAAAAAAATAAATCCAAAGAAAAAATTTTATATATTCTCATTTATTTTTTTGTATGTGGTAAAGTTATTTTTATCTTCCCTTTCATGAGAAGGCAGAACCAAATGGTGGAAAAGAGAGAGAAAAAATAAAATAAAATAAAAATTTCGCTTGGAATTCATAATTTTTAAGTTGCACAGGCGAAGCAATAATTAAATTGGTGTGCCAGATGAAAATGAAAAAATAATTGTGTTTTGAAGATGTGTATCCGTATTATTAAGATTTTACTTTTCTTTCGTTTTTTTATTTTTTATTTTAAAGTAATCTACTGAAAATTATTTTGTTAGAATAGAAAATTCAGTCTTTAGAAGTTCAGAAGCTAGGATGATGTGAACAGAGTTAATACCAATTAACATTTTGATAAAAAAAGTCTGTCAATTAAAGATTTTTAATAAATAAAGAGCTTACTGTCGTTGTCAAAGTGTACATTGCAGATATTCATTTTCGGAGATTTTTCGGCATTTTGACTACTATGCCTAATTTACTAACCAAATAACATTTTGATTAATAAGCCTGTCAATTAAAGATTTTTAATAAATAAAGAGCTTACTGTCGTTGTCAAAGTGTACATTGCAGATATTCATTTTCGGAGATTTTTCGGCATTTTGACTACTATGCCTAATTTACTAACCAAATAACATTTTGATTAATAAGCCTGTCAATTAAAGATTTTTAATAAATAAAGAGCTTATTGTCGTTGTCAAATGAATATCTGCAATGTGCACTTTTTGGAGATTTTTCGACATTTTGACTATTATGACCAGTTTACTAACCAAATTTTCGTATAAAGATTTCTATACGACTCTAAGCATTATACGGTGAACTGTGATGGCTAAAAAAAAAAAAAAAAAAAAGGTCATGTGAATCAGCCAAAAAATTGTAAAATAATAATTGCTAATAAAAGCTGGTAGTATTAAATAAACTTTTTGAACATAGCAGATATTGGTTTGACAACGATGATATATGCTATTTTGTAAGCGTTGTGTGAAATACTGGTTCGAAAATCACAAAGTGGGTCTACGTAAAATTAGTCCAGCAAGTTCGAAAAGCGAATATAATACTTCATTTTACATATTTTATATAATACACGAAGCACTAAACATCTCACCAGAAAATGCAGAATTGAATAACACATGCAACAAATCATCAGCTATCTCAGCCATAACACTATTCAAATCGCAATGTCAATCGTATAACTACTCTCTGCATCCACAATCTGTTTCAACTTGCCCACAGATTCGATATTTATAGTTTTCCCAAGCAGATCGTGACGTCATATTTCTCCATCTTTCGCGTAACTCCTTTCTTGATTGAGATGCAGCCGAAATTTCTACAAATTTCTTTTGGTCGCCAAAGTATATGAAAAACATGTCGCCCAACCGGTCTTGCAGTTCGTTGCCAAGGTCAAGGGGTCACATGCTGTATAACACAACTTTGATGGGGCTGTATAACTTGTCTTTCCAATAACACAACTTTGATGGGGAGAAAACATTACAATTTTGTAACAATATTTTTCAAGAACGGGATTTTTATTAAGTGGTATTCTGTGTTTAGAGAAAATATTTTCTAGTTACTGATCATAGATCCAAATGATACTGACCAAACCTGAATTTTGATTGATTAATAGAAAAGTAATAGAGTAATACTAGGTTATTGCGTAATACTAATGCAGGAAAACAAACATTACAGACCCCATTGGTAAAATCGCGCCAAATGTCCGATAGGTCGCCAATCTGGGAGACCATTTGGCGAAATATCGCCAAATTTCGTGCACAAAAATGTCCCCAAAATGATTCAGCTATAGCACCAATATTTTTCGAGAATTCTAGAAAATCCTATGTTAAGCAATGGGGAAAACAAAAACTCCCTACTGCGCGTTCTAGTTAATCAATTTTGATGCAACAAAATGCAAAATTTTGATTATTTGAAGCGTAGAATACGAATTTTAGACTAGTTTAATCCCAAGAAGAGAGGGTTACCCCAAAAACCTGTAACAATATACCATATATATACACACACAGAGACAGAATAGCATTAGTTTCGAAAAGCACCCTTTATATTACATACAACTTCGAAATACTTAGCTTAAATGAAAGTTAAAAAGCTTTCCCAGAAAGTTAAAAATTGCAACTCTCAACGTATACTTTAATTAAGCTGACAATCGACCATAAATTAAAGCATAATGTGCTTTAAATTTTTATAAAGTATTTCCATCCTAAACGGCAATAATTTCCCCCCATGGCTTTTTTTCCCCTACCTATCCCTATTTTAAATTCCCTCATATGCACTTAACTTTAGTTTTCCACCAAAATTGTTTTTAAATAATCTCATTAATACTGGCTTTGTCCTTTATAATGAGAATTTCACAAGAGCTGGTGTTAATTATATTAATTGTTCTTCTGTGCCGGAGGAATCAATTACGTAAAATATTAACTAAATTACGTAAGACTCCAAAAAATAAAATGAGTCTTGAGTTAATGCGACTCCCTAAAGTAAAATAATTCACCGCTGTAAGTTACGATGTTTGTAAATGGAGTTTTAAATTCTTTGAAGATATTTTTACGTACTGCGTAATGATAAGAAAAATTATATTTAACCCTTTAACGCGCAGTGTTCCCGCTATGGGAACATCCAACTCTGACGTTTGGACTGTTGCCAGTCACGAAGAATAGATTTCATTTCTATAAAAACAGTGGCGGGTGACAGAACTCCACGAGAATCCTTTACTTTTTAGCACGTCACTTCCCGTAAAAAAATGGTCACGGTTATTTTTAACAGCACTGACATCTGCTGAAAAATGAAAGAATGTGAGAACAGCTCGATAGATTGCCCAATGCTGAAAAAAAGGGCAGTCGTTGCCATCGCTCGACTGAACGACCAGCAAGAGGGCGGACGATCGAAACGTTCATCTCGTGCCACGGATCTAGAGACCCTTTTTCGACGCAGCTGGCTGTGCGGCACAGCCAGCTGCGTCGAAAAAGGGGTCGAAAACGGCCGGCCCTTTTTTCAGCATTGGGAAAGGGTTGCGCCTTAAAGGGTTAATATTGCCGATTAGAGATGAAACGAGCTCGGCCCGAACCAGGCTCGGGCTCTGTAATTGACTATTATGTTCGGGCTAGTGAGAAATTTCTCCTTTATTGAACATACTGCTTGCAAACAGATTTTTAAAAAGTGATTCATGGGAGAAATATACTAAAGTAGAATCTCCCTATAGCGAAGTCTCTCTACAACGAATTTCTCCGTATAACGAAATATTTAATCGGAACTCATGCATAAATAACATTAAAAGTACTCTACATATAACGAATTACCTGCCTCCCTATAATGAATTTTTTTTTTGTCATTTTTGAAGAAAGTTTCTAATTTTTGAGCATTCAATTGGCATAGGTTACCTGCTGACCGGAAAATAAAGCATGGAAAAAAATCGGCTAGAAGAAATAGGTTTCTTCCAAATAAAAAAATAACCGTTTCTTCCATTTTTTTCTAAGAATCCATCATATATGTTGCAACTTCGGATGGTACAATACATGCTCCAAAAAATTCTTATAATAAAATATTATCTTAATGTAATTACACATATGAGCATTTAATTATGCATACCCAATTATTACGTTAGCCTTTTTAGTCAAGATTATTCATTTGACTAAAACTTCTCGATTATTGGGTAACAAAAAAAAAAAAAAAAAAAAAAAATCTAAAAATCACAAAATCAATTGAAAGTTATTTATTTCAAGTTTATAAACATAGTTTTTGTTAAACTTCTACAAGTATATTAAATAGTATTGGTGGATGTTTACCTATTATAAAATGACACAAGACTGCTTTTTATTTACATCGTTTTTATTAAAGAACCTAACTTACTATGATTTCTGTAAACAATTTCATCGAAATCGTCATTTTACTTACTACAGTGCAACATAGTACAACAAAAGTAAAATTTTTAAAATCAGCATCGAGGTATGCATGTTGAATAAATAATTACAAATTTTAGTGTACTGGTTAATAGAATCTTTTTAAAATGCATTTTTATATGAAAAATGAAAATTTGGAACGATTATTTTTAAAAATGGCATTAACATTGAAACACACGGACACACACCAACCGCTAATGTTATTAAAAACCACCTGTTGTGAATTCCTAATCAATCTGAAGTTTAATTTAAAAAAAATACCTTAATACTAAAAAAGTATTTTCCAAAATATAACTTTCTTAATTTTACAATTCATATAACTTTATTAATTTTACAATTCATATAACTGTATTAAATGTCATTAGTTGCTTTATATAGTCAATATATTTTAAACTAGAAGGCCAAGCCGGTTGTGGAGGCTATTACAACAGAAGCTATGGAAAAAATCCACATTCGACAAAAATATTGTTACGAAAATCTTGTTGTAGGTGTACGATAAAATAGTACACCAAGCTCGGAAACCGAATGTAACATTTTATTCTATAAATCAAAGTACTAATACTTCTCAAAAATATGGAATTTAAGAACACAGCCAAACAAATAGCTCTATTCAAAGTGCCAAGTCAGCGTGTCGCTTCTCAGTCAATCACACACTAACTCACTACTGACTGACTGAAAAGTATGTTTAGCGGAGTACCTGTCAGAAAAGATGACTAACTTCCAGTTTGGCGTAGGTATCGTTGGACAATAGAAATGTGAAAAAATCAGAAAAAACAAGTGAGAACCACTTAGTAAAAATTGAGAAACCGAAGTTAACTCATGAAAAAAGAAGAAAAAATTTTCAGTCAAGCCAATGTCGTGCAGAAACAATAAGAGAAGGGAGAGGATGAAAGCGGATGTGACGTCACATAAGATACAGTATTTTTTCTAGCTTTTTCCAGAAACTTCTCTCCTAATTGAGATAGAGCCAAAATTCGACCAGTTTCGAAAACTTTCTTTTTGTCGCCAAGTTGCCGACATGGTCTCCAAGTCTGTCGCCAAGTTGCCAAAATGGTCTCCAAGTCTGTCGCCAAGTTGCCGAAATGGTCTCCAAGTCTGTCGCCAAGTTGCCAAAACGGTCCCCAAGTTTGTCGTCAAGGTCAAGTGGTTACTCATTTCACTTGCATCAATGCCTCTATAGCGTACTTTCCCTCAATACACATTGGGGAGGGAAAACGACATTACAGTTTTGAAACTATATGTCTGCACTCAAATTATTTAACTTTTCTGAAATCCGATACAAATGGGCGAACACCGTGTTTAGGGCCGTGGTAGCCCAGTGGTTAAAGCGTTGGACTCGTAACCGGAAGGTTGCGTGTTCAGATTCCGACATACCACTAAAGACCACCGTGCACATGCGGTGTACGTGCTTGTTAAAGCCGTGGTTTCGGAAATCCGCAAGCAGTTTTCAAGGGGCGCCAATATTCAGAAGTCTCCATATCTTCTGATGAGGATCCAAATTGTGGCTGGGAAACTCCACAAGGGACGTATGAAGCTCCAAAGGACACATACAGTGACGTGAGCTGTCCTCTTCAGGCAAAAAAAAAAAAACAAAAAAAAAAAAAAAAAAAAAAAAATCCTTGTGTATTGGTCGATTATAATTTTCGCGAACCCCCTTATAACCCTCAAGAAAACCCTGTAAGTTCGAGAAGCGCAGCTTAGGAGCCAATTCCCTACAGAAATGTTCTTTATTTATATTCCATGGGACATTCGAAAAATTGGTCATCTCAGGTGTGTAATCATATTTCTACGTTTTACAGTTTTCAAAACTTAAAGCGTTAATTTCGCTTTAAATTCTCGTATGGTAACCAGGTAGGCATAGATGGGGGGGGTGGGGGTGAAGCACTTAAATATTTCAAATACGCTCTAAAGTGCTATACACTAAAAGAGTATCATAATCCATGCATCTTCCCTGTTTTTCTTCCCTATTTCATAAAGAGTATCATTTTTCTTGATTGTTCCATATAACACTTCTTTAGAATCGAAATCGATATTAAAATCGCCAGCAAAAACTGTTTTATAACCTTCGCCAAGCATACTAAGTATACTTCACAGTCATAAATACTCTTTGGAATGTGTATCATAATCCATGCGTGTGCCGTGTTTGTCTTTCATGCTCCATAAAACACCTTTTAGAATTGAAATCTATATTAATATCGCCTACTAAAACTCTTTTACAATCTGCGTCAGGCATAGTCTAACTATACTTCTCATTTGTAATAAACTGTAGCGTTTGTAAATATGAAGGATTTCTCCAAATATCTTCTCGCCAAATATGAAAGATATCGCCAAGCTAGGTTCAGTTTTGGAGATTTTTTTTTCCTGTTCAATTTGACGATAAATGATCGAAAATTGCAAACCTCGGCGACTTTCAACCCGCGCTATCTGGGAACCCCTACTGAAAAATTGCATCATGTCCACGAAAATATGTCTACAAAACAACCCCCATAATGAACTTAATAGTATTGTAATGCTTAAATTAAAAAAAAAAAAAAAAGTGACCCCACTCGACTTTCCGAACACTTACGATTAAGATCATTACCAAGCATTTAAATAATTTTTAATCGATGAATAACTCAAACATGTATGCCAAATTGAAGCTCAATTTGGTTGCAGACGGATTTGCAAACGGAAGCTGTACCGTTGAAATGGTAGCGTACTTTCAATAATTTCTCCCCATAGGCCATAATGTAAAATAAATCTTTGTCGTAGCCCTGTAGAAAAGCTGTACACATCAAAATCAATACCGGTCTTACGATGGTGGTTTATAACATATACCCAATTTGAACTCAATTCAACGTACCGTTTAAACGCTAGCGCACTTTCAAGAATTTCCCCCATAGGCCATAATGTAAAAGAAACCTTTGTCGTAGCCCTGTAGAAAAAACGGTAAGTCCTATACACACCGAAATCCATACCGGTCTCGCGACGGACGTTTATAACATATATACCCAATTTGAGCTCAATCGATTGCGCCGTTTAGGAGCTATCGTGTTTATACACATACAGACATACATACATACATCTCGTCAGAATAGCATAAATGAATTCAGAAGACTCCAAAACGTGTCAATACACCCAAATCTCGAAGTCAAATTTTTTCATGATTACAATACTTTACTTACATGGAACATGTTCGGAAAGTAAAAAGGAAAAAAATCTGAAACTCACAGAATTTAATTAAAAGAAAAAAAAACATATAATATCTTGCGCCTGATATTTCATTTAAGGCAAATATTTAAAACATCTCAAATTGAAATTAAAACCAACATCTCAAAAGCCACTCCTAGTTATTAAAACTGCAATTAATGTTAATTTAATATGACATTTTTTTTTTCGATGAAATCTTTTTATTTAATTCATTATCTTACGTAACTTGCTTCTTTAATTCATCCTCTTGCATTTCGCTTTTAAATTTTAATTATCTAATAAATGCTTAAGTTTTAACTTTCCACTCCCCCTCCCCAGAACCTCCCCCTTTCATATTGTTTTTAAAAGACCTCATTAAGCCTGGATATCACGCCGCCTTAATGAGAACTTTTGCTGCAGCCACTGTTAATTACACTAATTGTTCTCCGGTGCCAGTGGAATCCGATTACGATATTAGTTAATTTTATTAATCGAATGGAGAAAAAAGAAAGCTATCGTTATATATCGTTAAAGAAAGAGCGCTTAGTTATCAACGATATAACATTTATTGTCATTGTTTTAATTACTTTCTAATCAAAACACCCGAATTTCCGAAAACATTCTTTTGTACAACAGAAATAATTTTTTTTTTAATTTTAAACAATGCTGGAAGAGTTCATCGCGCTATCGGTTTGTTCGACGTTGTGCTCTTATATAACGAATATGAATAATTATCAAAAAATGGCGCAGGGTGTCCCAAAAGTATGATAACGGCCTTTAATTCTTTATCTTTTAGAGATAAGTCGGCAATATGAATTGAAAATAATGATTTTCAAAATAAGGTCGGAAATATGATTTTGCTAAGAAAAAAATTCCTCTTGCTAATTTTCAAAAAGCGACATATTTTGCATTTGTATACGACACCCGTACAAAATTCTCAATTAGTAAAATGTGCCCTATACACTCATGAGTTGACATAATAAATTTGAGAATTATATCCTTAAAAGTGTCAGAGACATGAAGATAAAACATAACTCTGATTTTACTAATTGTGCCGGCATGTGTTACATAACTCTGTTCCGGCACAGCCAGCTGTCGTCAAAAAAGGGTCTCTAGATCTGTGGCACGCGATGAACGTTTTGATCGTCCGCCCTCTTGCTGGTCGTTAAGTCGAGCGATGGCAACGGCTGCCTTTTTTCAGCATCTATCCAGCTGTTCTCGCATTCTTCCATTTTTCAGCAGATGTCAGTGCTGTTCAAAAGAATCGTGACCAGTTTTGACGTGAAATGACGTGGCTAAAAAGTAAAGGATTCTCGAGTAGCTATGTCACTCGCCACTATTTTTATAGAAATCGAATCTATTCTTCGTGACTGGCAACAGTCAAAACGTCAGAGTTGGGTGTTCCCAGAGCGGGAACACTGAGCGTTAAAGGGTTAATTATTATTATATGAGTTGCAGTTAGGGGTAGTACATTCAAATCACTGTTTATCAAACGGAGTAATTCTAAAAACTTTTGATGCCAATTTTTTAACACAAAGCTGTTGTGAAAAATCGTCGTCCAGCGTTCAAAATTTCTTTTTAATAGTCTTACTCTTTCAATAATCCGGCTTAATAATCACTATACTTTGTTCTAAATGATATTTAGATTCGAAAAAAGTTACGTATTCACAGCAGAAATCAGCAGAGGTTTTTAATTCTCTGTCAGATAGAACCTTCTTTTCAAATAAGGGAAAAAAATTGTTTAATTTTATCACTTATGAAGCACAAAATACATTAGAATTCTTCTCATCAACGAACCGAAAAATTGAAAATTTTGCAAAATACTCTACGAAAGGGAAAAAAAAAAAAATACTTCTTATACCCACCTATGCTAGAAAGAAATATTTTTTATCTACTTTCTCCATCGCGTTTTCTTGTGGGGAGGAGAGCTAGCTTCTTTTCCCGTATTTACAAGTTATCGCAGTGTTTTTTCGTTTTCTGAGTCACAGTTTTTCCTTTCTGTGCGTTTCAACTTTCCATCTCTTTATTTAATTATGTTTTTCTTTTTTACTTTCCGAACATGTACCATGTAAGGAAAGTATTGTAATCATGAAAAAATTCGACTTCCAGATTTTGGTGTTTTTACACGTTTTGAGGGCTTCTGAATCCATTTATGCTATTTTTACGAGATGTATGTGTGTATGTGTGTATGTGAGTGAACACGATAGCTCCTGAACGGAGCATTCGATTGAGCTCAAATTGGATATGTAGGTCATAAACCACCGTCGCAAGACCGGTCTTGATTTGGGTGTGTATAGGACTTATAGTTTTTCTACAGGGCTACGACAAAGATTTCTTTTATATTATGGCCTATGGGGGGGGAATTTCTTGAAAGTGCGCTAGCGTTTAAACGTTAGATTCTATGGAGCTCAAATTGGGTATATATGTTATAAACCACCGTTGCAAGACCGGTATTGAATTTGGTGTGTATAGGACTTATAGTTCTCCTAAAGGGCTACGACAAAACTTTCTTTTATGGCATAATGGCACATGGGGAGAAATTCTTGAAAGTGCGTAAGCGTTTAAACGGTGCATTCCATTGAGTTTCAATTGGGTATATATGTTTGAATGATTCATCGATTAAAATTTATTTAAGTGCTTGGTCATGATCTTAATCGTAAGTGTTCGGAAAGTCGAGTGGAGTCACTCCAGATTTTTTCTTTCTGGGGAGAAAAAAAAAAAAAAACTTTAAAGAAAGAATGATTGCTTCTTCAGTGCATGTATGTTTTAGGGATTCTTCACAAAGTTTACCTTTAAAGATATTTTCTGTTCCGAAAGATAGCAAGCTTGTTAAATGATAGTTAACTTCAGGAATCGAAATTAAGGGTGGTCCGCTGGTCCGAGACAACTGAAATACATAACAGACAGGCAGAATGCAAAATTTTTCATCCTTCGGACCGGCAACTTTTTATTTGCATTTATTCTCTTGCGAACGTTCCTCATTTAGTTCCGCGTCACATACAAACAACTTAAGCGAAAGAAATGAAATGTATAGCATTCACCATAAAATATCACTTAAAATGTAGCATCCAGAATTTTTAATTTTAATATAATTTTTTTTTTAATTTTTGCAAAAATTGTGCTCGTTCGCGCTTTGTTAAAAAATGGCTCAATGGAATAGAATGAAATTTGGAATTACGTTGGATGGCAAGTTAATTTAGCCTATAGATGCTAAAATTGTTTTAAATAATTGATAGATTTTAAGATTTTGTGAAAATCGCACATAAATATTTGTTTTCCTATCCATCGAAAACGGCTTGAGAGAGTAGAATGAAATTCCGTTACATGTGGTAACGAATGCAAGAAGGGTCCAACTTTGAAAAAAAAAAACCTTGAATAAATTGAAAAAGTTTGTAAAATATGCGTTGTATTTTTTCTTTCCCTTTTTTATAGGGGTGGGCATAATTTAAATTACAGGTTTTGAGTTCTTTTTAAGAAGCGAAGTAATTATAGTGTTTTTCACGCATCAAGTAAAATTTTCAAATTATAATCAAATCGAACGCTGCAGTGTTAAATACAGACTACTTGCCATTGAAAAGCATTTTCCAGATAATGCTTCCAGATAAATTTCTCTTTTCAATTTAGTATTCATTATTATCCAGAACCATTGTGAAAGAATGATTCTGGATATTTGATTCCTGATTTGAAAATTTCTTATTAATAGCCTTACGCTTTCAATAATCCGGCTTAATAATCACTATACCTTGTTTTAAATGAGATATAGATTGGAAAAAAGGTATATGTTAACAGCAGAAATCAGCAAAGGTTTTTCATTCGCTGTCAGATTTAATATTTTTTTTTTAAATAAAGGGAAATTTTGTTTAATTTTCTCACTTACACGTAAAGCACAAAATGCATTAGAATTTTTCTCACCAACGAACCGAAAAATAGAAAATTTTGCAAAATACTCTCTGAAAGGAAAAAAAAAAACTTAACTTCTTACCTCCCATACAAGAAAGATATTTATTTTTTATCTACTTTCTCCATAGCGTTTTCTTGTAGGGTGGAGAGCTAGCTTCTTTTCCCGTATTTACAAGTTATCGCAGTGTTTTTTCGTTTTCTGAGTCTCTGTTTTTCCTTTATGTGCGTTTCAACTTTCCATCTCTTTATTTAATTATGTTTTACTTTTTTTCTTTCTGTGGGGGGAAAAAAACTTTTTTCTATTTAAAGAAAGAATGATTGCTTCTTCAGTGCATGTATGTTTTGGGGATTCTTCACAAAGTTTACATTTAAAGATATTTTCTGTTCTAAGAGATAGCGAGCTTGTTAAACAATAGTTAGCTTCAGGAATCGAAATTAAGGGTTGGTCCGCTGGTCCGGAACCACTGAAATACCTAACGGACCGGTAGAATAAAGATTATTTCGTCCGTCGGACAGATAACTTTTTATTACTTTCCGAACATGTACCATGTAAGGAAAGTATTGTAATCATGAAAAAATTCGAATCCGAGATTTTGGTGTATTTACACGTTTTGAGGTCTCCTGAATTCATTTATGCTATTTTTACGAGATGTATGTGTGTATGTGTGTGTGTGTGTGTGTATGTGTGTTTGTGTGTATGTGAGTGAACACGATAGCTCCGAAACGGGACATTCGATTGAGCTCAAATTGGGTATATATGTCATAAACCACCGTCGCAAGACCGGTATTGATTTGGGTGTATATCGGACTTATAGTTTTTCTACAGGGCTACGGCAAAGATTTCTTTTACATTATGCCCAATGGGAGGAAATTCTTGAAAGTGCGCTAGCGTTTAAACGGAACATTAGATTGAGCTCAAATTCGGTATACATATTATAAACCACCATCGTAAGACCGGTATTGATTTTGATGTGTATAGGACGTATAGTTTTTCTACAGGGCTACGACAAAGATTACTTTTACATTATGGCCTATAGGGAGAAATTCTTGAAAATGCGCTAGCGTTGAAACGACGCATTCGATTGAGCTTCAGTTTGCTATATATATTTGAATGATTCATCGATTAAAATTGATTTAAATGCTTGGTCATGATCTTAATCGTAAGTGTTCGGAAAGTCGAGTGGAGTCACTCCAGATTTTTTACATTTGTTCTCATGCGAACGTTCCTCATTTATTTCCGCATCCCATACAAACAACTCAGGCTAATCAAATGAAATATATAGATAGCATCGCCATAAAATGGTCACTCAAATTGTAGGAGCCAGAAAATTTAATTTTAATATAATTTTTTTAATTTTGCAAAAAATGTGTTCGTTCGCGCTTTGTTGAAAAATGGCTCAATGGAATAGAATGAAATTTGGAATTACGTTGGATGGCAAGTATAATTTAAACTATAGATGCCTAAAATTGTTTTTAATAATATTGGTTGAGATTTGTGAAAATCGCGCATAAATGCTTGATTTCCCCCATCCATCCAAAACGTGCTAGGAGAATAGAATGAAATTCCGTTGTTTGGTAAGAAATGTAAAATGGGTCAATTTTTTTTTTTTTTTTACTTTGAATAATTTTTTTTTAATGTTGTAAAAAATTGCATTGTATTTTTTTTTTCCTTTTTCATAGGGGTGGGCATAATTTAAATTACAGGTTTTGAATTTTCCACAAATTTTGAATTCTTTTTGAAGTGTGGCGTAAACTATAGTTTTTCACTCAACATGTGAAATTTTCAAATTATAATCCAATCAAACGTTGCAGTGTTAAAACTAAGTTACTTGTTATTGAAAATCATTTTCCAGATAATGCTTCCAGATAAATCTCTTTTTTCAGTTTAATATTCATGATTAGACAGAACCGTTCTGAAAGAGCTACGTCCTGCTTTAAAAATTTCTTATTAATAGTCTTATGCTTTTAATGACCCAGCTTAGTAATCACTATACTTCGTTTTAAATGATTTAGATTGATAAAAAGTTATATATTAACAGCATCAGTGGCGTAGCCAGAAATTTTTCATGGGGGGGGGTTACGACTACTGCAACTCGTATTTATGTATAGGTGTGTGTGATAAGCGAGTGAAGAATACACATTTTGTATGGCAAAAAATTCCTCATGGGGTGGGGGGAGGTGACCCCCCCCTAACTCCCACCTTGGCTATGCCACTGAACAGCAGAAATCAAAGGCTTTTCATTTGCTGTCAGATTGATTTTTTTTTTTTTTTTAATAAGGGGGAAATGTCTTTAATTTTATCACTTATAAAGCACAAAATGCATTAGAATATTTCTCATCAACGAGCTTTAAAATTGAAAATTTTGCAAAATACTCTCCGGATGAGGAAAAAAAAACTTACCCACCTATACAAGAAAGAAAGATATTTTTTATCTACTTTCTCCATCGCGTTTTCTTGTAGGGAAGAGAGCGCGAGCTTTTTTTTTTTCTCGTATTTACAAGTTATCGCAGTGTTTTTTTCGTTTTAGGAGTCACAGATTTTCCTTTGTGTGCGTTTCAACCTTCCATCTCTTTATTTAATTATGTTTTTCTTGTTCTTTCTGGGGGATGGGGGAACTTTTTCTCTTTAAAGAAAGAATGGTTGTTACTTCAGTGCACGTATGTTTTGGGGATTCTTCACAAAGTTCACATTTAAAGATATTTTCTGTTCTAAAAGATAGCAAGCTTGTTAAATAATGGTTAACTTCAGGAATCGAAATTGAGGGTGGTCCGCTGGTCCGGAACCACTGAAATGCATATCGGACCGATAGGATGCAAAATTTTTCGTCCGTCGGACCAGTAACTTTTTATTTACATTTGTTCTCTTGCGAACGTTCCTCATTTAGTACTGAATCACATACAAACAACTTAAGCGAATGAAATATACTTTATAGCATCACTATAAAATGTCCACTTAAACAATAAGTGCCAGAATATTTAGTTTTTTAATATAAATTTTTAAGATTTTGCAAAAATTGTTTGTGCGCCCTTTGTTGAAAAATGGATCAATGAAATAGAATGAAAGGAATTACATTGGGTGGCAAGTTAATTTAAACTGCAGATTCGAAAATTGTTGTAAATAATTTATGGATTTTGAGATTTTGTGAAAATCGCGTAAATGCTTGTTTTCGCATCCATCCAAAACGGCTTAAGAGGACTCGACCCCCCTCGAACTTAATTTTTTTAATTTATTTATTTAATTGTTTAATTTTTTAATTGAAGTTGGGTTTATTATCAGAATAGTAAACACACAGTTAACTTATTATGCGAAAAAAAATCCTTTTTCTCTCGGGGGGGGGGGGGGGAGTTTAAGTCAGTTTTGCTATTAATTTTTAAAATCTTACTCCTTTTTAATTTTTTTGCTTATTTTTTTCATGTTGTAAGTAGCAATATTGAACAATTTAAGGATTTTTTAACAGCCTTATTCAGAGGAAAAAACTTAATCTACAACTATGCACAGAAAAGTGGAAAAAATCATAAATCTTACTACATTCGAATTCAAAAAATAAGTTTTCTATTTTGAGCTCGTCCGTTCTTTAAATCACTTGTCATATGAGGTTGGAAATAGAAAAAAAATTCCAACAATTTCAGAATATTTGACAAAGCCTTAGCACTTCAAAGGTTAATAAAATTTAAATAAAAGGCAAACTGAGATAAATTTTATTAAAGATGTCATTTAGTTATAACTTATTTTGGACAGGTGTTCCGGATGGAACGGATAAACGGATTCCGGATAAACGGATGGAACTCGCAGTGCAATAGAAGTATGGCTTAGAAATTTTTGTAAGGTATACTTTAAAATATAGACTCGTTTAGCGCAAAAATTTTAAAATTCATAATATTCAAATTTTGATATTCTGTGGGTGCTGAGTCCCCTTAAGAGAATAGAATGAAATTTCGTTATATGGTAACAAATGCAAGAAGTATTCAATAAAAAAATGAATAAACTGAGAAGTTTTGTAAGAATTGCATTGTGTTTTTTCTTTCTCTTTTGAGGGGGTGGGCATAATTTGAATTACAGTTTTTGCATTTTCCACAAATTTGATTTCTTTTTGAGGTGTGGCGTAAACTATTAGTTTTTCACGGATCAATTAAAAATATCAAATTATTATCAAATCAATCGTTGCAGTGTTAAATATAGACTATTTGCTATCGAAAAGCATTTTCCAGATAATGCTTCTTAATAAATTTTCATTTTCCGTTCAATATTCATTATTTGCAACTTTTAATGACCTCTTGATGTTGAAAGCTCATCTATTGAAAGTAAACGTTAATTCCAAAAATAAAATAATTTTTTAATTGATAGGTTGACTAATTTGTTGCTCTCTAACCTGTAATATTTCAACAATATTCAGGAGTTACAACTTTCCTTTTTATACAGGGTGATTCAAATCATATCTCAAATAAAAAATAAAAAAAACAAAGGGAAAGGCAAACAAAATATGGCAAAAAGATAACAGAAACTGTTGGAACACTGTTGGAGGATCATACTTCGATCCCACGAAGATAAATTTATAGGAGGGGACACTTCTCTTAAAAAGTTGGATAACGCCGTTGTTGCAAACAGATGGCGCTACGCACACTGGGTAACTGCGCATCTTCTGTTTCTGCGCAACTCAGGTTGTTTATATTTCTATCGAGGCGAAGTAAATGGAGATCCTTGAATTAGCAGGACTTCGAAAAATTAAATACATAGACTTATGATATCATGATATGATATATAGTAATTACTGGCTTCAGATGTGTTGTAATTAATTGTGTTGTCATAATTGTCTTATAATACTATTTCTTAATGAATATAGGCAATAGTTTCAAAGCGAAGTGATATTATTATTTGTCAAATGCCACTTACATCGGCCGTTAGGCCATTAAACTCCTAAATATTATGTATGTCATGTCTGTTATTATTTTGCCCAAAAGCTGTATTTTAAGAAATGTTAGTAAATTTAGAAGAATGTATTTTGTGTGAACGCAATATTTATGATATATATAGTGTAATGATATATATATATATATTTATAATGATATATATACAACGGTTTAAGAATATGGGTATGTAACACCACAAAGAAACAAACTGGCTGCAAACGGTTTAAGAACAGAATAAAAGAATAGAAAATGGACACTTCGTGCATTCTAAACCAACCTCAAGACGGAGCAAGCAAGGATTTAAGACGGGGATGGAACACCACAAAGAAGCGGACCCTGGCTGCAATCAGTCCCAAACAATAGACAGAACCTGCAGTTTAAAAACACGGATACATAATAATTCGAAACCTACCAGCAGACGAAATCAACGCGTAAGAACACTGTGGTAGAAAAACACAAAAAAAAATTTACACTACCTGCATTCGAACTCAACAAACAGAGGAAAACATCAGTTAAAGAATACTATTAGACAATGGACATTCCCCCCATTCAAACCCAACCTCCAGACGGAACAATGGTATAAGAAAACAGTTAAAGAATAATAATACAACATGGATACTTCCTGGATTCTAAGTAATTATCATGAATGACCGATGATTCTTACTGGAGATTTTAATGTTAATTTTCGCTCTCAAGAATCTCAGCCGTTAGTTGATTTTTTTAAAAGAAAAATTGGATCTAACTATGAATACTTCTCGACTTCAATCAACAACACGTTTCGGTACAACGATAGATGCTGTATTTTCAAGAAAATTAGCAAATTTAGAGAGTAAAATTTATGTTTCACGTTATAGTTAGGGTCATTCCATGGTGACTGACGTTACAATTTCACTACATTTGTAACCTTTGAAATTCACCAGTGGCTTGAAATATATATATTTATTTAAATTGATCAAGAGTATCATAAATAAGCACTATACTGTTATCCATTCTCAATATACACACAAGAAACACAAGTCTTTTTTTTTTTTTTTTAATTAAGGGAAATCAAAAAGCGTGACTGATGTTACGCAGAAGATTCTTCTGTGTTCTTGGCGACAACTAGAAGCTTAAGTTATAACAGAAATAATAAACCAGAAGGATGCCATTTTGCACAGTATTAAAAACGTTAAGAGTTTTCTGAAAACGTGTCTCAAGAATTTTCTTTGCGGTAAATGTCATAACGTGTTTAAAATGTTGACTTGATGTTTTGCCAGGAAATTTGATCGTTACTATACCTCTAAGGGTGTCGATTTCAGGGGTTCGGTCCCTTCTCTGGAATTGGTTCAAAAAATGAGGAGACGCCGAGCTGGGTTGGACTTCCTCCCACTGGGGCTCATTAAAATGGAAGCTGCCCCTTCTGCCCATCGCCTACCTATCTGGCACCGCCCAGCGGATGCTAGAGGGCATTAGCAACAACAACAGAATATAATTGTGACTGTTTATTGATTTTGACTTTGTATTTTAAAAAAAAATTCATATAGATATATGAAATGAAATTTTCATATCTATTAGAACTTATACAGATCTTTAGTTCTTAACACAGATAAATATGTTAATTATGCGACACTGTCGTAACAGGTACAAAAATTATCTTCTTTTTACATGCAGTAATCGTGGTACAGCTAAACTAAAGGTCGCGGCTATTGATCTGAAGAATTCGACTATGAATTATTGATTCCTGTCGCATCGTGTGTATCCAGCCCTGGTGCGCATAAAAACTTTTGTTGGTTCCAATGGCTTCAGTATTGCAACGATACCTCTCTGGGAGTTGCCAATGCAGGTGCAGGTCTCTCACCTGGAATTGGCTGGCAAACACTTCAGACATATTGTGGCGAACGTCTACTCGGAAAATATCCACCCTATTGTAAAGAAAAAAATCTGGAGTGACTCCACTCGACTTTCCGAACACTTACGATTAAGATCATGACCAAGCATTTAAATAAATTTTAATCGATGAATCATTCAAACATATATACCAAATTGAAGCTCGATCGAATGTACCGTTTAAACGCTAGCGCACTTTCAAGAATTTCTCCCCATAGGCCATAAAGTAAAAGAAATCTTTGTCGTAGCCCTGTAGAAAAACTATAAGTCCTATAAACGTCAAAATCAATACCGGTCTTGCGAAGGTGGTTTATAACATGTATACCCAATTTGAGCTCAATCGAATGTACCGTTTAAACGCTAGCGCACTTTCAAGAATTTCTCCCCATAGGCCATCATGTAAAAGAAATCTTTGTCGTAGCCCTGTAGAAAAACTGTAAGTCCTATACACACCCAAATCAATACCGGTCTTGCGACGGTGGTTTATAACCTATATACCCAATTGGAGCTCAATCACATGCCCTGTTCAGGAGCTATCGTGTTCACTCACATACACACATACAAACATTCATCTCGTAAAAATAGCAGAAGACCTCAAAACGTGTCAATACACCCAAATCTCGAATTCGAATTTTTTCATGATTACAATACTTTCCTTACATGGTACATGTTCGGAAAGTAAAAAGGTTGCAAAGACTTTCTAAACATTATGTACTGAAGAACCAATCATTCTTTCCGGAAAACGAAACACGCTAAGTATTTTTTGAAACTGAAAATAAAATTAAATAAAAAGAGCAAGTTAGGAAAGTTTAATATGAAACCCATTAAAGAAGAAACTGTAATATGGAAATGAAAAAAGAAAACGCAAAGATCACTTGTAAATAGAAAAATAGATATAAGAAATCGCTTTTTCTGATACGATGGAGAAAGTAGATAAAAAAAAAAAAAATAAAGATCTCCCCAAAGAGAAGAACGATGTGTTAGGGAATGAAAAAAACTATAAAAAAAAAGATCCTTTTTTGAAAAGTGTTTCGCAAAAAATTTCAATTTTTCGGTTCGTTGATCAGAAAAATGCAAATGCATTTTGTGCTTTATAAGTGATAAAATTAAACAAATTTCCCTACCTTTCTTGAGAAAAAAAAAAAGACGGGTTTGCGTCAGTCTGATAGTGAATTAAAACCTAAGATTGCGTTTTTTAATTTGCGCTTTTAATGTAATTCCTTTTTTTTTTTTTCAAAATTCCTCATACCCTAATGGAAAGCAGATTATATTAGTAGTTGTCAGTACTGATGTAAAGTTCGTTTAAGAAAAAGAGGAGGGGACATATTCATAAAAAAAAAGATACAGTGATAAATTTCTCTGTTTTGAAAATTTAAATTTGAGGTAATAAAAAGGTGACGAATAATTTTTGTACACTTTACAATGTTATATTAAAAAAAAGAAAAAATTGTATGGGTATTTCAAGTGGCTATTTGAATGATCCGACTTAAAAAAATCTGGAGTGACTCGCCACGACTTTCCGAACACTTACGATTAAGATCATTACCAAGAATTTAAATAAATCTTAAAAGATGAATAATTCAAATATATATATACCAAATTGAAGCTCAATCGAATGTACCGTTTAAACGCTAGCGCATTTTCAAGAATTTCTCCCTATAGGCCATAATGTAAAAGAAATCTTTGTCGTAGCCCTGTAGAAAAACTATAAGTCCTATACACACCCAAATCAATACCGGTCTTGCGACGGTGGTTTATAACATTTATACCCAATTTGAGCTCAATCGCATGCCCCGTTCAGGAGCTATCGTGTTCACTCACACACACACACACACACACACACACACACACACACACACATACATACATACATTCATCTCGTAAAAATAGCATAAATGAATTCAGAAGACCTCAAAACGTGTCAATACACCAAAATCTCGAATTCGAATTTTTTCATGATGACAATACTTTCCTTACATAGTACATGTTCGGAAAGTAAAAAAGCACGAGATTTTCGTTTCCTATATTACTTTCTACTATAAAACCTCATGGATGGAGCTAGGTGTCGAGTACTTTGACAAGAGATTCAGAAGAGCATAGTGGACAGGACGACTGTGTGCAAAGATTTCGCGATGTGACTTTTCAGCAGGACGGCTCGCCTCCACATGGGGTCAACGTCTGTGCGCTTTTTTGCCTCAATCATTATATCGCAAACCTGTAAGATGTACAGGTGGCGGTGGTCCAATTCAGTGGCCTCTTCGATCTCTGGATCTAAGTCCCCTTGTCTTTATTCATGTGGTTGAAAACGTTTACGAAGAAATTGTTTACAAGGCTAGCATATCCTATTGTACAAGAACTCTATCAGTAAATCACAGCTCCTATTCATTCCGTAATTCTTCAGATGCTTTCAAATACTTGGAATGAAATCGAATATTGTTCAGATTGCTATACGATTCACGAAAGGATCTCGTATTGAAAGTCATGGTGATGTGTATGCAATTAGTTAAGCTTTTAACGCGCAGTGTTCCCGCTCTGGGAACACCAAACTCTGACGTTTTGACTATTGCCAGTCACGTAGATTGGATTTCTATAAAAATAGTTGCAGGTGACATAGCTCCACGAGAAGCACGTCATTTCTCGTAAAATATGGTCACGATTCTTTTTAACAGCACTGTCATCTGCTGAAAAATGGAAGAATGCGAGAACAGCTGGATAGATGGCCCAATGCTGAAAAAAGGGCAGCCGTTGCCATCGCTCGACTTAACTACCAGCAAGACGGCAGACGATCGAAACGTTCATCGCGTGTCACAGATCCAGAGACCCTTTTTTGACAACAGCTGGCTGTGCCCTGCCGTCAAAAAAGGGTCTCTGGATCTGTGGCACGCGATGAACGTTTCGATCGTCCGCCGTCTTGCTGGTAGTTAAGTCGAGCGATGGCAACGGCTGCCCCTTTTTCAGCATTGGGAAAGGGTTGCGCCTCAACGGGTTAACAAGCACATTTTAGTGCTTACTGTGCTTAGAATATTTTTTTATTTAAGTTTATTAACAGTCCAACAATTCTCAGTCAACCTGTAGAGTTTAGAGAAAGAAAAATTCTGATACTTTGTTTTTCGGCTTTGTGAATTTACATGGAGTTTTGAGATTGTTGGAAAATGTACTAGGCGTTCTCGAACAGCATTCAATGTGGGGTCGCAAACATAGTCTTCGCTCACTTGTTCCAAATCACTTATAGAAGATGTGCTGAAGTGTTCGTCTGATGTCTTAACTGTGTGTCCTAAACACTGAGCTTGTTTCTAAGAATTTCACTAATAAAATGTAAATAGACTTTGGAATTCAAATAAAATAAAGTATAAGTTTGTATTGAAGTTTAATTTTAAATTCAGAGTATCCTTTGACTGACACCCTGTAAATTAAATAAAAAAAAAAAAACAAGTAAAAAATATTCAGCCTTCAGCTGAAATTAGTTTCCCCTCCGCTAAAGAGGTTTTTTGACAGAACCTTTTAATTTGTATTGGCAGCCATGTACAGGATGTATTTGCATGTAAATCAAACGGGGAGAAACCAACCGTTCTTCCAGTGGTGTCAAGTATTTTAAACAATCCGGTATTTCGGGGAATTCGAAGCCATTGCTTATAGCTAATTGTGGTATTGTCAATTTAATCAAACAATCGTAACATGTTCTGCAAAATTTGCCAATATCAGCGATATCTTTGTAAAAGACTAGTTTTATAAAGTCCGTTGTCGCTCCTTTGGACAGTAAAGTTGTTTTGGAATGGGTTCTTATTGACTTTTTGAACCACAGTCGATCACAACAATAGCATTGGTGGATTGGACCATCAGCAACAGCTTCGAAAAATTTCTCAGCTAATTTACGAAATTCTAGTTCTTCACACCTTACATTTAGATCAGTATCTGTTCTTGGTCTTTTCGATGGTAGACAGAGTCGTAAACGTTTTCTGTCTTGTCTTCTGGATTTGGATTCCGCTTCTTGAGCACGAAAATCTGGATCTTCCCTTTTTCTTTGCATAAATAGACGGTTAGTTTCACGATGACTTTCTTCCGGATCAGACAACTGGCGAGGACGGCCAGCGCGGCCTTGAACAACAGTCCCGGGTATATTCTTCTGATATTTAACGATGTAATACTGAACAGTAGAGCGTGAAATACCAAGCCTACGAGCTATTTCACACTGATCCCGCAAAAATGAAAATTTTAGAAATGCCACGACAGAACACCACCACTTGCTCCGAGGAGGGACAAAAGTTTGAACGCGACTCTGGAAACAAATCCAAGTTCTGAAAAATGAAATCGGAACCTCGGGAACTTGACAGCCAGTCGCAGACGCTCTGACAAAATCTTACAGTTTCCCCTTTTGTTTCATCTGACGTTACTTTGAAATTTTTCAAGTATCCATTATTCCAATCATGTGTCGGATCTTGGTGTGTTTCAAATTTCCGTGAGATCTGTAAGATTTTATTTACTATCAATTATCATCCACGACTTTTTTTGTCTGCCCAAAACTATTACCCTCTTTAGCGGAGGGTAATAATAATAATAAAGAGAAAACATGGATGGAACTATCAATCACTTAAAAGGAACGCCAACTCGGAAATAAAAAATAAATGCTACCATAACTTGTGCATTTAGGTAGATAAACAACATATTTTTTCTCAGAAATAGATGGGGGGGGTATTATTAAAACATCCATTATTTATTTATTTTTGCTTTTAATTTCTTAAAATATTTTTATTTCAAGCACTTGATTAACTTGCTCTGTTATTATATCGTTCCAGCTCAAAATTTATTTTTACTTTCCGAACATGTACCATGTAAGGAAAGTATTGTAATCATGAAAAAATTCGAATTCGAGATTTTGGTGTTTTTACACGTTTAGAGGGATTCTGAATTCATTTATGTTATTTTTACGAGATGTATGTGTGTGTGTGTGTTTGTGTGTATGCGAGTGAACACGATAGCTCCTGAACGGGGCATGCGATTGAGCTCAAATTGGGTCTATAGGTTATAAACCACCGTCGCAAGACCGGTATTGATTTGGGTGTGTATAGGACTTATAGTTTTTCTACAGGGCTACGACCAAGATTTCTTTTACATTATGGCCTATGGGGGAAAATTCTTGAAAGTGCGCTAGCGTTTAAACGGTCCATTCGATTGAGCTCAAATTAGGTATATATGTTATAAACCACCTTCGAAAGACCGGTATCGATTTTGATGTGTATAGGACTTATAGTTTTTCTACAGGGCTACGCCAAAAATTCCTTTTACATTATAGCCTATGGGGAGAAATTCTTGAAAGTGCGCTAGCGTTTAAACGATACATTCGATTGAGCTTCATTTTGGTATATATATTTGAATGATTCATCGATTAAAATTTATTTAAATGCTTGGTATAATGATCTTAATCGTAAGTGTTCGGAAAGTCAAGTGGAGTCACTCCAGATTTTTTAATATTAACCCAGTTCCGATAACGCTGAAACCATAATGTATCAGGTTATAAGAAGGTTAGCTAAATCGTGCCGCCTGCACCGAACTTGACCTATACCTCCTACATATAGAAAGCCTAACAACTCAAGCTTTGACGTCTTTACTAGGCCGACGAAAATGACGACGAAATTTTAAAATTTCTGGTGAATGGTTCCAATATTACAAAATATCTTAAATTAAACATTAAAATTAAAATACCTTTCTCATACAAAATTATTCATTCTGATCTATTTCCTTATCATATTATCTATTTAGTTAAGGTTAAAAAAACTACCATTTGTCGTAAAGTTATATTTTTATCTCAAATTATCAAATATTGTTATTCAGGACTATATTCACCAGAAATTTTTAATAGTTTTATGTGAAGATAAAACTTAAATGTAGGGCTAAAGATGACGCCAATAATTTCGTGGCCGGAAATATTTTCTTATAATTTGTGATGCTGTGTCCAAAGGAAGAATTTAAAATAATTCCAGAATTTTCTTCTGCAGAACAATTTCAGTCTCTTGTTTGCATAAGTTATTACTGTTCCTCTCTTACATTTTAAAGCCCATCCATAATCATTTTTTCCAACTGTACCCTAGTACGCGAGTCTTTAAGTTGTATGGCGCACTTGATCTTCTATACGAAAACATTTGGCGCATGCTATGCAAAAGGTTGACCACTGAGGTATAGGAACATATATACACGTATAAATGTGTCACACATTGTGACGCAATAGCGTCACAGACGATCTGTCACAATGACGTTGCAGTGAATTCACGAGAAAACTGCCACGAATAAATGGCACTGCGACTTGTAGTTGCCCAGCAAACACACACAGGTTCTCTGAACGTTAATAGACGTTCAGAGAACCTGTGTGTGTTTGCTGGGTGGCGTTTCATACCGGTCACAAAGTCACTGTAACCACGATACACATTGACGTTACTGCGACCTTGCATGACACACATTGGCAACACTGACCTGAATCATGGCCAATCATGGCATTCAGTGATGTCTCTCGGACTAGTTGTCAAGTGACTGCCAACTCGATTACAGATTGGACGTGAAATGATTCACGACCAATCGGTAATCTAGTAGGAAGTCACCTGACCCTAGTAGTCTGATAGACGTCATTGAGTGCCTAGGTCGGTATTGGCCGTGGGCCTGAATACTATAAAAATATCATTCTATCATCAACTGAATTAAATCTGCCCTCTGCAAAGCTTCATGCGAAACTGAAACAGAAAAGTAGTGGTGAACATCAACACAGAAAATCGAGAAGCAATGTACCGTCCGTTTTGCTAAAAAAGAGCGACTGAAAACAAGACGATTCTACTCGAAAAAGGGGTGATAGGTTGAGATGGGTATATTTTGAAGATCTATTTTGGATCTATTTTTATGATGTTTTGTTTTATTTCAGTTCGGAATTTCCGAAACTATTCTACTTGTTGCTAGTTCAAGAGTAAACAGAGTTTTAAACGTAAAAATACGTTTTTAAACATCCGTCCTCCCCTCGTTTGATGAAATCGAATCAGACCCGACGCATGCGTAAATGGTCGGAAGGCTCCGAAAATTTTTGAATGTGCGCTAGCGTTTAAACGATACATTCGATTCAGCTCAAATTGGGTATACATGTTATAAACCATTATCGTAAGACCGGTATTGATTCGGATGTGTATAGGTCTTATTGTTTTTCTACAGGGCTACGACAAAGATTTCTTTTTCATTATGGCCTATGGGGAGAAATTCTTGAAAGTTCGCTAGCGTTTAAACGGCGCATTCGATTGAGCTTCAATTTGGTCTATATGTTACAATTACTCAGCGATTAAAATTTATTTAAATGCTTGGTAATGATCTTAATCGTAAGTGTTCGGAAAGTCGAGTGGAGTCACTCCAGACTTTTTTCCGGTTCGTTACGGTTTTCATTCTGACCAAAATAACGGTTTTTTTCCTGTTTTCGGTTCAGTTCTGCTTAGTTCCTGAAGGGAATAAACAGCCTAAACCAAGATTCAGAGATGGTGGTTGTACCTTATACCTCACACGCACTAAACCTGCTTACCGTGCAATAAAAAAAAAAACTTTACACTATTACCCCTTTACAACAACTCTCAGAAATTCAACTTTTTCAATAAAACGTATTTATTCATTCGTGTAAAATAATTCTGTACATTATTTTACGTTCATTATAATGATGAATTAATCAAGCCTTCATTTCAATAGACGAACAAATTATACGAAGCGAATGAATCTAAAAATTATTATAAATTACATTAAGAACCGGAAGAAAGAATGAAAAAAAAATGATCACGGACTGATACAAGCAAGGGGGAAGACAAAAAAAATCCCGACTAATCACATCCCATCATATAAAACGAATGAAAGTAATAACAAATACCCACACGGGAAAATATTATTAAACTTTTTTTTTCTTATCGTCGTATTAAGAATTGGCATTTAATTGTTATATACTTGTTACAATTAAAACGGCAAACGTCTATGCAAGGAGACGCTGGTGATTGGAAAATTAATTTCTCCTCATAATTAAATATGGAACCAATTTCGTCTTTCATATCTGTAATCTCTTTTACTTAATTAAATTGTCTTGCTCATTGCCAGAAACCCATACTTTTTTCTCCACCAACCCCCCTTTCTCTTTCTGATGCTGGCATCTCCACGCTTTATTATCCAGGCAATTTTTTTTTTTTTTTTTGATAAGAGATAAATTTGATTTGCGTAAAAATCATGGCAAAGACGTAGGGGGTTTGGCGGTGGAGAGATATACGAAGAAATGTGAAATGTTTGTAGAAATTTTGAATGGGTAAAGAGGGTACTTTTTCCCCTCAGCATTTGGAAAAAGGGGGGGGGGCGTATACAGGGTAAAACGATCATTAACAAAGTGAAGTTAAGTAATAGATAAAAGGTGGTGTGTTGTCTGCTTTATGTAATACTGGGCTTTATGTAATGGAAATTGAACAGACTTTATGTGTTTTCAGAGCACAGAACTGTTTATAATGATTCGAAAAAATATGTTGCTTATGAAGATTTGTTTTTAACTCTTTTTTTTTTAAATGTTTCTTTTTAAAATTATTTTAACAATAAATTTTCAATATTTACTTTTGGTCAAAACAAGTATTGGCCAAAGATAAATACCGTTACAGAATTGTAATGTTGCTAACCCGCATTAGCGTATATTACTGGAAAGAGAGTTGTACAGGCATGACTGCAAGTGAAAGTTGTATGCGACCCTCTTGACCTTGGCGCCAAACTTGACGACCGCTTCGGTGGCTTGGCGACGAATTTGATGACTTTGGCTAGAAAAAGAAAGTTCTCGAGACTATAGTCTGTTCGTCGAGTCGAGAGAACGAAACTAAATAATGGCACATGTAAACTGGCGTAGAGAAAGCACCTGGCATTTTGCCAAAGCGCCAAACACAGTATGAATTTCTGCTTTCTTCCATTTACGCTGTTAGGCGCATTTAACCTTTCTTAACTCCAAACTAGAGATTGGTGAAAAAATATGTAATTCTTTGGTAACCCGTTTGTTTACTTTCGTTCTCTCGTTTCCGCGAACAGACTATAGTGGAATTTCGGCTGTATCTGAATTAGGGAAGAAGTTTCGAGAAAGATCCAGAAATGCGATGTCACGACCTAATGTGACGTCACTACCCGATTGGAAATCTGTAAGTTCCACGGTTTCGCTCGCTCTGGGTTCAGTGTAAGAGACTGTGGATATTGAGAGAAAAGCTGTACGATTGAGACTACGATTTGAATAGTTATTGTCGTGTTAGTTAATGATTTACTGTTGCAGCTGTTACTAAATTTTGTATTTCTTGTGACATGTTAGTGCTCCGATACGCCGAATAGAGTAGTGTTCCATTCGCTTTTCGAGCTTGTTTGAACTATTTTGACGTACTCACTGAGTAATTTTCGTAACAGTGCTGAAAAATTGTTGTTGAAATAATCCTAGTATAGCTAGAAAAGTAAATTGCAAGTAATAATAATAATAAACAAAATATTAATCATACGTTAAAATTTAAAAGAAATATGCTTTCAGATTATAGTAATCCTACTATATAGTTAACGCCGATGCCTGACTTACTTACTCTCTAACGATTCCGGTCCGACCACTTCAAAACAAAACTTTTGCCGTCATTCATCCAAACAGATTAAAAAGTTATGGTGTAAAACTGTAATAAAATTCACACCGTTCATACGATCCGCTTGAAATTTATCATAATCATGGAAAAAAATACAGGAAACAATCGGCTCTGTTTTAAAAAATCTGAAAATCCACCCGTTCCCTCCTTTTTAAGCGATTTTTCGCTCTTTTTCAGCTCCATTTTATATCCGAGAGTCAAAAAAGGGAATCATTTGCGTGACAAAATTACCTTGATCAAGTGAAAATGACGTCACACAATTGGGATTCAAATTCGTTTAAAAAAGTTTTTCCAGGTAGCATAATTTAATTTTTTTTTTCATTAAAATAATCGTCTGCTGAAGCATCAGTATAAGAGGAGCTGAATACGCAAAATGAAATCGTTCAAATGCGAAAAGTGTCTGCGCATTTCCAGAAGAGCATGAAATTCGATTTGGTTACATATAATAAAAAACTGAATATGAAGTTATTTGTTTTAGGCGTACTTAGTTACGCTGATCCCTGACACACTGATTCTATAAGAATTCCGGGAAAATACTTTGATAAAATTTTTACCACCATTATTCCAAAAAGATTAGAAAATTAAGCCCAAAAAGCGTAATACAATCTACACCGTTTGTACAAACCGTTTGAAATTTTTCATAATTATGTATACAAATATAGAAAACAGTCTGCGTTACTTTAAAATTTTGAAAATCCACCTGTTCCCTCATTTTTAAGGGAGTTTTCATTATTTTCAGCTCCATTTTATTTCCGAGAATAAAAAAAAAAATTGAATGATCCGCTTGACAAAATTAGCTGTCGCAAATGACAATGGCGTCATACTGAATCATAGCGTCATACATATCAAGCTTTGGAGGGAAAATTGGGACTCCAGTTCGTTTTAAATTTTTCCTAGATTACCTAGTTATTTTCAACCCATATAAAATGAATTAGTCTTCATGGATTACTGCTATAAGAGGGGGGTGTTTAGAGCGAAACGAAATCTTTTGAATGTGAAAATTTTCTGCGAATTTCCAGAAGAACACGAAATTCGCTTTGGGTACATATAATAAAAAATTGAATATGAAGTTACTTATTTTAGGTGGACGAACATTCAATATACTGAGTGTAGACATATTTTCGTGAAATGTTTTCTCAAGCGCCCGTTGTAATGGCTTCCACAATGAGCTTTTTCTTCTAGTTTTAAAAGAAAGATACTACTATTAGTTAAAATGTATGCAAAGACTCAAACAAACACTTTTCAATTTTTTCTCCTTTCCTAAAAGGCAGGCACTTGTCACACGATCAGAAGTTTTGGCTATTTTATTATGGAAACACCTTGTAGGCGACCAAATCTGCCCACTAGTCCAGCGTGTCTCAACTTGTGTGGGGCGACCCCCAAGTGAAGTGCAGAGCGTTTGCAGGGGGGGGGCGAGAAATACCAAGGAGCAAGTAGTGACGCATGTTTTTAAAATATCATCTTATTTATTCTTATTTTTACTCAATATATCCATTTTCGCTTAAAATGTTCATTCCAACTTTACTGATAACATTCTATTCTAGAAAATTCGACTCAATGTTCATTGTTAGAGATTAAAAAACTGAATGCATGCTGAAAAATGTGAGGGGGGGCGCCACCGTAAGTTAGCCTTTCTTGGGGGGTGGGTGACGTTAAAAGGTTGAGAACCACTGCACTAGTCCATACCAGGAGTTGAACCCAAACTCACGACAGCGTAGAATGCTACACTAACCATCGAACAATCTGGGACCTTTTCGTAAAGTTCACCATAATTTAATTTTTTGTGTGTTCTATCTGTTTTACTATTGGCCTTTCGCTTAAAATGTTCATTCAAACTTTACTGATAACATTATTTTGTAGAAAATTCGACTCAATGTTCATTGTTAGAGATTAAAAAAACTGAATGTATGCTGAAAAATGTGGGGGGGGGGGGGTTCTTTTCGTAAAGTTCACCATAATTTTTTGTGTGTTCTATCTGTTTTACTATTGGCATTTCTTCCTGTAAGTAATTTTATCTAACATTTAATGAATCCGAACAAAGTATTGAGCAAAATGTTTTTCTGTATTAACATGGTTTTTAAGGCATATTTCAGGTATTTTTAGAAATTACTGAAAATAGGGTTTTTTTTTTTTCTGTAAATATCCACCAACTATATTTCAGTTACTTCATAAAAGATGTAAATAAGTGAAAGTTTGTACCAATTCTACAAATATCAGCAAATACCGTGTTATTTACTTAACTGTAATCTACCATTATGTATTTCAGTAGTTTTCGTAACGGCAACCTTTTCTCTTATGAACTCAGCAATAATTTCTGGGTAATAAATTTAGACTTTTGTCTGTACGTTACTTGGAATTCAAAAATGTTGCAATTTCTATCCGTTTCAAACACGTGGGAATCCAGTACGACCCTCAAAAGAGTTTGTCATTCTGTCAGTGATTTTTTTTTTTTTTTATGTTCTCTCATCACGTAATAACGACTAAATGAAATGAAATTTGGTGACATGATAGTCACTCAATGTTAAAATATAGTCGTCGATTTTTTTAAAAGCGTGATTAGATTTTAAGATTTTGCAAAAATCGTTCCAAACTGCGTAAATTTTGTTCGAGCATCACGTAATAACGACTAAAGCGAATGAAATGAAATTTGGTGACATGATAGGTGGTCACTCAACTAACACTATAGGTGTTGAATTGTTTAAAATTTTTGATTCAATTTTGAGATTTTGAAAAATTGAAAATATCATTGTTCAAAATGTGAAAATATTGATCGATTACGTATAAACCGCTGAAGCGAGTAAAATAAAATTTACTATAGTCACTGGTGGTCACTTGAACTCTTTGCGTCAAAGTATTTTTTTTATATAGATTTTTAGATTTTGTGAAAATTCAGTACGTTTTTGCTACTCCTGAAAAAATAGGAATGGGATAGAATAAAATTCGGAATTATGTTACATGCAAGTTAATTTGAACTCCAGATGCCAAAACAGTTTTAAACATTTCATAGATTTTGGGATTTTGTGAAAATGGAATAAATCTTTGTTCTCGCATTCCTTAAAAATGGATTAAGAGAATATAATGAAGTTTAGCAACAAGATCAGTAACGGCTAAAACAAAAAACATCGGAATTTTCCGAAAAATGTAAATAAATTTTTAAAATGTTCATTTGCTTTTTTAGATTTTGTGGAAATTGCCCAAAATGTCTTCGAGGAATATTGTTAAAATATGTACAGTGAATCAAACGAAATTTAATTACAGGTTAGGAATGACATCGAAAACCTCATTGAACTAGAATAAAATTTAATTTTTAAAAATAGAAAGAAGTTGTCTATAATAGTCAAATTTACTGATCACTTTGCCCCCTCCCAAACCTGTAATCTTTTAGCAATACACAGACGATATAATTTTTATTTCTATGCAATTGCTGGTATACTATTTCCTTCAGCTAGTTCTTAATATTTTTGAAATCGTGGCAAAAATTTAAGATTTTGCAGCCGTTAAATTATTATGGGGTTTTATATTTGGAGTTTTGACATAATTTACCTCCCTTAAGAGGTGAATTTTGTTGCATATTTACTGAATGTGAAGTCTGTTTTGCTCAGTAAACCAATTGATTTAGTTATAACCGTGAAATTATCTTGAAACTTTGCAGGTGGTTTTATGAATAGCAATTTAACGCAATTTACTCTTAATTAAAATGTTTCACAATTTTTTTTTAAAGATCTGTTTCTCATGTAAAATGCATCTGTTTTATTTTTACGTTTTGCAATTTAAAAAAAAAAAGTTTTCTTGGAATATCATCTATTTTTTTCTTTTAAAGAATTTTTTTTAATTATTTTTGCATTCATTGCATTTAAATTTACATTCTATTAAAACCTTTCAAACTCCAAACAAATTCTTTACTTTAAAACATTCGCAAAGAAAATATTTTTCATGGCTACTTTCTTAAATTCAAAATATATAATGAAACAGTGTTTATCTATAACATAAAAAAATGTTTTCTTTAAATTCTTTTTTTTTTTCTTTTTATTTTTTCTCAAAGCCGCGAACACGATAGAAATTAATTTTTGTCTGTGTTCCCACTTAGAAATATAAGAATAAACTGTACCTCTCATAACAATGAAAATTAATTGGTTTTTCGTAAACTCAAGCAGAAAATTAATTAAACAAAATATTGTAAAATTGAAAGATGAAATTGTTTCCTTGTATATTAATTGGAAATAAACATTCTAATCTCAAATCTGATTAATTTTCATCGATGTACATATTTGTTTTCATTACGTTAGTGTAGGAGCGAAAACCTTCGTTTCCTTTATAATTGCTTCGAAAGGTATGATATTTAAATATATTCCCTAATTAGTTAAACAAACAATAACTTTTTTCAATTAAGTAATTACGTTATTCATTACTGAAAGTAATGAATAGAATTAAGCTGAACAAAGCAAAAATGAAGGAAAAAAAATATTGTTTTCATCAGGTTTTTATTCATTGTTTTAAACTTAATTGTGAAAAATAATTAGGCGGACAATTTGATTAGAGTGAATTTCAATTAATTCACTTTTATTCAGGAAGTGAATTTTTTTCTATTGGATTTTTTAAAGATTTTTAAATTATTTATTTTCTTTACACTTGAGAAAAGTTTATTTAAGAAATTTTCCGTGCGTTTACATAGTTATGAATTTTTCCTATTGGCCTCCAGGTAACGCAGTACCGGTTTCGGGCTGTAAAGTGCCTTTCATCAGCGACCAGCAATTTAGTCGGTGGTATGCAGGAGCAGACCAGATGACTTTAACCCTTTAACGCGCAGTCTTCCCGCTCTGGGAACATCAAACTCTGACGTTTTCACTGTTGCCAGTCACGAAGAATAGATTGGATTTCTATCAAAATAGTGGCGGGTGACAGAGCTCCACGAGGATCCTTTGCTTTTTAGCACGTCCTTTCCCGTAAAAAAATGGTCGCGATTATTTTTAACAGCACTCGCATCGGCTGAAAAATGGAAGAATGCGAGAACAGCTGGACAGATTGCCCAATGCTGAAAAAAAGGGGCATCCGTTGCCATCGCACGACTGAACGACCAGCAAGAGGGCGGACGATCGAAACGTTCATCGCGTGCCACAGATCTAGAGACCCTTTTTTGACGACAGCTGGCTGTGTGGCACAGCCAGCCCTTTTTTCAGCATTGGGAAAGGATTGCGCCTCAAAGGGTTAAACGCAATGGCAGCTATTCTTTTTCGGCGGTCAAAAAAAAAATCACCCCCAGTTCCCACAGGAAGAAAATAGCTTCTCCTTTTAGTCAGGAACGGGAAATGCAGGCTTACACATGTAAATAGAATGCGAAACATTGATGAAAGTTAGGGAACAATGGATTTAATAATTTTATTTTGGTTGTTGCTAGGGATGTAACGAATATTCGGACACTATTCAGTTCTTTTGCCGAATACTGAACAGGTATTCGACCGAACAGTTGTGACCAAATATTTCTACATATTCAGCTGAAAGGTTGCGGGTTCGATACCGGCGTACCACTAAAGACCACCGTGTACATGTGGTGTACGTGCACGTTAAATCCGTGGTTCTGAAAGTCCTCTCGGCGGTCGCTAGCAGTTTCCGAGGGGTGCCAATATTCAGAAGTCCCCCCCACCTTCTGATGAGGTTCCAAAGTGTGGCGGGAAATTCCGGGAAGGGTGTATATGTAGCTCTAAGCGACACATTCAGTGATGCGAGCTGTCCTCTCTTGGCAAACAAACAAGATGTTAATCTCATATAATAAATCTCTGCTGTTTGAGTCTCGTCAGGGGGAGACCCCCCCTGAACCCCCCTAATTTTTTAGTTTCATGATTGCCATATTAAAACGATATTCATTGACTTTGTCATTTTATCACTCATCTTTCGCGTATTTCGCCTGGTAACCCTATGTTGAAATTTTTAGGAGTGTAACCTATTTATAGAAAAAAAAGAATGCGAAGCATATTCTACAGCTTACGAAATAGTGTAACAATAGATTAAAGCTGTTGTGAACTAATAGTATTTAAGTACATGTAAAATTATGTCGATTTTTATGTCGCTTTTTTTATGTCGCATTTTTGGGACACATTTTTCGATAAAGGGTGTTGAGAGATAAAATGACATAGTCATTAAAAATATCCTAAGTCATTGAATTTTAAGCCGGATGAAGCATAATCTAATGTATTTAATAATATTACATAAATGCAAACATTTCTGCTGGGTAATACTATTTGACTTCATTTTCTAATTTCTTTATTGGGTGGGGATAGGAGGAATTTTTTTAGATCCTCTATTACAAACACGGTTTTGAAAAGCTGCTAAATATGTTTTGCTAAGAGGCTGTAAATCCCAAAACATGAAGTGGTTATATATAGTTACCAGATTAATCACATTTACCGTAGCACATTTATTAGATTATTAATATCTCTAAATATAATTATGCTGTTATTAGTGTTTTACTTTGCAAAAGATATTTTTTTTCGTGACCAAGAATTTTTTAGTTTTACAGATTATATACTGTTGTGTGTTTTTAAGTACCTACAAATAATATAAAATGAATTTTAATTAGCCTTTATTTAGTATTGAATTACAAATTTGAAAAGATATATTTTATTGATAATAAAAATGAAATTTTAAAAAAATTTAATATTCGGCCTAAACTATGTGCCGAATATTCGGCATTCGGCCTGAGCTATTGGGTTGTAGCCATATTATTACCGAAAAGTAGCACATTTTTATAAATAATGCTGCAATCTAATCTATTGTATCAATTCAAACAAGTAATCAAAACTGTTACAACTATTGTATTTTCTATCGAACAAGTTATCTGTTTTAGTAACAGCAATATTGAGGAACGATTGTCTGAAAAAAAAACGCAAGTATTAGAAACACTGCACTACAGACAGTCGACAGACAGACTGGTGTTTGAAAGATAAAATAATTAAAACTTTCTTAAATAACACACGTATCAAACTGTACACGTGTTTCGATCGAAAAACATTGGATCCTTTTCAGCAGCAGTAGAAGTCCATATGCAGACGGAGACGGGAGACTGAAAAATAAAACAAAAAGCGAAGAGCGAGTTGCCAATCGGAGGAAGGAGAAAGGAAGAAACCAGAGAGAATAAGAGAAAGGGGAAGAGAAGAGGCTAGAATATATATCTATATAGAAACTTGCTAAAACAATAGAAAACGGAACAACAATAACAATTAAAGACCTTGTTTTTAATTTTATAAACAGGATAACACTTTTTTTTTGTAAACATAAAGTAAACACAGAAAAATACGCTCAATGAAAACAAAATAAATAAAATAATAATTTTTTGAAAAGGGAGGGGGTGAACAGATGAAGAAAGAAAATAGAACCTTACTCCAAGCAGAATGGATAGAGCGAGTGTCGAGTAATTTCGAGTAAATCAGAAGTTCAATGAGAACTGTTAATCCTACTATATTGTTACGCTGATCCCTGACTCACTGATTCCCTAATGGTTCCGGGTAACCACTACAAGATAAAACTTTTACCTCCTTTACTTCAAAAAGATTAAAAAGTTAAGCACAAAAATCCCAACAGCATCTACACCGTTTGTACGATCAGCTTGAAATTTTTCATAATTACGTATAAAAATACAGAAAACAATCTGTGCTACTTTAAAAATCTGAAAATCCACCCGTTCCTTCACTTTTAATCGATTTTTTGCTATTTTCGGTTCTATTTTATTTCAGAGAATTAAAAAAAAAAATGTATCATTTACGTGACAAAATTTGCTTTTGCGATGGATATGACGTCATATTTAATATGACGTCATATCCATCGCGGTATTAATAACGGTAATAATACGGTATTAATAATTATTCATAATATTTAATGTATTAATTATTCTTTCACTAAAATGACATCGGCTGCATGAATGATTGATATATATAAAAGGGGCTGTTTACACAAAACGAAATTGTTCGAATTCGAATAGTTTCCGCACGTTTCCAGAAGAGCATAAAATTAGATTTGGATATAAATAAAAATTGAACATTAAGTTATTTATTTTAGGTGGACGAAGATGAACTACATTGAGTGTAGATGTATTTTCGTCAGATGTTTTTCCTAGCGCCCGTTGTAATTGCCTCCACAACGGGGTTTGACTTCTAGTAGGTTAAATAACTGTGCATTGCGTTTAGGCAAACCTATACGAGGTGTACCTGCCTAGGTGGAGGTTGCCTATAGTCGTGTAAGTTCTAAGTTTATTTTGGGCGGAGGACTTAGAGGTTAAAAATACTAAGGTTCTTTTTATTCATTTTCTTATCTAAGAAAATGTTTTATTAGACGGTTGTGCATTTGTACATATTAAACACGAACGAATTTTCTAATATAAAATTTATGTCATTTCTGCATGAACTATAAATTAAATAGTATCATTATTTTATTTGAAAAAAAGTGTCCTATTTTAAAAATAAATTCAATAGATTTACCTCTCTCTCTTTTTAACGTATTTAAAATTGCTTCAATTTAGTTCTTTCAAATTGCATCTACTTAAAAAATGATAATTTCGTAAATGGAAAGAGTAAAAAACATTTTCTCTTTAAGAGATATTTTTATAAGCATTATTTATTTATGATAAAATATCTGAAATAATTTCAAAAATGTGTTGCTGTAATTCGCCGCTCATTATAAAGTTCAAGTTTTTAACATCCTTCAAAATAAATAACTGATAAATAATACACTACGGTATTAAACACAAGAAATTTCCTTGAAAGGCCAAGGACTGGTAAGACTGGCTTTGTTTTCACTTTTTATTTTACTTCTTTAATTGTAAGTTTAATTTTTGTATCTCAGTAATTTATTACAATTTCCTATACAAAAGTATAGATTGTTAAATAAATATACACAGTAAAGTCCGAATTTTTTAAATTCTGCAAAATAAGTAAATAAAACTGATGAGTAAACCACTGTGGTATTAAACACTAGAAGTTTTTTACTCAGGCCAAGGCCAAAACCTAGCAAGTCTCACTTTCGTTGCACTTTTAAAAAATGTTTATCTATAATTTTATCTTTTTTTTTCTGAATTAGCACATTTATGTATTTTATTAAAAATATAAGTATGTAACTCTATCTAATTCTTTTAACCAGAACTTAGTGAAATTATTTCGCAATTTTTAAATAAACATATTAAATCATACCATTCGAAAGAAAAGATTTTTAAATAAATATACAGTCACGCAAGTCTATAAACTATTAAAAACGATTTCATTTTGCGAAACTCGACTTTCGTTGAATTAAACATGCTTCAAAAATAATTTTAAAAAATACCCGATATTAATTCATGAAATTTATTTTAATGAAGTCTTGGGAATTAAAGAAATAAAAATTTCGGCTAATTCTCCTATCTTGGTTTTCCTTCTAATACTCTGTCTTCTTGTAAATTATGAAAAAGAAATTACATATATTGACACTTTATTTTCCTTTAAAACGCTAACCATTTTTATTTTAAACTGATAGTTTTAAATATGCTTTAAAATCTGTTCAATTTCAAGAAATTCGAGGCTTTCTAATACTTTCCAAAAGTGACACAAGATGGCGCTACCACATATTTCAAATATTGACAGCATTCCATCAATTCTTAAATCGCGGGCAGTGATAAATCTTTGTATAATAATCTTTTAGCGCCGATTAATTTTAAAAGATTTTCTTTGCCGTCTAAAAAGAATTTTTTCACTGCACCTGATATTTATCGGATTACTGTAGTGTTATTGACATCAGACAGCAGTTTTGCCGTTTTGAGATACGATGTAAGTCGCGAAGTTCTGAGGTCACAAAGGAATGATGCCGGGAAGATTATATCACAGGGAGGAGTCTATAGGGATAAGAGAGGGAGAATTGCAATGGGGGGAAACTAAGTATATCACAGGGGTGGCTCAAGCTGTTTGGATTCATTCGAGTATGCAGTTTATCCAATATTTTCCGAATTTATTGACCGCAAGTTACAAACAAGTGCTAAGTGTACCGGAGAGTGTCATTTTCAAGGCTGTACCCAGAGGATCCGGTCCCCCCCCCCCCCCCCCCGAAATTTAACATTTTGTGAACAAAATAGATGAAGTCTTTTTGTGAAAAAAAAAAAATCGGCCTTTTTCACCGTTTGGTCCCTCTCCGAAAATTTTAGCGTAGGTGCTAGAATGGAGAGCATTTTCCAAAATTCGTAACTTTCGGGAAATTGGGGTACCAAAACGATATTTTCACATATATCTTCGTGATATCAATGAAGAAAAGAGAAATCAATAAAATTCTTGCTGTAAAATGCAACACTCGGGAATGCCTAAAATTAGATTTCGGAACATTTCGAATATTACTCTTAAAGGAGGTTCTACATTAAAAAAAAATCTGGAGTGACTTCACTCCACTTTCCGAACACTTACGATTAAGATCATGACCAAGCATTTAAATAAATTTTAATCGATGAATCATTCAAACAACATTCTCAAACTTTTCACATTGTGCCTCCTCATTGTGTACAGAGGACAACTTATGATAAAGTCCCCCACCCTCCGCTACATTCCTCAGCATACATACAGTTTTTATTCTTGAACAGTGAACATTCAATCACCTTTTCTACAAAAGAATGATATCGGTAAAGTTTGAATTCACGTATTGAGCAAAAATAGATATGTTTTGGAATATATATAAGAATAAATAAGATGATTTCTTAGAACCTACATTATCACTAGCTCTTGGCCTGGTTTTTCGGACCTCACCCGTTGGGAGCTGCTGCCCTAACCCTTTAACGCGCAGTGTTCCCGCTCTGGGAACACCCAACTCTGACGTTTTGACTGTTGCCAGTCACGAAGAACAGATTGGATTTCTATAAAAATAGTTGCGGGTGACAGAGCTCCACGAGAATCCTTTACTTTTTTAGCACGTCATTTCCCGACAAAAAAGGGTCACGATTATTTCTAACAGCACCGTCATCTGCTGAAAAATGGAAGAATGCGAGAACAGCTGGACAGGTTGCCCAGTGCCGAAAAAAGGGCAGCCGTTGCCATCGCTCGCCTTAACTGTGGCACGCGATGAAAGTTTCGATCGTCCGCCATCTTGCTGGTGGTTAAGTCGTGCGATGGCAACGGCTGCCCTTTTTTCAGCATCGGGAAGGGGTTGCGTCTCGAAAGACTAAAGCTCATGTTCTATTCAGTGGCGTACTATAAACCCCGGGAGTCGGTAGTACATTCTATTAAAATAATAATTCAAATTTCCCGTATAATAGTATTGGACACATTTTCATTATTTCACAGAACAATGGTAATGAAATGAGATAGTCTGAAATTAGCACGAAGAAATCTAAACAGTTCACAGTAGAGAAGACCCCAAAATCTGTTGGGCACAGGATTCTGGGATCGATTAGCCCTTTGAGGCGCAACCCCCTTCGCAATGCTGAAAAAATGGCAGCCGTTGCCATCGCTCGACTTAACGACCCGCAAGATGGCGGACGATCGAAACGTTCATCGCTTGCTACAGATCTAGAGACCCTTTTCTGACGACAGCTGGCTGTGCCGAACAGCTTGCTGGTAGTTAAGTCGAGCGATGGCAAAGGCTGCCCTTTTTTTCAGCATTGGGCAATCTATCCGGCTGTTCTCGCATTCTTCCATTTTTCATAAGATGTCAGTGCTGTTAAAAATAATCGTGACCATTTTTGACGGGAAATGACGTGCTAAAATGTAAAGGATTCTAGTGGAGCTAGGTCACCCGCCACTATTTTTATAGAAATCAAATCTACTCTTTGTGAATGGCAGCAGTCAAAACGTCAGAGTTCGGTGTTCCCAGAGTGGGAACACTGCGCGTTAAAGCGTTAGAGACGAAATGAGTCTTGGTTGGTCTGTCCGCTCAATTCTTTTTGTGTGAAAAAGGGGAACTTTTCGAGTTAATGTGCTGGTTTTTGCCTAATCTATATAAATAAAATTAGACTTTTGTCTGTACATTTCTTGGAATTCAAAAATTTTGCGATTTCTATCCGTTTCAAGCACCCGGGAATCCGATGCGACCCTCAAAAAAAAGTTTGTCTGTCTGTCATTCTGTCATTCTGTCCGTGACGCTTTTTCTGTTTAAGCATCACGTAAAAACGGCTGAAGCGAATGATATGAAATTGGGTGTCATGATAGGTGATCACTCAACTTAAAACATAGGCGTCGAATTTAAAAAAAATCTTGATTGGATTTTGAGATTTTGCGAAAATCGTTTGTAACTGCGTAAATTTGTGTTCGCACATCACGTAATAACTGCAAAGGTGAAAAAATGATATTGGGTGAAATGATAGGTGGTCACTCACCTTAAACTATAAGCATCTAATTTTAAAAAATCGATCCGATTTCGAGATTTTGCGAAAATCGTTTAAAACTGAGTGAATCTTTGTTCCCGCATTACGTAATAACGACTAAAGCGAATGATATGAAATTGGGTCACATGATAGATGGTTGCTCAACAACAAACTATAGGAGTCCAATTTTTTAAACATTTTCATTAGATTTTGCGATTTTGTGAAAATTCTCTCAAAATACGTTTATATTTCTTCAAACATCACGTAATAACAACTAAACGAATGATACGAAATTGAGTGATAGGATAGGTAGTTGCTAATCTTAATTTATAGGCATTGAATTTTTAAAATATTTTGATTACATTTGGAGATTTTGCGAAAATCGTTTTAAAATGCTGAAATTTTGTTCCAGCATCACGAAATAAGGACTTCAGGGAATGAAACGAAATTGGGTGACAGAATAGGTTGTCACTCAACTTAAATTCAACAACAATTTTTCAAAGATGTTGATTAAATTTTGAGATTTTGCGAAAATTATTTCTATATTCGTAAATATTCGTTCGCGCATCCCATAATGACGACTCAAGCGAATGAAATGATATTACTTAGTGACTCTCTTAACCTGTAATATTTTAATCACCATAAAAATTATAACTTCGCTTTCTTTACTTTGGCAGTATACTACATCCATTCTGCGTACTCCTACAATGCTGACGAAAGTTCTTGCTTTTTGGAAATTTGCATTCACTAACCCGTCAAGGACGGGTACTTCAGCTAGTCTATTTATATAATACGCTTACGTATGCGGTACTGAAATCGACGATATTTCAATGCTGCAAACGGCAACAGTTAGATGCAAACGTTAGTGCAATTAAAAAAAAACACGTGCTCAAAAATCCTAATTAGCAGTTCGATGACGTCTAAAGGAGCAAGCCAAGGAGCTGCTTATATAAGCAGATCTGCTTATAAAGAAAATCTGCTTATATTTTTTATTAGATTTTAGATTTTCTGAAAATTCTCTCAAAATACGTTTATATTTCTTCAAACATCACGTACTAACGACTCATACGCATGATACGAAATTGGGAGATAGGATAGGTAGTGGGTAATCTTAATTTATAGGCGTTGAATTCTTAAAATATTTTCATTACATTCTGAGATATTGTGAAAATCGTTTTAAAGTGCTGAAATTTCGTTCCAGCATCACGAAATAAAGACTGCAGGGAATGAAACGAAATTGGGTGACAGGATAGGTTGTCACTCCACTTAAATTCTAGGCTTCCGATTTTTCAAAAATGTTGATTAGATTTTGAGATTTTGTGAAAATTCTTTCAATATGCGTCAATATTCGTTCGTGCATCCCGTAATGACGACTCAAGCGAATGAAATGATATTACTTAGTGACTCTCTAACCTGTAATATTTGAACGATACATAAAAATGATAACTTCGCTTTCTTTACTTTGCCAACATACTACACCCATTCTGTGTACTCCTACAATGCTGACGAAAGTTCTTGGAAATCTGCATTCAGTATACTAACCCGTCAACGACGGGTACTTCAGCTAGTGAAAAATAAAAGTACAGGAGCTGAGCTCCTACGCAAATCAAGCACCGGTTTTAATAGCACTGATACAGTATTTCCCATCTCAAAGAAATTACTATCCGTGCTTACAAGTTGGGATAAGCACGTCATCTATTTACGCGAGCATGAATTTCGAGAAACAAATCGCTCGGGGCGGCTTCGCATCATGAAAGCTCTAAACCCTCCTTCACGACGCCATTACACAAAAACCGAATTGTCTTCTTCAATTTCTGGCAACATTTCATATCCTCATGTTCCACCATTCCAAAAGCGATTAAAGGGGAAAAAGAAGAAAAGGTAAGAAATTTTTTGAACGACAACAACAACACCACTCCCCAACCAAGCAACCAATTCTACCTTTTTTTTTTCTGTTAATAGCCGACAGTGGTTATCGTTTCTAAAAATCTCTGCCAGAAAGCCTCCTTATTCTCTAGATCTGTAATCAACTTGAAGTAAAAGAAAAAGAAAAAAAAAGGTTGTGATCCAGACACAGAAGTATCTCTTTGCTGTTGTTATTATACCAAAGATGAGGTTTTGTTGCTTGCAAACGTGATAGCATAGATGGCAAAACAGATGAATAAGAGATAGAAAAGGAATGGTTAATGTGTGTGTGTGTGTGGATGGGGGGGGGGGGGTTGAGGTGTTCGAGAGACGACCACGACGAGATAGATGGGTTGGTCGGGGTCAGTTTATCCCCCCCCACCCCTCCCTCCCCGAAATCTTGAGAAGACGTGCAGAGCTCGAAATATAGTGTTGCCACTTCGGTCACTCATATTCTAGGGTCGCAAAGAAGTAGAGAATTTTGAGAAGATGGGTCACCCGCTTGTGTAATATCGGTTAGCCCCTTAACCCTTTGAGGCGCAACCCTTTCCCAATGCGGCACAGCCAGCTGCGTCAAAAAAGGGATCTCTAGATCTGTGGCACGCGATGAACGTTTCGATCGTCCGCCCTTTTGCAGGTCGTTAAGTCGAGCGATGGCAACGGCTGCTCTTTTTTCAGCATTGGGCAATCTATCCAGCTGTTCTTCCATTTCTCGGCAGATGTCAGTGTTGTTAAAAATAATCGCGACCATTTTCTACGGGAAAGGACGTGCTAAAAAGAAAAGGATTATCGTGGAGCTAGGTCACCCGCAACTATTTTTATAGAAATAAAATCTATTCTTCGTGACTGGCAACAGTCGAAACGTCAGAGTTTGGTGTTCCCAGAGAGGGAACACTGCGCGTTAAAGGGTTAAGCCTCGATCCCTTCAAAATTGAGAGCTAAGCATTCTCCCTTTATTTATTGTCCCCGGGATATATCCGGGCAAGTGTTCAAATTTTAATTCGATGCTCTGCATAAGAATTGAAGAGGATTTCAATTCTTAGATATCTCAATTGGATGACAATACCAGACAGTCACAACAGATGACAATACCATACTATTTTAACTTAATTTGGAGATGGTTTATTTTTAAATAGAGGGTAGACTCAAAAATTCGTGTACTTGTGATATGCATTGTGCCTTTTTACTTCTGTTCAAAAGAAACTTTACAAGTATTTATTTAAGAAGTAAGTTTCAATAAAGTTTCAATAAAATTTTAAGAAGTAAGTTTCAAGTGTTTAAAACATATTTTTAATGAATCCCTGCTTACTGCAATACACGCATTCAGTCATAATAACCCTGAATGTTGGCCTTTCCTAGAAGTTAAACTTTTTCTTTCTTTCGTGCTAAAAAATATGTTCAATACCTTAAAAATGAATACATAATATTGTACGTGCACTTTTTCTTATTGATTGTATGGAAAAATTGTTGTAAATTGTATGAAAATTATATGAATCTCACGCATATCCAGAAAATTGTATGAAAATTACACTTCTATGACAATTTTTTTTTAAATAATAGGAACTTTAGGGCGTTTAAAGGAATATCCCGCTTATTGTAATAAATTTTTAACCCTTTGAGGCGCAACCCTTTCCCAATGCTGAAAACTGGGCAGCCGTTGCCATCGCTCGACTGAACGACCAGCAAGAGGTCGGACGATCGAAACGTTCATCGTGTGCAACAGATATAGAGACCCTTTTTTGACGCAGCTGGCTGTGCCGGCACAGCCAGCTGTCGTAGTTAAGTCGAGCTGCTGGTAGTTAAGTCGAGCGATGGTAACGGCTGCCCTTTTTTCAGCATTGGGCAATCTATCCGGCTGTTCTCGCATTCTGCCATTTTTCATCAGATGTCAGTGGTGTTATAAAATAATCGTGACCCTTTCCCAATGCGGCACAGCCAGCTGCGTCAAAAGAGGGGTCTCTAGGTCTGTGGCACGCGATGAAAGTTTCGATCGTCCTCCCTCTTGCTGATAGTGATGCTGTTTTAGACGAACTAGGCCTTTTTTTTCCTTCGCTGGAAACTATGACCGTTGTTCCAGTAAGTATAAGAAACATTAATATTTTACTGCACCGAAATTTTTTTTTAATACTCTGAACGAGAGAGACAAGTTGTGCCGAACTTTTGGATTCGCAAAGCAAAACGCTTTCGAATTTAAAAATTAATTTAAATGTAAAAAATCTGGAGTGACTCCACTCGAATTTCCGAACACTTACAATTAAGATCATTACGAAGCATTTAATTAAATTTTAATCGATGACTCATTCAAACATATATAATAAATTGAAGCTCAATTGAATGCGCCGTTTAAATGCTAGCGCAATTTCAAGAATTTCTCCCCATAGGCGGTAATGTAAAAGAAATCTTTGTCGTAGCCCTGTAGGAAAGACTATAAGTCCTATACACATCAAAATCAATACCGGTCTTACGATAGTGGTCTATAACATGTATACCCAATTTGAGCTCAATCGGATGTACCGCTTAAACGGCAGCGTACTTTAGTTTTCATCTAGTTCTTTTGGGAGTGCTGAAACGGTACTTACGTATTATCCCGGCGGTCGCTTCCGCCAAACTACTTTTTCGTCAAATTTGGTGGCAAACTGTTGCCAATCGTATTCCAAACCATCAGAAATTTCACGTGCCCGGCATTTATCTTGGTGAAAAATTGCTTGTCCTGGCGGACCGCCGGGATAATACGCAAGTACGTTGAAACTTGTGCATAACTCCGAGAGACCCATGACTGCAAAGCTCGCCAAAGTACGGGGATTTTTTAGGTTGGCGAGAGTGGGGGCGTTAAAATAGGAATCAACTCTTTCTTGTACCATAAAACACATCTTTGGAATCGAAATCCATCTTAAAATCGCCTACTGAAACTGTTTGACAATCTTCGCCAGGCATATTCGCCCTATTGGCATATTCGAACTATGCCGGAAAGACATGGAATGGGAATCATACTTTATGAGTGTACAGTGTTTTCCTTTCTTGTTTCACAAAGCACTTCTTCTGAATGGAAATCTATATTAAAATCTCCTAATAAAACTGTTTTACAATATACGCCAGGCGTTTTCTAACTATACTCGAAATATATTTATAATAAATTGTCACGTTTTGGCACCACATGTAGCGATCCATTATCAAAAATTGCAAATCCTTGTGCGACTTTCAACATTTTATTAACGCCCCGCCCCCTCTCCACGTTATCTGGCAAACAAATTTGAAAAGAGACTCGATGCGCTAATGTCTAGACAAAAATCCTCATTGAACTTATTAGCACTCTGGTGCTAAACATTTTGGGGTGGACCGCCCTTGTGACTTAGGGGTACGAGACATAGTTAAAATCATATCCGGAGACCTAACGAATATACATATAAAATTTCATTAAAATCAGTCAAGCCGTTTTGGAGGAGTATGGTAACTAACACTGTGACACGAGAATTTTATATAGTATTATATATACCCAGATTGAGCTCAATCGAATGTACCGTTTAAACGCTTAGCGCACTTTCAAGAATTTCCTCCCATAGGCCATCATGTAAAAGAAATCTTTGTCGTAGCTCTATACGAAAAACTATAAGCCCTATGCACACGAAAATCAATTCTACGATGGTGGTTTATAACATAAATACCCAATTTGATCTCAATCGAATGCCCCGTTTAGGAGCTATCGTGTTCACTCACTCACACACATACATACATACATACATACATACATCTCGTAAAAATAGCATAAATGAATTTAGAAGACCTCAAAACGTGTCATTACACTAAAATCTCGAAGACGAATTTTTTCATGATTACAATACTTTTCTTCCATCGTACATGTTCAGAAAGTAATAAAGATGAGAGCCTTTTAATTATCAGCATATAAATGTTTCCCATTCAAAATAGAATAAGTAAAAGAATTTCGGAACTTAAATGCAATGAGTAAGCCGATTCTTATAAAATACAATAATGCTCTTATCTTCTTAAAAATAAATAAAATAACCCTGATAGATGTAAACAAAGTGAGCATATTTTGCTGATTATAGTGTTTTATTTTTATAACTATTAATTTATTATTTAATTGCAGATAAGTATAGTATAACTAGTTTGTATACTTTAAGTACAGACTAGTTTGCAATAAAATAACACTTAGTACTTTGGTTAATTTTGTCCACGCAGTATTTGAGGTTTTTGACATGGGGTTTTTGACATGACGGTTTAAACCGTCATGTCAAAAACTGGTTGACGGTTGCACCACAGTTTGAGAAGCACCAGTCTACACACCCCCAAAAAACTATTCCGGAACTGAAAACAGACACTATTTACCTGCGCCAACTAGGATGCATATTCAAAATAAACGTTCGTACTCATTTCTTTAGCAAAAATTATAACGTGTTAACCTTCCAAAGAAACTTCTCTCCCTCCATTATTATAATTATTATTTACATATGATATATTCCTCTGGTCACACACAGTTTTTTCCCCAACTGGATCTAGATGAACGTGCAGTCAGTCAAATCACATGCAGTCAGTCAAATCACATCATGTGTATATCTTTTCTCTCAATTCTGGAAAAAAAACCTTTTTTTCCTCCGGCAATCTCATCAGAGCCATCTACTCGCTCTTTCTTTGAGTTGTGGCACGTGATTAGCCAGCCAGCTTTATACGGAAGTGCAGAGAACATAATATGCACATGCATTTTTTTTTTTTTTTCTTTCCTCTTAAATGTAACTGGAATGATAACAATAAAGCAAGTTGAAGAACCAAAAAAAACAAAAAAAAAAAACGAAATTAATAGCTACAATATGGAGCATAGAACTCTGTGGGTGTGCTATGTCCAAAAAGCAGCGCGGATCTGCATCTCTCTCTCTAAAAAGAGATAGATAGAAGTCGACTTGTGCAAAAAAAAGATATAAACGTTTACATTGTTGGAAGCACTGTAATTCACAAAATGGCAAAATGGCAAAAAAAGATCACGGGATAATAATCGCAAAATTCTTTTATCTAATATCAAGAAGAGTTCGCTGCGGTTCAGACTCGTTTCTGAATTGCGCGGTGAGAAAAGAACTTTTGTGAAAGTGAATATGACGGTTATTTTGCGAATTTGAATAAGTGTTGCATCTATTCTACGATATCAAAATACAACTAAACTCTTTTCTTCTTCTTTTATTTCTCTTAATCACAGGTGTCGAGTTCCCATAAGAGCGGCTTTTATTTTAGAAAGGAAACCGAGATTGTGTCAATTACACTATACGTTGTTGTCAGATCCGCTTGGGCTCTGCAGCAACATCAGATTGGGAGCACCTGGATCTATAACTCTGTAATTTGAGTGAGCGTTTAAAATTTTGTTACGCGAATCGGTTCAAACCTGTGTGCAAGGAGGGGGGGGAGTAAATGTTGTCTCTTCTAAAACTAGCGCGTGTGGAAGTGTTTAAACGAGTTGTATGATTTGTCTTTCTTTTTTTAAAAATACGTACACAACTACTTAAATTAATGCAGTAATAAATTGTAAAGGATTGTTCCTTTTAATTATATTGTTGAAATCATGCGTACACCATTCGTTGCTATAAATGCAAGCTGCCTACCTAACTGGCTTCATTTTAACCCTTTAACGCGCAGTGTTCCCGCTCTGGGAACACCCAACTCTGACGTTTTGACTGTTGCCAGTCACGAAGAATACATTTGATTTCTATAAAAATAGTTGCGGGTGACATAGCTCCAGGAGAATTCTTTACTTTTTAGCACGTCCTTTCCCGTCAAAAAAGGGTCGCGATGCTTTTGAACAGCACTGACATCTTCTGAGACATGGAAGAATGCGAGAACAGCTGGATAGATTGCCCAATGACGAAAAAAGGGCCGCCGTTGCCATCGCTCGACTTCACGACCAGCAAGAGGGCGGACGATCGAAACGTTCATCGCGTGCCACAGATCCAGAGATCCTTTTTTTTGACGACAGCTGGCTGTGCCGCACATCCAGCTCTCGTCAAAAAAAGGGTCTCTCAATCTGTGGCACGCGATGAACGTTTTGATCGTAAATCAAAAAAAGGGTCTCTCGATCAAAAAAAGGGTCAAAAGGGTAAAAGGGTAAAAAAGGGTTTTATCAAAAAAAGGGTCTCTCGATCTGTGGCACGCGATGAACGTTTCGATCGTCCGCCATCTTCCTGGTAGTGAAGTCGAGCGATGGCAACGGCTGCCCTTTTTTTCAGCATTGGGAAAGAGTTGCGCCTCAAAGGGTTAAAAAAAAGTCGAGCATTTATCATCAATACATCACTTCTTTCATCAAGCCGGTGAGTTATTTTAGATCATACTCCTATAGTTCCATCCGCTCGAGTGCTGTTAAAAACACACTTTTTGATGGAATCTTGATAAATTATTCAATGCTGCTTCTTTTTCTTAAAAAAAAAAAAGCAGAGGTATGATGAATGGATTTGTCAAGCGAAACGGAACCAGGAAAAGAAATGATGTTTAGGGAGAAATCGATTGAAATGCTTCGATTTGAGGAATGTATGATGTTTACGGGGGAAAAAAAAGGAATGATGCTATACATAAGTTTCTCTTTGTCGCACCAGTGGCCGGGCCCGATTATGACCAACAGGGGCCCGGGCATTGATGTATTGAGAGGCTCTCCATATGAAATTTGTTTTATTTTTCATCAAATTTTGATGTAGAAATGAAGTTTTCAGAACAACATTTGAAATTGGGGAGCCCTTGGATGCCCTGAGCAAAGTCCCATTTGCGCATGCGACAATAAGGCCCTGACCAGTGGCGTATTTAGCATGGCAGGTAGGGCACGTGCTGGAAAGAAAAGCAGATTTCCCGCTTCGAGACTGGCGCATCGAAAGATGCATTTTAACCCTTTAACGCGCAGTGTTCCCGCTCTGGGAACACCCAATTCGGACGTTTTGACTGTTGCCAGTCACGAAGAACAGATTGGATTTCTATAAAAACAGTGGCGGGTGACAGAGCTCCACGAGAATCCTTTACTTTTTGAGCACGTCCTTTCCCGTAAAAAAAGGGTCACGATTCTTTTCAACAGCACTGACATCTGCTGAAAAAGGGAAGAATTCGAGAACAGCTGCATAGATGGCCCCATGCGGAAAAAAAGGGGCAGCCGTTGCCATCGCTCGACTGAACGGACCAGCAAGAGGGCGGACGTTCGAAACGTTCATCGCCTGCCACAGATCGAGAGATCCCTATTTTGACGACAGCCGGCTGTGAACGCTTCGATCGTCCGCCATCTTGCTGGTCGTTAAGTCGAGCGATGGCAACGGCTGCCCCTTTTTTCAGCATCGGGGAAAGGGTTGCGCCTCAGTGTGAACCTGTTCGCTAACCATCGTTGCAACGACGACTAGAATGCGCGTCAGGTCCCCTTAAAAAAGTTCCCCCAGCCCAAGGCATCACCTCCTCAGCCCTCGAGTCACTTTGCCTCAATACGCAATACAAAATACGCTCCCGATGCAGCAATGTTTCATAAAAATTATTCACTGGCTTTCTTTATTTTGTTACAACGGGGGGAAATTTGTGATGGGTGACGTCGCTAGGAGAATCGGATCGAACGTTTTCGTTTCAGGAATCGAATACAGCGTTAGTGGGGGGTAGGGGGGAGTAGGAAATAATCCGATGCTCCTACACAAATCGGATTTCCTTTGTAGAGACCATGAAAAGATACAGGCTGTGACGATAATGCTTGCTCGTCAACGTGTCAATTGGAAGCTATTGTGGTCTAATTCCAAGGAAGGACAAACATTGGACAAGGTGGATTTTTTCGGATTCTTGAGTTTTAATTCGCGAACATGAAATAAGCGGGAAGCGTCGAAGGTTTCCTCCATGGTTTGTGTTTTTTTCGTAAGTAATAATAATAATATTATTTTTCTTTTTCGTTCTGAATAGGAAAAAGGAAAAAAAATGCTTGCACAGTGAAACCTCTCCGAGCGGCCACCCCTCTAAGCGGCCAATTTTTCAAGGCACGGATTTTTCGGATCCTAGACCTGATGTTAAAATAACCTCTATCAGCGGCCACACAACCCCCTCTAAACGGCCACCGAGTGGGATCGGCCATTTCATTTTTCGGGAAATTCTACTCACTTAGGGATGGACGCGAGACAAAAAATAAGCGTCTCGCAAAATAGCCTAAAAGCTTGTCTCGTCTCGCAAAAATCCCTATATCGTAATGTTGAGAATGTGTGTCTCGTCTCGCAAAAAAATCGTCTCGCGTCCGTCCCTATACTCACTCCATGCTTTAATTTTGAGGGGGAAAAATCAAGGTCAGGTTCATGGTCGAAACTAAGACCCATTCAATAACTTGCGAAGTCCATTGGAGCACAAATGCCATTCACGTCCATATTCACTTCAGTTTCATTTTATGAGGAGTTGGTCAGCGATCTGAGTTGCAAATCGGAAAGAAAGTCAGTTGAATTATTTAACTGCGTAAAAACGCAAATCAACAAAGTCATTAATGAAAAGAATTTTATACTAGATTTCAATTTATAGACTTGAAATTTCGTGGTGTTAAACGGATGAGATCTGCTTTTTAAAGTAAAAAACGAACTTGAAAAATTGGTTGCTTCAGAAAAAATTAAAAACTTAGGCACAAATTGTATTTTTTTTTTTTTTCAAAAAATGTAAGAAAGTATTCAATAAAGTACTTGTTTCTCTTTAGATAAGTTTTAAATTTCATTTTAAATAAGGAAAACGTGTCAGATTTGCTTATATAATGCATTATAAGCAGTTATCTAAGAATAGTAAATAAAACCTTTCAGAGCGGCCACCCCCTCTGAGAGGCCAAATATTCTCGGTACGGTGGCGTGGCCGCTGACAGAGATTTCACTGTAGTTATCTCATACGGAATGTAGTTTAAACTAAAACAATTTTGCATACCGTGTTTACTCGCGTAATAGTCTCACTTTTTCCCGATTTTTCATGGCGAAAGCCTAGGTGTGACTGTACATAAAAATCTACTACCATAATATTGTAACTCTAAAGATATTTTTCCTGATTCGAACCCGGGGGTGCGACAATATTGCGAGGGCGATCATTACGTGAATAAACACGGTATTTATCAGTTTATTTTTTGCAATTATACATTTCAATTATTTCTGCCAGAGGCTTTACTTTCAGATTTTGAGTAACAAAACAGAAAAGACCATATGCAGAGTTATTTTAAAATCAAAGTAGTTTAGTCTGAAACAATTTTAGATATTTATCAGTTGATTTACTTTCTTACTGGTTTCATATAATACATTCTAATTACGTCATTTTTCCGTAATTACTTTGAGTTTCACAAAATTTTATTTTTCATAAATTTAATGAAATGCTTACACTAAAAAATACTGTACAATGAGTTTAACTGACAGTTAATGTCCTTTCATAAAAGTACTATTTACAGTGTAAACGTTTAATCAGTTACCAATTTAGGGTTGTTTAAAAAAGTAATTTTAAAATGTGATCCACCCAGCTGCTAAGTGATAGAAAATCAGCTTTGTACTCCAGTTATAGTTAGAAAATAATGCGAAATGAAAGGCTTCAAATTAAAATATTATTTTAACATTTACTATTATCATTTGAAAAACTGGGTGTAGGAAGTAAGACCTTTAAGTTCTTGCCCCCCCCCCCTTTCTCACTCACTGAAGCCGATTTCTACTGAGCTGCTTATCTAGGCTCTAGGTTGGAATCTCAAGTGGGTTTCGCCTCACCATGGCACGGTGGTTATGCCACTGAAAATGGTAGATGGATGAAGTGTGAAGGTCCCGGGTTCGGGTCCCATCGCGCGGCTGTCGATCTAACGGACCGGCGTTTTGGTAGGTTTTCTCCGGATGTAACGTGAATACGCGTTAGAACCCCTTAGAAAGTGCTCCTACCAAGGCATCCCCCCCTTGGCAGATCGCCTTAGTGTAGCGTTGCCATAATTACAACAACTCAAGTGGGTTTCGATCACGTGGGATATGCCTGTAGTGTCAGAAAGTTATGAGATTCCTCGTGTCACTATGGTGTCCAATTCTGGAGAGCCATTGAAACATTCAGGGAATTCACATTTACCCCCTTGTAGGAAAATTATTTTTGCATTTCAAAGATATGCGATGTACTCGGATTTGGATTTTTAAATATTATACTTACCGCCAAAATCAGCCACTACCCTTATGAGCATTAGGTTTGTAAGCTCCTTAGTATGTCTTATTTTTCAAAGTACTTTTTAATTAATGAACAAACTAGTCATACGAATAACATGATATCAAAAACGATTGTGCGTTTAATGTTTTATATTGAGTACTTCCACTTTATCTCGCAGTTCATATACATATTTCACTACATCAAATTGAGCATGTGGACCATTTTCAAAATCGGGTGCCATTTGGAAATTTAAGAAGCAAAAATAAAACTTAAAAATCTAAAAATAAAATTAAGAAGCAAAAATAAAATTTAAATTTTTAAAAAAATTTAAGTAGTTATTTCCATAATAAAAAAACGTGCCTTGTTTCTGAACATTATTTGAGTATTTGTGCATTTTTCTTTTAATTTTTTTTTTTTTTTAGATTTTTCCATTATCAGAAATTTGTCATGTCTGTTGCCGAACATTATCTTTGAAATTTGTACATTTATGTTCAGCAATAATAATGCAAAGTGATATATTACAAAAGCATAGTCCTTTTGTTCATATAATACAGCCTTTCCCTTTTAAAAATACTTTTCATTTTTTTTATAATTTTTTGTTTGCCATGTCTGGTACTTATTACAGTAACAGACCTGACCGATAACAGACGTGGCATTTCAAAGAACAAAAATTCACGAGTCTAAATAATTCCACAAGAACATGAAAAGAGACATTAAATTAATTAAGACTAAAACCCTAATGATCTAAATTAATCAAATAAATTATTGTATTATCAAATAAAGAAAGATATTTTATCAAATAATTAAGGTAACAGAGAGGGTATGCAATAAAAGTACTTATCGCAAACAGGCTTTTGCATGTTCAGTCAAATGCCAAGAATTCAAGAAGTCTCTTTATATTTCTTTTTCGACCAAGCTTTAAAAGGTAAACAGGTGTTGCTATTCTCAAATTTCAATTTTGTTGTTTAAAAAACTTGAAAATAATGTATGTTAACAGACATGACATCAATGTCCGGACAGCTATATTTAATTATCAAAAGTCTTGTATTTTTCTTAAAACATTATTAAAAAAAAAAGTTTCATAATGTAATTGAAACTCTATTTTTAAAGTATGTCAGGTCAGAAATTTTAGTTTTGGGGCAATCATTCTGTCTAACGTTTATGTTCGATGATTCGGACAGCTATATTTCACTACCTTCTCTGCTCATTTCTTAGTTTTTAAATTATTAAATAGTATGTTTTTTAATCTATTGTTTCAGTACTGGAAACTGTCTGATAAAAACCACGATAAAAAGAAAAATCATTTAAATTTTCTTATACCTTGTAAAATATGTATGTATTTATATTTTACACGCTGACAGCCAATGGCACCCGATTTTGAAAATGACAGATACATTTTTTGAGAGCAATATTTAACTCAATACTATTCTACGAAATATCGCTCTTCACCTGTAACCTTTATACCCATCAAATCATGTATACACATTACCCAATAAAAGTAGCATTTAATTCAATTCTGTTCCTCAGAGTTTCCCCATTCACCTACGCATTTAATTCAATACTATTCTTCAGAGTAACGTTGCTCACCCATCAAATTATGCTTGCACATTAACAGTATAATAATAACAGTATTTAATTCAATACGAGAATCTCTCTATTCACCCGCACATTTAATTCAATACTCTTCCACGAAATATCGCTGTTCGTCTGCCCATTTACATCCATCAAATTATGTCGTATGTCTACTCGTCGAAAAACCCGATCAAAATATAGAGAGCGTATACGGTTGGCTCATTACGGTTTCTCTACAGCAATCCAGTGAAACCCGTAAAACAACATAGGACAGGAGCGAAGTGGTCTCGGGAACGTGGTGGATATTTAATTCAATACTATTCTTCGAAATACCGCTGTTCACCTGCATCTTTACACTCATTATATTATGCATGCATATTACCTAATAAGAACAGAATTTAATTCAATACTATTCTTCAGAATCTGTCTGTTCACATACGCATTTAATTTAGTGCTATTCTTTGAAATATTACTGTTCACCTGCACCTTTATATTCATCAAATTACGCATGCAGATTTCCTAATAAGAACAGCATTTAATTCAATGCTATTCCTCAATCTCGCTGTTCACGTACGCATTTAATTCAACACTATTCTACGAAATATCTATGTTCACCTGCACCTTTACACCCATCAAATTATGCATGCATATTACTTAATAAGAATAGAATTTTAACTCAATACTATTCTACAGAATCTGTCTCTATTCACATACGCATTTAATTCAATGCTATTCTTTGGGAAATTACTGTTCACCTACGCATTTAATTCAACGCTATTCTTCGAAATATCGCTGTTCACCTGCACCTTTATACCTATCAAATTATGCATGCAGATTTAATAACAGCATTTAATTCAATACTATTCCTCAGAATCTCGCTGTACACCTACGCATTTAATTCAATGCTATTCTTTGAAATACCACTGTTCACCTTCACCTTTATACCCATCAAATTATGCATGCAAATTTCCTAATAAGAACAGCATTTAATTCAATACTATTCCTCAGAATCTGTCTATTCACCTACGCATTTAATTCAATGCTATTCTTTGAAATACTACTGTTCACCTGCACCTTTATACTCATCAAATTACGCATGCAGATTTCCTAATAAGAACAGCATTTGATTCAGTACTATTTCTCAGAATCTCGCTGTTCACCTACGCATTTAATTCAACACTATTCTTCGAAATAGGACTGTTCACGTGGCACCTTTACACCCATACAATCACGCACGCACATTTCCCAATAAGAACAGCATTTAATTCAATGACCGTTCCACGACGGCCTGCAGAAAGTCGGGCACACTCTTTCCCATCATTACACTCTGGTATGCCTCGCATTACATTACTCCCATGGTTCCCTACATCTATTCAAATGCTGTTAAAATACACTTTTTGATGCAATCTCCATGAATTATTCAATGCCTCCTATTCCTCGTTTTATATATATATACGCATATATATATTTTCAATAATGGAAGTAGTATGATGGATGGAGTTATCAAGCGGAATGGAACCAAGGAAGGAGGGATGGTGCTGGGTGCTCAGGAGAAATTGATCGAACGTTTCGATTTCGGGGAATAAGCATTATAGAGGGAGAAAATTCCCTTTTTGTTACAAATAAGATTTTTTTGTTTTGTTTTTCTTTCTTCTGATCGAAACGGTAATACATATTCTTTTGGCGATTTGAGCGTGCTTGGGCGTTCGGCTTGGTCCAAATCAAGCGATTGACGATGCGAGTTGTCAAACTCTTTTTGCTGAGCACGTGGCCTGAACATGACTTACAAATTTTCGAATTTTTTTTTCTACAGCAAACTTTAGAGATTAGATGTACACAGGGCGGGGCCTCGTTAACCCTTTGAGGCGCTTCCCTTACCCAATGCTGGAAAAAGGGCAGTCGTTGCCATCGCTCGACTGAACGACCCGCGAGAGGGCGGACGATCGAAACTTTCATCGCGTGCCACAGGATCGAGAGACCCTTTTTGGACGCAGCTGGCTGTGCGACACAGCCCAGATGTCGTCGAAAAAGGGTCTCTCGATCTGTGGCACGCGATGAACGTTTCGATCGTACGCCCTCTCGGCTGGTTCATAAGTCGAGCGATGGCTACGGCTGCCCTTTTTTTCAGCATTGTTCAATCTATCCAGTTGTTCTCGCATTCTTCTATTTTTCAGCAGATGTCAGTGCTGTTAAAAATAATCGAGACAATTTTTTTTTGACGGGAAATGACGTGCTAAAAAGTAAAGGATTCTCGTGGAGCTCAGTCACCCGCCACTATTTTTATAGAAATCCAATCTATTCTTCGTGACTGACAGCAGTCAAAACGTCAGAGTTGGGTGTTCCCAGAACGGGAACACTGCGCGTTAAAGGGTTAACCACTGCAGCTCGGGAAAGCTCAATCTCATTTCGGGGGCCCCCCTCCATTTTTTGTTAGAGGAAAGTTCACCAAATTTTACTCAAATTGAAACAGTAACTCACTAATGCTCACTAAATGTGGAACAGTCTATTTTAGGTTGAAGTTCATTCTTCTCTCCTCTCACGCGCATTGCCGTGTATAAGTATTGTTCATGGTGTATGGTTACATCACCAAACTACGGTTTTTAGTTGTTGAATTAGATTTATCATGGCATCATAGTGAACTTCAGAGAATTAATTAAATGTTATCAAAGTATTTTGTGACAAAGTTGGGCACAACCTCGGTCAGATATGGAGCAGTTTCCGACTAGAGGGTCAGGATGGCTGTTAATCAAATTAAAAAAAAAAAAAAAAAAGGTATCAATTCTAAACGTTCATATATTTTAGTTTAATAACAGAACGTTACTAAAGCAGTGTATATTTTCTCTTACTTCAATACACTTTCTCAAAAATAATTCTTTAAAAAGGCATTTAATAACAAAAACTGGAATTTTTAATTGCAGATTTGTAATCATTTTTGGGCGCCCTTTAAATATAGGTTTAAAAATTTGAGGAGAAACTCAGGCTTCCTAAACCTTTTCTCTAATCAGGCCCTGCACAGGCACGTAGCCAGAGGGGTGCATTTGAGGGAGTGCCCCCCCCTCTTGGAGAAATTTAACTGTCCCCCCAAAATTTGAAGAATTAAAAGAATAATTATTTGGGGGGAAAAGTTAAATTTTTAAAAATTTTTTAAAAATAATTTTTTAAAAATTTAAACAGTTTTTAAAGCACTCAAATATTGCATGTCCTCTACTACATTTTTCCGGCTTAATTTATCTAAGTACCTACATTTGTGATGCATCGTTGTCTCTACATAAATGAGCATTTAAAAAAATAAATTAGAATTATACTTTAAACATGCAATTAAATTATTTTTAAAAAAATAACGAAAGAAAAAAGCC